>CAIGQQ010011173.1:9633124-9714836 GCA_903798035.1 Danio albolineatus | reverse complement strand
TATATATATATATATATATATATATATATATATATATATATATAATAGGAATGATAAAAATAATATATAGGAAATATTGGGAAAATTAGTCTTGCTCTGTTACGTCATCACATGAGAAATATTTGAAAAAAGTAGAATATTTGAAACTATTTGAAAATAAATAAATAAATAAAAATCACAGGATGGCTAATAATTTCGCACATGGCTAATAATAAACACACTGTACATACTGGAGCTGAATAATTTTTCAATTTTGTCTCTTAGGCTCATCAAAAATTATTTTTTTCTTTTTAAATATGTATTTTTCCGATGCTGAAACAACTGAGATAAAAACTGTACAAATCTACATAAATAGAGTGTGTGCTAAATTTTCTCTGTCCTACATCAGTACCTAGATATTCAATACCTAAACTCTTAATTCCAAACAAACAAACATTTCAGCATGTTATTACCTTCAGAAGATTGTGTCCGACTCTGAAAGGCAAATCAGAGTCATTCTTAATACCTGGAGCCACAACCCCAGTTCCATATCCATGCCAGGCCACGACAAAAGGATTGTCGATAGTGATCCAAAATTTCACATCCGATCCAAACGTCTTAAAACAAAAATCGGCATAATCTCTGAACAGCTCCACCATAACCGAATTACTCCAGCCTCCAAAGAGCATCTGCAAACTGTCAGGCAGGTCCCAATGATACAAAGTCACAACAGGCTGCACCTTAATGTCCTTCAAACCCCAGATCAGATTCTTATAATACTCTACACCTTTTTCGTTGTAGCTTTCCTTGGTGCCGTTGGAGAAAATGCGCGGCCAGGACAAAGAGAACCGATAATGACTGACCCCTAGTTGCTGAAGAGCTCGAAGGTCTCCCGGGATGTTATGATAACTATCGCTACCCACGTCTCCTCTGGACACTCGGGTCCCTCCTCGCGTAAAAGTGTCCCAGATTGATTTACCCTTCCCGTCTTTTTCCCAGGCTCCTTCCACCGAATATGCAGCGGTGCCGACGGCCCACATGAACTTATCAGGGAAGGTGTCATAGAGGAAGGCTTTGTCGTCGGGATATGGAAGTTTGCTGAAAGTGTCCCATGTGTGCTGTCCTGCTCCTGGATCAGAAGCTGTGCCCTGAAACTGACAGAACAAAACGAGTGCCAGAGAAATCCATGTCACTTTCATGGTGTCAGAGAACTGGACAGTGCTGCAAATGTTAAAGGAGTGAGCTAAATCTCTTACCTCACTGTGGTGTAACCCATCTGGGCTCGGTTTTTTTTGTTGTTGTCCTCTCAGGAAATCTATCAATTATTACCCAGGCACTTGACGGGTAAATAGGTATCCAAGCACTGCACAATTCCGGCCAACATAATATAACACATTTCCTCCTGCTAGTGTATGATACAGCAAATATGATTATATGATGACAACAGCAACAATATACAGAAATGGACAACTTAATTTCTTTAAAGACTGAAAACATATATATTAATAAACTGTATATTACAGGAATACTGATCACCTAGTTATACTGTAACCTCAACAGGTTATTCAGTGACTTTGAATGACAAACAGTTTATGAATGAAATATATCTTAAGTATAGAGCATTAATGTTAACTGTCATGAAAATAAAATACTTAATACAGTATTTTAAATTGATTAATCTCATTACATTTATTTTATTCTTGATGGTTTTTTGTCTGAACTGCAGACGTGTTGAACATAACAGATTGTTTACTATATACTGTATATTATAAACTACAAGAAATAAGTGGCTAAATGATGATCTGCATCAAATTAAATGACCAAACATTAATTTATGCAGATTAAAAGCACATTAAATGCTTTAACAGCTGCTTCAACAGTCAAACAGTCAATATATGTTCCATCATTATTCAGGGTAATAGATAGATCTATGTAACAATAAGACAAAATACACTCAGAAAAATGGCATTTGCTGATTGTTCAAATAACTTTTTTAAAGGGCACCTATGATGACCTATGACCTCTTTTGAAAGCTGTTTGGACAGAACTGTGTGTAGGTTTAGTGTGTCCACAGTTATATGGGAGTGATATAAACACAACAAGTCTCTTTTTTTAATTTCCTGATGTTAAAATAGAATCCAAATTCCTCCCATTTTGAGGTCCACCTCAACGTGACGTGGGAGTGCGGTTTCCCTACCCACCGAATTGATTGACATAGTAACTAGTATAATCATATCAACAAGACAGGACATTAAAAGATCTGTTCAGCTTGCTGTGATCATCAATCACCAAATGTGATAAAGAATGAGTTTTACAAGTTTAAAACGTCTTTCAAACTGCATGTTTGTGATAAAGTAAGTTAAAGACGGTAAAATTGTTGTCATTCATCACCACAACTGTACAATTATAAAAGAAGATGCTTCAATCCCGGTTTGTGGTCGTTAAATCAGATTTTTTTGTACATTAACATAATGGATATCCATACAGCAGTGGACATTAATGTGTATCCTGTCACATTTGCCGTTCAAAAACAGTGCAAAGTAAAACACACACGCTGTATGTGTGTCTGTGTGTGCGTGCTTGAACTTTGTACGATAAAGACCTTGCATGTGACTCATCGTTCTCATCGACTCATTAACTCCACAACAAATACATCAAATAATCATTGGGAAAGTTCTTACTGTAGTATTTCTCACAAACGTTACGTGAGCTCTGCTTCTTTTATGTCTGTCACTGTGCTGTTTATCTGACGCAGCCAAGGCAGAGATTGAGGCACACTCTGATACAACGGTGGGCAGGGAGAACTAGCATTAGACAATAACCGCTACACTGTGTTCAAAGCAGAAAATTCCAATGTTATACCTGAAAGGTTCAATAAATAATCTGATGGGTGTTTTGAGCTGAAACTTTACAGACAAATTCTAGAGACACAAAAGACTCATCTTAAATCTTGAAAAGGGTGTGAAATAGGTTTAATCCATTCAAATTTGTAAATACTAACAAGTTAACTGAATTCCATCATGTCTCAACAAAAATCGATTGTGTGGAACCTAACCGATTCCGACCTGACCGTACTTATTAATTTATATATTTATATAAAAGAATAAGTGAGCCTACTAAATGTTATTATATTTTAAATGATTACAAACTGACAAGTGGGTGAACCTTACTGTTTTAAGGAAAATTGCATGCTGCTTCACTGATGTTTCAAATGTGATAACAGTCCAGATTTCCCTCATCATTCAGAGTAATAGGTAGATTTATGTAAAAATGAGATAACATAGAATCAAATTTTGGGGGACAACTTATTTATTTTATGTTCAACCAACATAAATTTGTACAATATAACAATTTAACTTAATTCTGTCATGTCGTCCCAATCGACTGTGTGGAACCCAGCATTTTGTACAGTGTATTTTATTCTGACCTGGCCTTACTTATTAAATTATATGATATACTGTATTTATAAAAACGAACAAGAGATTCTGCTCAATATTATTACATTTGAAATGATTACAAATTGACAAACAGGTAAATCCTATTGTTTAACAAAAATTGCAAAACAAGAATACACAAAAAAAAAAGACTTTTGTGCTTGTTCAAACTACTTTTTTAAAATGAGTGGAAACAACCCAATTGTTAAAGTTTTTTTGGGGGGGAAACTTAATTGTTTTATGTTCAATCCACTTCAATTTGTAAAAAAAAAAAAAAAACATGATTAAGTTAACTTAATTGATTTCTGTTAGGACAACATAAAGGATTTGTGTGCAACCCAGCATTTTAACAGTGTAATTAAAATAAAAATGAACAAGTATTTAGGAGGCTGAACTGTGATCCTCGAGTCTTCATAAAATGATTATTGTTCGAAATATGCTTGGCAAGATGTTCATTTGTCTATATAAACCTCTTTTATTTTTGGAATGGTGTGCATTGACTGAATTGCATGTGTCATATATTGGACAGCATATATGGAAAAGCTCTCCATCTGGAGGCTGGTGATAATGTGCACCTGGACACAGAAGGAAACACTGGCTTTGTAATATGATAATGTCAATAATATGTTCCCTGGGATTGTTTTATTAGCTTTAAACTAGCCGTTTGATGGGGTCACGGTTGCATTATCTGAGCTATTTTTGCCAGCCTGACTCAAGCAACATTACAGTCACACTGATTGATTACCAATGTGCATAATTTAGTGTATTAAAAATGTTCCATAGGTAAAAAATAGGGCTTTGTCATTTAAAATATTTTGTATACCTGTATGAACAGCTATTAATGACAAAATATTCTTCCATGTGCTATCCAGGAGAGAGAAAATCAATGGCGTGAGTCTTGTGTTTCTCCTCAGGGCTTGTTTGTAAGTCGTAGGTGAAGGTCAGTGTTGTGTAATTCTATGTTGGCTGGTGAAAATAATGTATTTCTCCTATAGGCGATTTTAGTGGCATATTTATTTGTTCACGACAAGTCTAAACCAAAACGAAATACACTTAGCAAAATAACCAAATATATTTAATTATCTTTTTTTTATTTTTGAGTGGGGGGGACACACATAAACAAAATATAAATAATTTCTTTAACCTTTATAGGGCCATCATTAGCTGGTTTTCTATCATAATGTGAAGCATATCTTCACAAAAAGGTAAAAAAATAAATAAAAAATGTATCCTTCAAGTTTCCATCAAGTTGTTACAGCACCTGACTGTAGTTTTTGGTAAACAGTAAACAGGAAAAGCATTTGCAATGTCAAATTTAAGCACTTTCAAGGTGAATTCGCAAACATTTCCAGCACTTTACAAGTGTTGAAAACGACACACTTACAAATAAATAACATATACATTTATAACATTTATTTTCATTTGAAAGGGCGCAGATTTAACAAAAAAAAAGACAAACAGAACATGCTACAGACATGCAGACTCCAGAGTTTTCATTTTCAAAAGCAAAGAATTAAGTATTAAATAATTAATTAATATTATTACTAGGGCTGTGCAATATGGACAAAATAATCATATTGCGATTTTTGGAACGAATATTGCGATTGCGATTTTATTTGCGATTTTTGGCAACTGTTTTTACTTTTTCAAACAAGCTACATACATGCATTCTAAATGTATTCAGTGCACAAGAAGTGCAGAACAAAACATTTCACAATGTTTAATAAATAAAACTAATAAAAAAGTTTAAGTTAAACTGTAGTAAAATTGTCTTTAAAACAGACAGCAGAAAATAAATTAAGATTAATTAACCTCAACTCTAGCTCAAAAAACATAGTAAATTAATAGATAATATTGCAGCCTTTGCGATTTAGAAATTGCATGTGCTTAAATCGCGATTTTTTTGCGATTGCGATTAATTGCACAGCCCTAATTATTACCTATATTTAGTAAGATATATTATTATGAAGGCAACACAATTACAATTTTCAAGCACTTTCTCCAAAATTGAAGCACTTTACAAACCACTTCAAGCTTTTTTTTTAAAGGATTTTCACTCTAAGAATTATTAGCATAAGGCCAAAACCATCTCCAGCGAGCATAAAAACCATATCGCGATTTTTATTACAAATTTGCCATTTCCATCACTCATTTCATATGCGATACTCCAAAAATCACATTAACACATGCTCATTTTAGAATACTCATTTGGAAAACCCCGGAGTAGGGATTATTATAAGACAAGCTCACACGCTGAACAGAAGTTAAAAAGTCGCATTTACCAATAAACATTATTTTGGAAGAACAAACTTGTTGTGGGGCAACCCCTATGCTCATGATTGTAGGTAATGCTGCATTCCAGATAACCCAGGATTAGGATTTTCCCTACTTCCTACAGTACATTGAGATAACGTCTAGAATGCCGCCAGAACAATGCATTGAGTTTGAATGTGGGACTGTGTCTGAAATGCAGCATCATTACCACTCAGTGCTATTAGCTGATTGCTGTATGTGTCAATGAAGTTAGCATATATGGTTCAGTATGGCTGCACGATATCGGAAAATCTCATATTGCGATTTGTTATTTTTCTTCGATAAATATTGCAATATGAATACTGTTTCACAAGATGGTTTGAATAGCTCTATTTGACGCTTTTCAGAATCAGAATCAGAATTTTTCTGGGGAGTCTGACAGTATTTAGGTACAGAAATCGAGTAATCACTCTCTTTGTCTCATTTCTAATCCAAATATCAAAAATTTCTAAGATTAAGTAAAATATGGTTGTTTTCACCAAGCGGCAACCTCTCGCTCTCCCTCTGGAAGCCAATACAGACATAACTGAAACTGCAATACATCGACTCGCCTTCGGGGGCTGGCTCCATAAACTCCGGGGGTTTTCTGACTGCAATGGTAATTGGCCATTTTTACAGGTGATAAAAACATGTTTACAGCCTGGTACAATCGATGGTTTTGATGCATATAGCAAATATTACCCTTCATGACAACTCTGAGGGGGGTGAATTTTTTTATAACTCCTCCGTTTCCTTTATATTAAGTTATATGAAGTTTGCATAATTAAGGGCGTGGCCACTTGAGTGACAGCTAGCCTCGCTGGTCGCCGTCATGTCACCTCAGCTGATTCCGCCTGATTAGCCGCTGAACTCGGTATATACTAAACATCTTATTTTTGTGTTGTTTTATGTGGCTTTACGCAGTCAGTGGCCTTTTGGAATTATTTCCTACATTTATCAGATAATATGGCATGCTGTATACAGTTAATTGTGCTCACAAACCATTCACGGGGTCTCCATTTCCCAGGTGAGTGAAATTATACACTTAAATACCATCTCTATAAATGTACTTGCTTTAATTAAGATAATTTATCATTTATAATGTTCTTTAGACCTGTAATGCACTCCAGAATCTGACACAGACTATTTGAAGTATTTGGAAGTAATTCGCATTTCCCTCCTGTAGAAAAACGTCATAAGCTCAATGTTTAGTGGCTCAGTGTATTACAGCACTGTTTTTAAAAAGACTAAACACTTTATTAATATAGTACACAACCAAGCACATGTGGTCAGAACACAAACGAGTCGCAGGTAATGAAGTATTATGCTTTTCTCCCAAACTAAGCAAAATGTTTAGTTTAGTGTTATGTTTAATAGTAAAAAATAAAATTTTGTTGTGCCCAAATGTTTGAAACTCTCTTGAAATATAGTGACAGGCCTTAAAAACACATGGAAATGATAAACTTTCTCTTTTTTCATCTCGAAAAAAATCACGTGTTCTGTGGCTCCTGCCTGGTCAACAATAATTCCGCCTCAACATTGCATTTCTATTGTGGATGCACACATTGCTATATCAATGCTGAAAAGATATATTGTGCAGCCCTAGTTAATATTGTTCACCCATTTCACTACATTTATTGAACAATGATGGCTGAATGGAAAGAGAGAAGAGGAGAAGGTGACCAAACAAAAGGAAACTGTGCTTTCAACTGGAGTAAAAACCACACACTCAGTGAACACTGAACTTACTTAAATATTGAAGAGTGATGTTCGTGTCTGAAATGGCATCAGGACTTCCTGTGTATTGACTGATGGATGCTCACAGTCACAGAATTAACCATTAGACATGGGCCGGTATAAGATTTCGATGGTAACCTTAGATAAAAATATTACGGTTTCACGGTATGACAGTATTTTGATTACTGATCTAGTATATGCTCTTTTTAAATGTCTGACTAAAAAACAAAACCTTTTTCCCCTTTGAGCACAATATATTTTATTTTGTGAAACATTTAAAGTAATTTGAAGCAGTAAACATGTCAGGTTAAACTATTCAAATGAATCATTGACTTCTGCTGTCATTAGTTTCAATAACACATCTCTGCAGGAGATACTGTTGTCCTAAAAACAAACAAACAAACTAAAAAACATGAATAAAAAAAAATCTTACACATACCTTAGGAACGGTATAGCTGTAAATTTTGGCGGTTTTAAAACCTTGACTTTTCCAAACCGTGGTATACCTTGAAAACGGTTATCGTCCAATGCCTATTAACCATAGAATTACCATCAAGAGCACACCAATCCAATGAAAACGTTACCAAAAAACAAGCTTGTGCTTTTCTAAGCTAACCCACATACAATTTTATTCATTCATTTTCCTTAGACTTAGTCCCTTATTTATCAGGGGTCGCCACAGCGGAATGAACCGTCAACAATTCCAGCATATGTTTTACGCAGCGGATGCCCTTCCACTGCACCCCTGTTCTGAGAAACACCAACAAACTCTTGTATTCACACACACACTACGGCCAATTTTGTTCATCCAATTCACCTATACCACATGTTATTGGGCTGTGAAGGAAACCTGAACCAGAGGAAACCCACACAAACATGGGGAGAACATGCAAACTCCACACAGAAATGCAAACTGGCCCAGCCGGGACTCGAACCAGCAACCTACTTGCCTAACCGCCACCGTGCCATCCATACAATTTTCTCACAAATCATAATGGCACTGAGACCACGGTTTCTTTCATTGAAATAGATCTCTGATAAAAGTGCAGGAGAACATCCTCAGCAAAAGAAGCACACCTTAAACTAGCACACTCAAGATTGAACTATGGTGAACCAAGAATTTAAGAGCTTTAGTTAACCTTCAGTTTACTTCCTTCTGTTTGCCTTTCATAATGTGAAGCATAACAGAAGGTTTTAAAATCCACCTTTTATTGTCCTACACTAAATCGGAGCCTAGCAACACACCCAACAAATTATTACTGCCCTTCAGTAGAAGCAAACTACTCCACAGTCAGGTGGTGTTTACATTAATATTTGAAGTTAAGCGTAGGGATGTGCTGTTTTAACATTAAATTCAATCTCGATTGTGTAATAGATTTCTGTCAATTACCTGTATGCACTGGCGATCCTCAGATGTAAACAACAGCATGGACTGCACAGTTAAAGTACTACTGAATACATTGTTATGCCTATTTATCAATATGAATAAACCATGGGGGACAAAAATGTGTGAAAGCTGCTAAACCATATAGAGCAGTGGTTCTCAAACTTTTTTCACCAGGTACCACCTCGGAAAAAAAATGTCTCTCCAAGTACCACCATATGACCGTTAATGAAATACAGTAGCGTAGTAGGCATAATTAAGCAGCTACAGCACTGTACAGTTAAAAAACGAGGCAGATAGTTTAAAAATACATATTTACATATTAAAAATATGTATTATTGTCAGCAACTTTAAACATTATAAATAGTTTAAACATTAACTGTGCTTGCAGACAAAAAAAATTTACAGTTTAAATTAAAATGTGCTTTTAGAAGTTAGTTTAAAAAGGCACTGTTCTTAAAGTAAAAAAAGAAAACTGCTGCAGGAGCCTATTCATCTAAACCTAGAAATGTTGCTTGGACCAGATGAATAATGGCTGTTACATAAATATATATACACTTTTTAAATACATTTTGAGATATATATTGTATGTACAGATGACATATTTGTATATCTTTGATATCTAAACATTAACTTTTATTTTGATATGATTTGGAATTACATATTAAAATTAGAAATTAGATCTGCTTACTGCTCGTCATTTACAGTAGGCCTGTGTGTGTCAGAAAAGCGAGTGATTAAATGCATATATACAGTGCTTGACCAATTCATACGTGCAGTATTTCCGTGATTTGGTGCGAATGAGATCACATGAGATTTGCGTTAACTGCACACTGACCACTGTTTTCATGCAGACTCGGGTACAGTTCGCAGTCTCTCCGTCTGTGCACACGGAGAGTAACTTTAATTATGTTCTACCTTTAAGCTTCAAGCATGGCAAAGTTGCTTGAGTCTGTTCTGTGTCTCGCGCCATTTGAATGACACCCAAATGAATTAGCACAAATCTGAGGTAACAAACTAAACCGAAAGCCACGCTGCTTTACAAAACAAATAACATTATATATCGAAAGCACGCATTATTTTACACAAACTACGAGCACTCATTTAAACACGTTCGTAATAATTATTTTACCAATGATGCAGCATGGGGAACTTCCTGAATTTTGCAGGACTAGTCGCAGAAGGGCTTCTCTGGCGCGCGTGTGTCTGCTCCGCACCGCACACACTGGAAGCGCCACGCGCCTCGTCCTCATCCTCAGCGCCAAACAGATTTTTTAACATCTGATGACGCGATGCACTAAAGTAAACATTTTGGCACAACGGTGTAATCATACGCTTCAGGAAACAGCCAATGCTATCTGATGTGCGTGTTATCGGACGCGTCAAAGGGTTAAAAAAAAGTGTTAATTTTAATATTTTATTATTCAGCGACTCTTGCCGCGTACCACTAGAGGAAAGCCTGCGTACCACAAGTGGTACGCGTACCACA
Source organism: Danio albolineatus (assembly GCA_903798035.1). NCBI lineage: Eukaryota > Metazoa > Chordata > Actinopteri > Cypriniformes > Danionidae > Danio > Danio albolineatus. Next base: position 9,704,521 of record CAIGQQ010011173.1, on the reverse strand, counting down.
GTTTGAGAACCACTGATATAGAGGACTTAGTAAGCAGGAAAAGGAGCATTTTGTTTGACAAACTGAATTTTATAGGTGGTAGAAAATACAGTTAAGGGCAGAATTATTAGCTCTCCTTTTTCAAATGTTTACCAAGTGCTGTTTAACAGAGCAAGGACATTTTCACAGCATTTCCTATATTTTTTTCTTGTGGAAAAGTCTTGTTTCCTTTATTTTGTCTGGAATAAAAGCAGATTTAAGGACAATTTTATTAGCCCCCCTTTTTCCGATTGGCTATACAGACCAAAGCACTGTTGTCCAGTCGCTTGCCTATATTAACCTTTAAGCTAAATACTAGTAGTATCTTGCAAATAACCAGTAAAATGTTACTGACAAAATAAATAGGTTATTAGAAATTAGATGTTAAAAAATGAAAATTCTTTCTACCAAACAGCCCTTTGAAAATATCTAATGATTTCAAGAGTTCCTACTTACGAAAATAATGATTTTTGTTTCCAAAAGCGCAAGTTATTTATTTTTTACTTTTTATTGAAAAAAAGTGTGTTTTAATTTCAGTTGTTCAGCGTTGATGTTCACCCTTCGTACAAATATCTCTCAATTGTAATATGTGAGCATGTTTCCTGTAAATAACATGTCAGTGAACTATAAGGGCAAAAAAAAAAAATCGTTCACTGATCGTAATAGAGTTAAAACGTACAATTAATCGAGATAATCGAAATTGCCCAGCCCTATAACTAACATTAGAACATATTGAAGATAAAAGTTTTGACCAATTAAAATCAATGGCCTATACACAAATTAAATCATTTATTTTGTTCAATTTAGTCATAAAATTTCGTTCAACTTTATTCATTCATTCAATCATTTTCATTCAGCTTAGTCCCTTTATTCATCAGGGGTCATCTAGGGTCACCACAGCAGAATTTAGTTCATCCAATTCATCTAGTCTTTGAACTGTGGGGGAAACCAGAGCACCCGGAGGAAACCCACGCCAACACAGGGAGAACATGCAAACTCCACACAGAAATGCCAACTGTCCCAGCCGGACTCAAATCAGCGACCTTCTTCCTGTGAGGCAAAAGTGCAAACCACCGAGCCACCGTGACATCATTGCGTGACTTTTCATGACAAATACCAACTTGCTGTTACAACTTTAATGCTTTGATTGTATTAAATCTGAGAAAGTAAAAATGCATGAGTACTGCATTTAAAAAATAAAAAATTTTATTAAACCAAAAGCGCGTTCATGTGCCACGCCCGCACCTGATCAATGCTGACGAGCTCGCACCAATTAAGGCGTGTGCTAAGCAAGATCATAAATATTCAGGAGCTCCTTTACTCGTGATCCCACCAAAAATGGAGGACTTCATCATTCCACCTTACAACTGTGGACGGTACCCTGGCTATTTCCCCTTTTATCCCAGCAACGCGAAATTTAAGCACCAAAACTGGAACAAAAAGGGAAACAATTTTTACATACCGCCTGACGCCCCTGATTACTTCGACGTTTACAAGCGCGCGCAGTTAAAGGCGATATTATCTCAGGTAAACCCGAACTTAACCCCGCGCCTCCGCAAGGCCAACACTAAAGAGTTTGGTGTGCAGGTAAACCCAAAGGTAGATGCCGTTATCCAGTGCTCGCTCGGACCAAAAACGCTGTTTTATCGCGGTGATAAATGGGACTCACCTAGAAAGCCGTTCACCGTCAGCCCTCTGAAAGACACGCTGCCGAGCACACCGGTCAACTCGGTGCGCTTCTCCCGGCCGGTCGCCATCTACTCTCCTGTCTTTGACCGTAGGATTTTCTCCTTATCCACGACTGCCAGTGAAAGTAAGGACGATGAAAAGAACGAGGACCGGAAGACGGACAGTGAGACGGAGGATGAAGACGATGACGAGTTCTGCAAACCGGATGAAAAGACTCACGACGAATCACGGCACGTGAAGTCGATGATTCAACGCGATAAACGCTCTAACTTTCAGGTTTGTTGTGTTGAAAACCCTTACCACACAATCACAACCGTTTCCTGTAAAATACAGCGGTTATTATTGAACATCTCAAGTTGGTAAATCTTTGAAGTCTTGAGCTCTCAAAGCAACATCAGTAACCGCCGATTTAATGTTTATTCAAGAATATGCAAATAACAAGTTAAAGCCTAACGCTGATTGGAGGACTACAGCTAATGACTTTTTCCCTTTCTGTCTCTTTGTTTAATAAAACGCTGTTTGCAATGTCAGATCATGAATATTTAACTAATCTCGAGCAAATGTAACCTGACATTTAAGCTTTAAAACCATTTTAACAATTTACTTTTGTTTAGTTTTTGGAGCAGAAGTATGGATTTTATCACTGCAGTAAGTGCAATATACGATGGGAAAGTGCATTTGTGTGGTGCATCTCGGGAACCTCCAAGGTAAATGCATTGACTTTGAAACTTTTATTATTATTATTATTATTGTTATTATTATTTTTAAATCCTTTGTTTAATGTATTAATGTTCTTTAAATTTGAAGTTAAGCCTTTATTAAATGCCATCTTCCCCACAGGTGTACTTCAAACAGCATTGCAGGAAGTGCCAGGCAGGGCTGAATCCGTATAGGGTGGAGTCCATTCAGTGCCAGGTAACTGTTGGCATATGGATTGCAATGTCAAGTACGGTGCGATCCTGGATGAACATCTATGTTGCTCCTGGGACTTTTTTTTTTATTTTTATAAATGTAATCCATACCTATTCCCTGAACCCAACCATAACTGTAAATTTTATTCCCAAAGTCCGAGGGGAAAATTTAATCATGTAGAAGTGCATAAGCTTAAATTAAACACTGTAAATGTATGCCTTTATTTTGATTGGGTGATTTGTAATGTTGTTCCAGGAACAACATAGATGCTAATCCAGGAACATGTCCTACTTTGTGAAATCCCACTAACCACAAATAGCCATGAAGTCAAATATACAAATGGTCTCCAAATACAGAATTTTCATTGGATGTTCTTGTTGCCAATCAAAATGTCACCGTTCATTTAAAGACTTCTGGCCACAAAGGCTTTCCAAGTTTTTAAGGCATTTGACTGACTCTTCTGCTTGTCCAGGTTTGCTGTAAGGCTCGCTGCTGCTGTGAACGTAAGCAGAGGCACATTGACATGCGGCGCCCTCACCGTCAGGATCTGTGCGGACGCTGCAAGGGCAAAGGCCTGTCCTGTGATACCATCTACAGTTTCAAGTACATAGTCTGATTGTGCTGGTCCATGATGACTACGACGACGATGAGTTTTAGAATCTGCATTGGTGGCCCATGCAATCATATTGGGTGGGATGAATCGTGTGTGTTTTTGTATGTCTGATGTGTAAATTTATAATTAATAAAGTATTGCAGCATAATGCCAGTGTCTGTTTTGTGAAGGACATTTACAACCCAGAGTAGGAATATGTGTTAATTTTCTCACCCTCAGTCCATTCAAAATTGTGTGTGTGTCCCTTCTCCCCCCTCCCCAGTGGATTCTCTGATTAAATTTGGTCTTTTCTGAAAGTCAAATGCATCAGACTAAAATCATCAGGAGGAGACCTCTGTGAAGACCCAGGACATGCTGAAGGGATTATGTCTCTCAGCTGGCCTGGAAACGAGGGGGGTCGGGCTGCAGACTTGGTGCAGTGCAATCTGAGCTGCATTCAATGCGTTTCAATGGACTCACCTAACCCTATCCCTCACAGTGATGTCACTAGCTCCATTGTGCTTGACATTGCATCGTGAGGGCTGCAGTCTCAGCTTGCATCATAAAGGCTGAATCCAGATACTATTGCTGGGAACACCCCAGGATCCCCCGGAAGAGCTGAAGGAAGTATCTGGGGAGAGGGGAAATCTGGGGTTCTCTCCTGAGACTGCTGTCCCTGTGACCCAGCCCTGGAAAAGTGGAAGAAATTGAATGAATGGATTAATTTGATCATATATTGTTATGAAGCAGTCTACGTAAGGTATTGAATGTGACTTACATCTTTTTTGCTTCAAATCAACATTCTAAGCAAGTCATGAGGTAAAATCAACATCGCTATTCCATGCCTCAGCAAATCCAAAAAGAAACTGAAAATCTCAACAAGAGAGCACAATTTACTTCACAAAAGCTTTAAATATTTACATTTTAGGGGGGAAAAAAAAAACGACAAATTTTTCCAAAGAGGCTTTACAATGTGCAATCTGTCTAGGCATGCACTAGTGACACAGACTAATCTCCATGTGATGCCTCCCTTTTCTGCTTTATACAAATAACATAATAAAATACAACTTTTAATAAATACAGTTTAAAAGTAAACACAATAACGCATGCTTGGCAACTTGAACTGACAAACTGTTCAACACACAGATTTCTTAAATACAAATATACCCTAAAACGTGAGCCTGTGTGCGACGGGGTGCAGGACGTCGATTTGAAAAACAGCCAGACAATCTCATATCAGCACTTGAAGTAGAATCAGCTTCTTCAGTAGTAGCTTATCAGCTGAATGTCTGTGCGGAGGCTGATATTTAGCAGTACGTCAGTGATGGACAGGTTCACGAAGACACAAGCTTTTAGCTTCAAACAGTTGTGACAATGAACGAAGACATACAAACAGTATCCTGTATCGTCCCATCTTCATCGTTTTTAAAGACATTCTTGAACAAGTACAGTAGAAAGGCATCCGTTTCAATGATCCATCATTGCACATTCCCCACGTTAACTAACAAACAAACCAAAGTGCAAGTTCTCACTCGGCTTCTTCCTTTCGAAATAAATGCAGCATTGCTCACAGTAGCAAACAGGATTGTTTTTTTCCTTCTCATGATTCACGACATGAAAACGTCAACATAGTGCAATAATTAAAAGATGCGTTTGAGTGACTTCATTCCAAGGAATCTCGCAGGAGCAGCTCCGTTTCTCCGTTATTGCTGCACATTTGAGGACCTGAGGATACGCTCACTCTCAGGAGCCCCTTCCTATTCAGTACAGTCAAGGACGCTCGTGCAAGTTTCCCTAAGAAGGGCGCAAGTTTATCAGTGACACCCTCGAAAGGGCGGCAGCACTCCCAAACGTCACACTGGATCTGATCTGGAGCGGGTGGAGGATTGTGGGAAGAGGGATGGAGCAGGAAAGGCTGGGTGGTGACTATGGAGGGATCCAGTGGTCGGGGGGTCCAGGCCAGGGCCGGTCCGGGGTGCTGCAGGCTTCGTGTCAGAGACTCACGCCGGAAACGCTGGAGTCCACGAGGCTGGATGAGATCACCTGGTACCCCTGAGCGCGGCGGATCATGTCACGCACTTCGCCGTTGAGCTCCATGATTTTTGTGCAGACCTCTGACATGTCCTTGTTGGAGCCGACCAGAGCGAAGGTGCCTGTCTGGCCGATGGTCTGGTGACGGAAGTAGACGTTGAGGAGAGTCTGGATTTCATCCTCGGAGCCACCGCCGAAAATGTCATTTGGCCACATTCGTCTAAAAAGGAAAGGAAAGTTTAGCAAAAGGAGACATTTATTAATAGTGAAATCTTACCATTCTAAATATCTAAGTCAATGCTAATACACTTTCAAACAAGAATATTGAGAAATAAACTTAAAAGTAAAGTATGTAAGATTTTTAGTGTCAAACAAGGAGCGGGAATGAACAGCTAGCCAATGATGAACCTCCGGTGAAAGGTTTATGTGGCTATTTTCAATTTAAGGGTTCCTTTTACAGCATCGATGTTGTAATGTAATTAAAATACAATCAGTTAAATAGACTTCAGCATTCATTTAGTTGTTCACGCGTTAGATATTTAAATGCAAGCACCGTCAGTAGCAGCAGACTACCTCAGAAACTTCATTGAAAATACTGTAGTAAAATAAATGTCCATATTCTAAAGAAATAGCGCAAAATAATGTAATTTAGTTCAGTGCCTCATGTTTGGTTTGACACCCACTTTATATCGTATATCAATCAGGCAGTGATGATCACAGATTTTTAAAGAAATCAGATCCTAAAAGGGAATAAAATGTGTATACAGTCCATTCTAGAATCTGTGCATGCAGAAATCCACATATTTGTTTGCCCGTCATTGAGTGTTTAATTTTGTAAATATGTGTAAAAGTATACGTATTCAGTTTTTATGTTCATTACAATTGCTGAATATGCAAATACTTATATAATTTATTACAATACAGTTTGTAAAGTAATATTTTCTTCTAGTCTTTTAGTAGATATAAGAGAGAATTGCTTTGCTTACAAAACAAGTGCTTCTAAATGGAATTGCTTTGTAAAGAATATAATTATTTAAGGTTTTTAGTTAATATATTCTAAAAATCATTCCTGTGCAGAAAAGTGTCTGCACATTTTGTCTGCCCCTGCTAATAAGTAGCTAAAATGTAACTTGCTAATAACATTTTTTTAAAAGACTTTAAATCACTAATAATCTGAAATCAAGCACCTTTGTTTTTCACACCCCCAGTGTATATAGCGCCAAGTCCTTCCTGTATTTAACATTTCATTTACACTTAAAATTTACATTAAATGTCAAAGATGATGTCTTCTTGATAGTGTGATTTTCATAAAATGTTGACCATTTTAAACATCATCTTCAAAGAACTTTAATACAATTAATACAGTTGAATTAATACTGGTAATATTCAAATGAGCTTTCTGAAATATTGATAAAATGCAGCATTTGTCATAGTTCCTGTATAATATTTAAATATAGTTTAAAAATATCAGTTTTTGAAAGCAGCACAGTACAATGGCTAAAATAACACCATGAACTTTCAATTCAAGCACTTTCAAGGACCTATGCTTGTTTTTAAGAACTTCCTAGGCCTCATATTTATGTCTGAAATTCAAGTATCTTTAAGAAGTGTGTGAACCCTGTATATGATTATTTTATTATAAATTGTGTCTTTATACAAGAAACAACGCTGATGCTTTTAAATATTGTGTATATTCCACTGGGATGTGTATGGAGTGAGATATGTGTCTTTATTATTCAATCAAAAATATTTCGTTTTAGGGAAAAATTAAGTACTTAGTGAATAAAAAATAAAAGATATCTCACTCCATAGATGTGTGTGTCCTTAATATGACCCCTGCTATCAACAGAGTTTTGCCTCCCTCTAGTGGTGTCTCAGCTCACCTGCACTCTTGTGTGTAGCGGATGGCCATGGAGAACTCGTTGTTGTTCAAGCACTCCAGGATGGCCTGTACTGCTGTCTCTGAGCTGGAGAAGATGGACTGTGAGCCGTGCCTTTGGCGGTCTTCTAGATCACCAGCTAACGAAGCTTCAGCCAGACGCAGGCAGTTCTTCAGGTCGCTCAGCTCGCGAGACATGTTCCACAGCTAGACATTAAAACACACGATCAGGACTCGCTGTTTATGATTCACTTTAAAATTATACAATTATTTACATATATACAGCTATGGAAAAAACATTAAAAGGCCACTTAGAATTTCTTAGTTTCTCTGGATTTACTGGATTCGCAGTTGTGTTTTAGATAAAATATTGATGCCATTTCTTCAGAATTACAAATAAAAATGTACGATTAAAAATTCACACTTGCCTATTAATGAGGTGTATGCGTATTTTTTGATCAGGTTTATATTTACAATGTTTCAGATTTTTAATATATATATATATATATATATATATATATATATATATATATATATATATATATATATATATATCTTTGGCAGCACAGTGGCTCAGTGGTTAGCACTGTCGTCTCACAGCAAGAAGGTTGCTGTGTTGAGTCCCGGCTGGACAACCTAACATTTCTGTGTGGAGTTTGCATGTTTTCCCCATGTTGGCGTGTGTTTCCTTCAGGTGCTCCAGTTTCATGCACTGTAAGTGAATTGGATGGACTAAATTGGATGAAGTTTGTGAGTGGTGTGTGAATTCGAGAGTGTTTCTCAGTTTCTCAGTGTTCGGTTGCGGCTGAAAGGGCATCCTTTGCGTAAAACATATGCTGGAATAATTGGCGGTTCATTCCACTGTGGCGACCCCTGAAAAATCAGGGAGTAAGCTGTATGAAAATGAATGAATCAATGAATATATAATTTTTTTTCATCTGCATTACTGTTTTTTCTGCTATCATTGCAATTTTTTAGTGTAAAGCGCTTTGAATATAAAGTTTTAAAGCAGCTATACAAAAATGTATTATTATTATAATTATTATTATATTTATAAAAGATTTTTAAAAAGTTTGAATGACTTTTTTAAATGATCTTTTTTGAATAAATGTATTCAGCCCTCTATAGAATAAAACAAACACTATACATTAACCATCCTCGATAAATCCAAAGAAACTAATGGTCTCTAGGCCTGTCACAATAATCAATATATCGACTTATCGCACAATACATGAACATGACCTCAATGATTTTTGGTGATGCAATATATATCGCCCATACATAAAAACCAATTCTTGCAACATTTTAGCTGATTGCAACCTCTCTTTCTCTATTGGAGGTGTCAGTGTCAGTATGGTTAAAAAAAATACTATAGTATTTACCATAAATGACTAAAGTATATCTTGATGTTGGTGTCGGACAACTGAAGATAGATCTGGTAGCAGATATCGCAGCCTCTGTTACTTTTTACCTTGCAGTTTTTCTTTTGTTAACATTTATTATTATTTACTTAGGATATGCATTTTCACATTCTGATTCCAATGACTAAGCATTAAATTATTAAAATGACTAAATTAAATTAAATATTCTTAAGAATAAAATATTATGTGTTCTTTTGAATAGTGCCATTCTGGCATTATATAATGAGCGGCCTAAAATGGTCTTAAAATGACAATAATATAGTTTATCGTGATATATTTTAGAGCAATATACCGTACAACAAAAAAAAGATATCGTGACAGGCCTAATGGTCTCTTCATATTTTTCCCAAATCTGCTGACATCGGAAAATTAATTTTGATTCAAATTGAAAAACAATTAAAAAGAGCATACCTCAGGCACAGAGCTGATGGTGTTCACTTGTCCGATAAGTTTACAATAAGACTGAAACAGCAGAAGGAGTTGGAAGTGAAGTTTGTATAGTCGCTGACACAACTCCAGTTGCTGTGGAAGATATGAATACTTCAGTCACATGACAATCACAGAATCACACATATGCACAGCCACAGAGAGTAAATACACAACTCTAATATCAATCAAAGAGGGTGTTTATATGCACATTCCTACACAACCTTAACCACTTCTATTAGTGATATTAGCTAATATTTTAATTATTTTTGTGCATATAAACACTGAACTGAATGCATGTACTAAACTATAAAACACTCGCTCTAGCAGAAGAAAAAGAAAGAGAACGGTTCTTAGTTTCAAACTTACAGCCAGAGTTTCCATTTGCTGCAGAGCAAGCATGTCATAAAACAGGAAAGAGTTGACAAGGGAGAAATAGACAGCATTAATTCCCAGCATGCAATCTTTGAGACCGAACTTCTGCTCAGAAATTCCATTAACATAATTAGAGGATTAGTGCCAGTAACATTCAACTTAAGAAGCAACCCATATAAATCATGCAGAAGAGGTGAAAGTGCACAAGAAAATCAGGAGTACGGAGATTACGCTGCATTGCACTGGTATATACTCCATCATTTCAAAGTTTGGAGTCATGCAAGGATCCATTACATTGACTGAAATTTGAAAATAAAGACGTTAAAAAATAAATAATGTTTTTATTCATCCAAAAATTCTGAAAAAATGGAGCACAGTATTTATCTGTTTTGCATATATCAGCAAATCAGCACGTTACAGTATCTGATTACGGTATCTGATGTATCAAAGTGACTCTAAAACAGGATGTAATGGCTGCTTTCAATTTTATTTCAAGCCATATATTAATAAAAAAAATAGAGAAATGTTTTTTATACTACAATATTTCCCAATACAACTTAATTTGCTCTATTTTTTTTCTCAAATAAATGCAACCTTAGTGAATATGATTTAAAAATAAAGAAAGAAAAAAACACATTAATAATCTTACAGACCCCAAACCTTTAAGTGGTAGTGTATATATGGCCACCTGACCCACTCAATAGCAGAATTTAAGTGCTCTATTAGAAACTACTGTGTATCATTGGATTTATGTAAACAGTGTCATATGAAGACAGACAGCTGTTTTCACCTTTTCCTCTGAGTCTCCAGGCTGACAGGTGATCACTCCATCATCGGGAAACCTGGGAAATGTGGCCTTGCAGTTCTGCAACCACTGTTGAAAGATGAGAAGAGGACATGAGCATGAAACGTCTTTCAGTGTGAGCTGATAGGATTTTAAGCATGTAAAAACCTCTACTCAATGTTGCAAAATTTCTAGAACTACTGTATAAATGTAGCAGCTTCCAGTGATATTATAGTGGCTTATTTCCACTGAGGATAAATACATTTATAATGTAAATGATTTTAAATTAACTGTTGTTCTTCTGAACTTTTTATCCATCTATAAATTCTGGAAAAAATGCAGTACAGTATTAATGTATTTAATGAAATTAGCATATTAGATTGATTTCTGATATATCAAAATGGCAATAAAATAGATTGTAGACTGATGTTGAAAGTTCAGCTTTGCATCACAGAAATACATTCCATTTTAAGCTAAAAGGGTGTCAAAAATGGTACGGTAGGGTTTGCTACACTGCAATACAGTCTTTTTTTTGGTTACTTCACTAGTTTTTGTCTTGTCTCCAGTCTAAAAAATCATACATCAAGAAGCATTTTCTAGACTAGTAAGAAATATTGTCTTGTTTTTAGAAATAATATTAAATAAAATTAAGTGAAATTTTCCATAAAACAAGGCAAATAATCTGCCAATGAGGTAAGCAAACAAAATAATTTTATTTCAAAGCAAAACAAGATTATTTTACTAGACATATTAGTAGATTACTTTGCTTGTTTTAAGAAAAAAATTCTTTAACTTTGACTTAATATTTCTGAAAATAAGACCATTTATTTTAGTTGTCGCGAAAATGTTTATTAATTTCAAATTTTATAGATATTTGGACTAAAAACAAGACAAGAACTCAAAGTAAAAAAAGCTTTATTTGCAGAGTCTTGTTACTATTTTTCACTTCTAACAATGAAAACTGTAGCTGCGTCCCAAATGGCACACTATGCACTATGCACTTCTGCACTAATGCCCTCAACAGCGTAGTGTATGTATGTAGTGTCGTCCCAAATGGACCACTAATGTATTTTTTACTAAGCAGAAATTCAAACCGTTTCCCAGATGATGTTTGACAGTTGTCAAATTAGTGAAATAAATGACCAAACTCCGCCTCTTCTGCTATGTGAGCAAAGCTGCGGTCGTTGAGTGGGTGAAGTGTCCATCATTACACACTTCATTTTACCCGTTGAATGAGTGCATCATCCAGGCAATTAAAGTGCACTTATTATTTTTAGAGTTTTCAATGTGAACACACTACGTACACTACTTATACTAAAAAATGGCGTAGAATAGTGCATAAGTATGTGATTTGGGACGCATCTTGTGATAAATGCGTGCTGTACTGCACTGTTTAAGCCATAAAAGTAGCCTGACTGGCTAGAACGACCTACCGAAACAACTGCTTCCTCACGGGTGTTATATGTGTCCAGATACTCCTGCAGCTCAAGAACACTGAACTTCATCTTCTCTAGAAGCCCATAAGAGACAATCTACAAGAGCGCACATAAGATATTTAAAAATTTCATGCACACAATCATTTTTCCCGATAATGTTTTAGTCATGGAGGTAGAAACATGCTGTGAACTTTAAACATTTACTAACCGTTTCTGCATCCACATACAGCATAGGACAGTCTGAGCATAAGGCCAACATATCTGATGACTGCACAAACTTTGACCCAATGCCCCTCAGGCCTTCTCCAAGGTAAGTGGAAGCATCGCTGGTCAGAGAGCAGAACTTATTTTGCATGTTCTGTAGAGGGAAAGACAATTGTGTTTAGAACTGAAAATAACGTGATGCATTTCTAATAAATTATTATGAACTGATATGAAATGACATTTCCAAATATTATAGCTGTGTGTGAACAGTTGAAGTCAAAATGATTTTTTTTTAAATTAATTTTCAAATATTTCCTAAGTGATGTTAAACAAAGCAAGGCATTTTTCACAGAATTTCCTATAATTTTTTTCTTCTGGAGAAAGTCTTATTTGTTTTATTTTGGCCAAAATAAAAGCAGTTTTTAATATTTTTAAATGCATTTTACGGTCAATATTATTAGTCCCCTAAAGCAGTGGTCAAACTTTTTTCAACAAGTTCCACCTCAGAAATAAAATTGTTTCTCCAAGTACCACCATAATGACTGGTATTAAAATACAGTAGCATAGTAGGCGTAATTAAGCAGCTACAGCACTGCGCAGTTCAAAAACGTAGCGTATTCTTATTATTATGAATATTTATTATCATTATTATTATTTATTTGGCCCTTTAAACATTATAAATAGTTTGAACAGAGAAATTAGAAATTAGATCTGCTTACTGCGCATTAAAGTAGGCTTTGTGTGTCAGAAAAGCAAGTGATTAAACTATACCTGTCAACATTGGGATATGAAAATACGGGATACTCCCCTAACAACCGTTACAAATACAGGGAGGTAAACAGCTTCAAATGAAAGAATAAATAACAAACATTAGAAAATTGAAAATAAAATAAAAGGTTTAGCCTAATAAAATCACTGATCACATCTGTGTTATCGCACGCATCAAAGGGTTAAAAGTGTGTTCATTTTTTAACTTGAATTATTCAGCGATTCCTCCGCGTACCACTGGAAGTAAGCCTGCGTACCACTAGTGGTACACGTACCACAGTTTGAGAACCACTGCCCTAAAGCAATGTTATTTTTTTGATTGTCTACAGAACAAATTACTGTTATGCTATAGTTTGTCTAATTACCCAAACTTGCCTATTTAACCTAATTAATCTAGTTAAGCCTTTAAATGTCACTTTAAGATGAATACTAGTCTCTTGAAAAATATCTAGCCAAATATTATCAGGGATCATACACATGTTTTCAACTAAAATTCAATGACTTTTCCATGACTTTTCCAGGATTTCAAGTACATTTTCGTGACCTAATGTTTTATGTAATGTCTATGTATGCATGTTAAATTATAAGAAAAATGATGCATGTTCAAAGTTATTACAGCATATTATAAAACATGCAACAATCTATTTATTTTAAATTAATCTTTATATCTATATAAAATGAATTTGGATAATGTTTAAACAGCACTAATAATGGGAGAGCATGTGTTGGACAGAACAGTAAAGACACCTAACCTATATTTAAGTATACAGACATTTGTTAAACTAATTTCCATGACTTTTCCAAAACCTTTCCATTAGAAAATGCCATGTCAAAATTTCATGACTTTTCCAGGTTTTTCATGAGTATGAACCCTGTATTATGTACTGTCATCATGGTAAAGATAAAAGAAATCAGTTATTAGAAATGAGTTATTAAAACTGTTATGTTTTGAAATGTGTGGAAAACATCTTCTTTCCGTTAAACAGAAATTGGGTAAAGAATTATATGGGATTATATAATTATAAAGAATTATATAATTCAGGAGTTCAAATTACCTAATTACCTAATTATAATTCTGACTTCAACTGTATATAAAGACAATGTTACCTGAAACATGGCAGAGAAGATGTGGAATGTGTAAACAGCGCTAGATCCATCAGTATCACACATCAGCTGGTTAACGTGACTCCGCCAGGCTTCTTCTGCATCGTCACACACCGCAGGCTGAAACGCTGCCAAAATGGCAGAGAAAAATGGGGAGGGTGGAGGAGGAAAGCCCAGCTCATCCAGATCATCTCGGTCCTCCCCAAAATGGTAGCTATGGAAACCGAAATGACGATGCCTGTCTTTAATGACCATAAAGGTTAGTATTTTTTGTTTCTAGAAAAGTGCATCTGTATGTACCTGGGCAGGGAGTTTGGGTTCTGGTTGATTCCAGCTCTATTTTGTTCTGCAGGAAGGTCCAGGTTTGTGCTAGAGCCGCAGTCGAACCTCATCGGCAGATCATTTGCTCCGAATGGCATGTCGTCCTCTTGGATATTTGACTCCTCGTCCTCTGGTAAAACCTGTGAAGATGAGAGAGAGACTTTGCTGATCTTCTCTCCTCAATATTTTCCAAATATTTCCTCCTGTGAAATTTGAATTCTCTTTCAAATATGTCCTAAGTTACACATTTTTAAACATACTAGTTATAATAACTAATTTCTAATAACTATTTTTTAGTCTTTGCTATGAAAACAGTACATAATATTTCACTAGTTATTGTGCAAGATACTATTAATCAAGCTTTACAGTGCAATTTAAAGGCTTAATTAGGTTAATTAGGTTAACTTGTGTGGAAATATAAATTTATACAATCTAGATTCAAATTAACAGTGATATATATATCTAAAAAGTTATATTCTTTAATTTTTAGTTATACCATTTCATTCGAAACTGTAGCAGCCCAGGTCTGAGGGACATTAAAACCTCTTGCTTCCTGAGCACTGGCTGAGCCAAAGCCAAAGTGATGCAGATGCTAAAGGCAGGGTGCCGACGACTGTGATACTTTCAAGCTGGTCAGATCAGGTGAAACCTTTGGATATATTCAAAACTAGTCATGCCTGTTTTCTATATACTGCCTCTCATACAAACATAATATAGACAGGACAGCTCTTTCTCAAATCAAACTTGTGAAAGACTCAGTTTTAGACAACTCTTGTCTCAGTAAGAGACTCCTGTGGGCATGCAGACTCGTAAAGTTCTTGAAGATGCTGTTTGACTGCAGAACAACCAACACACCTCAATAAAGAATTCTGCTTGAAATGAGTTTCCTGGACTGGGTTCCCATTATTCCAACACTACGCAAGTTAGGTTAATTAGGCAAGTCATTGGACAACAGTGGTTTGTTCTGTAGCCAATAAGGAAAAAAAAAAAAAAACAATTTTAAAGATTTAAAAACTGCTTTTATTCCATCCAATCTAAAAGAAATAAGACCTTCGCCAGAAGAAAAAAAAACATACTGTTGAAAATACTGTGAAAATGTTCTTGCACTATTAAACATCACTTGTGAAATATTTGAAAAAGAACATAAATTTAAAATGAGGGCTGATCATTTTGCCTTTAACTGTGAAGTATGTCAACACATCTAACTTGTACTGTAGCGTTGATGTTATTTGGGCACTCTGAAAAGGTTTTGATGGACTTGACATAACATTAAAACTAAACATACCGGCGGGATGATGTGGTCATCTGGTAGAGAGGTTCCCAAGCAGGGTGTTGCAGCATTAAGGGAATTTGGATCAGCTGACGTGGTGTCATAGGAAGTTGACAAAGAGTCTGTATGATTGGTGTCTTCTGAGGGGGACAGGTTCATCGTCTGAAATAAATAAAATATCCAGATTTAGAAACTAACATCAGGCCAAAATGAAAGACAAATGATGTATGTGAGTACAGTATGGATGGATCAAACATTAGTTATACATTAGTTAAATACAGTTAGTTTTAGCTATGTGTGTACAGTTGAAGTCAAAACTATTAGATATAATTATTATATATTATTTAAGGTCAATATTATTAATCCCCTTTTGATTGCCTACAGAACAAACCATTGTTATACAATTATTTCCCTAATTAACTAATTATCAACTTGCATAATTATCCTAATTAACCTACTGTAGCTAAGCCTTTAAATGTCACTTTAAGCTGAATACTAGTATCTTGAAAAATATCCAGTAAAATATTATGTACTGTCATCATGGCAAAGATAAAAGAAATCAGATATTAGAAATGAGTTATTAAAACTATTATGTTTAGAAATGTGTTAACATTTTTTTCTCTCCGTTAAACAGAAATAGGGGAAAAAATATACATGGGGGACTAATAATTCTGACTTCAACTGTATATTAGATACAATAGATAGATAGAGATATGCAAGAACAATAAATGAATAGAGTGGATGTACGGAAGAGCACATACTAGTTGAGAGTGGGAAAGGCTCTGGCTGGTGGAGTTGGACTCTTCCTCAGAGGAGTCATCAGAGTCCCGCTGGGGGTCGTGTAGACCGATGCCGATGCCGATGCAGGGAGTGATGTCAGAGTGCTGGCTCTCCTCCAGGAGTTCAGTCAGGTCTGTGCTGTCCAGAGAGCGACGGCGTACTCCCCAGTTAAAGTTATCCATACTCTCACCCTATTAAAACAAGCACAAAGCACTCGTTTAGCAGCTATTTGCAATAACGTGCCCCATTCCAGACTCCATCTCAGGCCCCAGTAAGCAGACATAAGGTTAGTGTGATTTTACCAAGTAGTACATGTTCCTGGATCAACATCTATGATAATCCTGGAACACCATTCCCATCAGCCAAACAGATTTAAGGGATAACTTTACCGTGTATGTTTAGTTTAGGCTTAGTTAGGTATAGATTACATTTCGGAACAGGAATGATGTTCCAGGGAACTTCAATATAAATATAAAAGGGAACTTCTGGTTGGGACGTGAAGCAACATTGCATGTTAAGCTGTAGGTTCCCCAGAAATTAGTATCAAAACTCGATTTATATTCTTTGAAGGTTACTTGCATTGAGCGATGAGCAGACAGACAAAATCCAAAGCTAAAAGAAACACTGAAAAGCTAAAGACCTTAATCGAGCGGAGACAAACAACATGCAAGAAGGAGTGTAAAATGGCAATCAGGAAACCACAGACTATCTACACACAAGTTTAAAAACATAAGCAAATAGATACAGGAGTTCCACAGCAAGCTAAAAGATGAGCTTGGTACACTTAAAGATGAACTTAAGATGAAACACGAACTGGAGGAATTTAAGAAGGACATGAATCAGAAAATCATGCTAACTACACAAGAAATAAAGCAACAAAATGCAATGTTTGAGGCCACTCTGTCGTGTGTTAAAGAAATAAATACTATAAAAGAATGAGTGTGATTAGGCTTACAGTTAGTGTTATGAGCTTCTACATGATTGTTATCCAACTATCATTCCCCTCTGATTTTGGGAATAATTTACAGTTAGGTTTGGGTAAGGGTAGGGATTACATTTTTATTTCAAATTTCTTTTATTAGGTTTTTTACATGGAATACCAACCACAACATTCATTTTATAATTATCTTTCCATGTCGATGTTAACACTACCCCAAATGAACACTTCCCTCCCTCAACTTCCCTTTGAGAAAAACAAACAAACAAATAAATAAACAAATAAATAAATAAATAAATAAATAATAATAATAATAATAAACAAAAAAATAAAACATATAAAAAATTTAAATAAAATATTAAATTAAATAAAAAGGGGGGAGGGGGTGAAGAATACATATGTATTCATATATTATTGCTCAGCTTAAGAATCAAGAGAGTTTACCAGCAGATAATCTAAAAAGGGGCGCCACAACTTGTCAAATGTCTTTAAAGAACCAGTAAGTGATAGTAATTTTTTCTAATTTAATGCAAGTAAACACTTCTTTTATCCATACATCAAAAGAGGGTGGAGAGACGTGTTTCCACTTTAAAAGAATGAGACGTCTTGCTATTAAAGAAATAAAAGCTAAAGCCTTTCAGACCATTACTGAAAGGTTAGCATCTACTGCCAACCCAAAAATAGCCAGAAGTGGATTTATATCCAGATCTATGTCGAATGCATCTTTCAGAGTTTTAAATATTTTAGTCCAATAATCACATAATTTAGGGCATTCCCACAACATGTGAATGAGATGCGCTGTTGATCGCTTGCACCTATTACATGCATTGCTGACAGAGGGGTATATTTTAGCAAGTCTAGCATTAGTGTAGTAAACCCTATGTAGAATCTTACATTGTATAAGCCCATGTCTTGCACATATAGGTGTGCGTGAGCTCCAGAACATGGTCCCAGTGTTCATCAGATAACTCAAAACCTAAGTTCTCTTCCCAAGCGCCTCTGACTTGGTTTGTAGAGCTTGGATTGATATTGTGATTAAGATTATAAATGGTAGAAATGCAATGTTTTGAGTGTGGTTCAAGCTTTAACAAATCATCTAGTGGAGATTCAGGAGGGCGATTTGGAAAATGAGGGAATAATTTTTGCACAAAGTGCCTGACTTTAAAAAAAACCAAATAAGTGTGAATTCGGTAGGTCAAATCTTTTAGAAAGGTTATCGAAGGATGAGAAAGTACTGGGTTTACATTTTTGAACAAAAATGACATTCCAGGATCAACATAGTTGTTAATCTAGGACTGCGTCTTACTTGGTAAAATCACACCCATCAATATAATAGATAATATCAAATAATAATAGATGTCAATCCAGGATCAAATCCATCTTGGTTAAATCACATCCACCATAGAGAAAATCCTCTTCTAACTGATCATGCACAGATGAAGAACACATGCAGGAAATACAACATAAGAAACCATTTATGACAAATGCAAATGAAAAGGTAGCAATAACCTCCTTTATATTTATATTAACAACAGATTTTAAAGATCTGCAAGTGTCTCCAGAATTGTAAGAGTTTACTATTTCTAACTAAGAAACAACTGATTGTGAATGAAACAAAAATATTGGTATGAGATGCTACTAACATGCATTTCTACTGTATGAAATAGGACACATCAAACTAATCTCTTTAGCCTATGACAGGATGAAGGTCTACATGACTGACACACATCATTCTCAAAGCGAATCAGGTATGGAAGATTTCAGTCGTCCTCTAAGTCACATGCTAACACAGCTGTTCTTACCTGTAGCTCCTATGGCAGCACAGGAGAGAAAGAGAGAGAGAGAGAGAGAGTGTGTGTTAGTCAAACAGTGAGAAAGACCAGAGGAAAAGCAATAGCCGCATTATTCAGGCAGTCTCTGATCAGCAAGAGTATTATCTCATTATCCACAGAAAACACAAAAGAAATAATTAAAGAAAAAAAGAAAGGTGAAAGACAACCAGCTTGAGTTATTGTTAGTAGGAATGGGAATTGTATCTTACTCTGTTTAAAAAAAAGATTAAAGATTTTCGATTAAAGTTTTGATTAGGAAGCACTTCTTGATTTGCATTCCTGTTAAAAATATTAACTAAATAACATAAACAGTCTAGCGTTCTTCGGTATTCTCTGACGAATAGAAAGAACAATAATAAATACACATCTTCTGTAAAAATATCAATGTTTTACTGCCATTTTAGATCAATTTAATAATAAATAACAGCAAAAATTTAGTTTACTAAGACCCAAATTTAACAGTGTATAAAGTTTACATGAAACGCATCGGAGTGATGATACAGTAATAACATCTGACCTCTCCGTCTTCCAGTTCAACATCCAGGAAGTCAAAGTCCCTGAAGACTCTGAACTGCTGCTCTGATGTGGTATCGTCCAGGGTGTCCTCGCGAGTCCCGTCCTCAGACGACACCTGGCTGGGCTGATGCTCCATGAGGTCCAGATCCCCACAGGATGAGAAGATCACCTGAGACAGATAAACACGGCAATAGAGGCATTGAGGACTCTCAGGGAGTGTTCAAATCAAGCATAATGCAAACATTTGTGATGAAAAGTATTTGAAATTAAAAAATTATATATAAATTTAAATGAATCATGCAACATAGTTTTTTTTTTTTTTTTTTTGAGTAGAATCTCAGACTCTCAGAAAAGAGGGTCTTAGAAAGACTAGACCAGAGATGCCCAAACTACGGCCCGCAGGCCAAAGTTGGCCTATGGAAACTTTTGATTTGGACCACCATCCCATCTGAGAAGAAATGGAGAATGATTGGGATGGTTTAGACTAGAGACTGTCATTTCTAATTTAATGTAACTTTTTGATAGTTTAGTTATATTGCTAAGCTACAAAAATCTGATGCAAATTCTACATTTCAATTAAATGAATCAGATTTTAAGTAGTCACTCAGTCAGTGAGCAAACGAAGGCAAAGGCAGATTCTGCTTGACTAATGAGTTCAGCATTGAACTCCACTGTGCTATAAATGTTTTTTTTATGTTTTTATTGTAATAAGTTATAATAAAAAATATATATACTGCATTAGTTAATACGATTGAAAGTAATGTTTTCAATTTATTTTTAAAATATCATAAAATACTGTAAGTTAGGTAATTGCCTATGGCAACTTTAATGTAACATAGTTTGGCAGTTTTACCATCTGCACATCTATCTCAATGATATTTAGTTTTTGGCCCTTCATACGAAAAAGTTTGGGCATCCCTGGACTAGACACTGGCTATGTTTACATGCAGCTAAATAATCTGTTTGTAATCAGATTGACCTTTAAACTTGATTAAAAAGTGTTCATATAAACACTGCTTGAGCCGATTGAGCTTGAACCAAAGGAAATTTTGATCAGATTGGAAGGGGTTTTTAATCATTTTCATAATGAATTAGTAAATGTTGAACTTTGATTAATAAATGCTGGTATTGTTCATTATTACTTCATGCAAGTAAATTCATTAACTAACATTAACTAATGAGACCTTATTGTAAACGTTTTGAATTCACTCATGACTAAAGTGAAAAATGTTGTGATGAAAAAAACAAAACAAAATAAATGAACGAATCATGCGACATATTTCATTGTAAATTTATGATTACATCGTAATGGCTGATGTGTATGTGCTTTATCAGTAGAAAACACCTGCAGAAACCCCTGTTTATGGGTTAGCAGTCTATCTGTAATTTGCCCTGTTTAGTAAATAGATGATTGACTAAAAAGAGTGTCTCTCTAGGAACGACAGTGATACTGAGTACTTACAGATGGGTTTTTGGTGAGGCCAACTTCCTGTCCGCAGAGTGACAGAACATTCACCAGCTTCTCTCTTGTTCGCTTCTGGGAAACAAAAAGAAACTACAGGTTGAAAAAAGCAGACACTGATAGAATACGTTGATCTTCCGTCATCTGAAGTTTAGTACAACCTAAAAGAATAGCATGACTAATATGAGCATGAAGATAAAATGTTTGTCACCTCACCTGTGATGACTGAGGTCGTTTCCAGCTGACTGGCACCAGGACGGTGTTTGAGTTGGATCCTGAAGAAGTGGAGGACGTGCTACGGGTCACGGCAATTGCACGGGCTTTCCCATCTCTCCCTCCTGATCCCTGCAAGTCATCATATCTGCGGCCAATAACCGGCGTCTGGACAGAAACACATACAGTATAAGCCACTTATGAAATTAAACATGTTTTAACATAAGTTACATACACAAACATGAGCACAACGACAGGTCCTGAGCAGTTTGTAGACACTCACAGACTCGCACTGGCCATGAGTCACAGACTTCCTGTAGATAAACACGCATGCATGGAAAAACAGTCTAATTGCTAAAGTCCTTATCAGTGTGCGCCCATTCCATCTGGACAGGATATCACTGCTTTCATCAGGGCCAGACAAAAGGCAAAAGGACTCAATTCTAGGAACTGAGAGAGTTTCCTGTAATTGCGTCTGAAGCCACAAGAGGGCAATCATACACAAATTTGGTTCCAAGGAGGAAAGCATCAGTCTGCATTAACTGCATCTGTGTTACAGATTTCCCTGTTACAGAATTACAAAGGTCATGCTAAATACACTGAATATAACCAGAATTGTCTGAAGATTATTATTGGATGGGGTGAGACTGTTTAAAGTGACCCTTTTATTCTATTTGGACCATTTTTGTAGTGTTTATTTAGCTGTTATAGAGATGAGTCTGACTCAAGTCCATACCGTCAAACTGACACCCTAATTACTGTTAATAGCACTCCGTTTACAAGCGCTGAAAATGCTTCTGAACTAATATGGTAATTCAGATATGAGTATGGTATTTCAGATATGAATAAGGTAAACCAATTACAGCAGACTGTGTCATCTGACCAATCAGAGCAGAGCAGGTTCTAAGAAATGAGTAGTTTAGAAAGACCAGATCTTTGATCAATATGTTTTAGACACTGGCTACATTTACATGCACAAATAATCTGTTTGTAATCAGATAGATAGTTAAATTGGATTGAAAAATTTTTCATATAAACACCTCGAACCAAATAAAATGTTGAGCAGATAGGAGGGGGTGTTATTTATTCCTTTTTTAATCTGATCCAATCAGATGGTAGTTCAAACCAAACTACAGTACCTTGTAAGCACTTGAATCCAACTACTAAAATGTACTCACAAGTGTCTGTGGCATATGTCCAGTAGTTCATGTCTTTAGGCGTAAAGATGGCTTTAAAAAACAAAGAACCAGCTAATCATTTTTATTTTTTGCTGACTTTGGATTGTGTACAAATAATGAGCTCTGTTGGTGTCAAATCCACACAAAGCACATGCACATTTCTTGTAATCGAAATGTACAGTTTAAGAAACACATAAATGGATAATTTTTAGAATTAATGTTAACAGAGCTGCAATCAGCTCAAAAAAATGGTGCATGTAAATGTAGCCACTGTGATAAAGCAATGCTGTTATATACAGTTGAAATCAGAACTAAACCCCCTTTTATTTTAAATTTTTTTATTTTTAAAAATATTTCCCAAATTATGTTTAACAAATCAAGGAAATTTTCACAGTGTGTCTGATAATATTTTTTCTTCTGGAGAAAGTTGTATTTGTTTTATTTGGCATTTCGACTAGAATAAAAGCATTTTTTAATTTCTTAAAAAACATTTTAAGGTCAAAATTATTTTTAGTCCCTTTAAGCTATATTTTTTTCAATAGCCTACAGAACAAACCATCATTATACAATAACTTGCCTAATTATCCGAACCTGCCTAGTTAACCTAATTAATCTAGTTAAGCCTTAAAATGTCACTTTAAGCTGTATAGATGTGTCTGGAAAAATATCTAGTAAAATATTATTTACTGTCACCATGGCAAAGGTAAAATAAATCAGATATTAGAGATGAGGTATGAAAACTATTATGTTTAGAAATGTATTAAACAAAATCTCTCCTTTAAACAGAAATTGGGGGAAAAAATAAACAGCGGGCTAATAATTCAGGGGGGCTAATTCTGACTTCAACTGTGTGTATTTTGGTGACTTTTTATATGACATTTGGTGATTTATTCCTTGTATATTACTTAACAGTTATATTCAAACCACAGTTGACTATTTTTAACAATTTGCATTTCACAGTCAATAATGAACCTACATTTTCTTGTCTTTCCAGCAATCCACTTTGACAGGGTGAATGTGATTGGCTACACGGCCTGGTCTCTGCTTGATGGATATGAGTGGTACCGTGAATATGCAATACGCAGAGGGCTGTTCTATGTGGATTTCAACACTCCTGACCTGAAGAGAGAGCCGAAGACATCTGCCACTTTCTATAGTAAACTCATAGAGAAGAATGGCTTCCCTCAGCTGCCCGAGAACCGTCCTGCGCAAGGTGTCTTTCCCTGTGACTTTGCTTGGGGAGTGGCTGCCAACTCCATCCAGGTACAACATTCCCTTATTATTACTTTTAAACGTGAATTTGGCCAAAAATATTTGAAAGCACCAAAACATCCTGTACAGACTTTGCCCCTTTCTGATATCTCTGCTATGATTAGGCACATCAAGTACAATGCCGTCCTGGATAAACATCTATGTTGATCCTGGATCATTTTTATTCGAAAATGTAATCCATACCTATTCCCTACCTCTAAACCCAACCATAACTGTAAATAATTCCCAAAATCAAAGGGGAATAATAGTTGGATAACAATCATGTAGAAATATAAACCTAACGTAAGCCTAAACCTAACATAAACAGTAAACGTATCCCTTAATTCTGATTGGCTGATTGGAATGTTGTTCCAGGATCAATGTG
Source organism: Danio albolineatus (assembly GCA_903798035.1). Taxonomy (NCBI): domain Eukaryota; kingdom Metazoa; phylum Chordata; class Actinopteri; order Cypriniformes; family Danionidae; genus Danio; species Danio albolineatus. The sequence goes on along the minus strand of CAIGQQ010011173.1, from coordinate 9,680,737 downwards.
CTCCATCGGCTCGATAACCTTAATATTGCCGCGGTTTTCATATCTTGTGCGCATGATAGTCAAACAAACCATGATGGTCAAATAAATCGAAACATTCTTTTTACCCCAACGCAATTTAATAGGGCACTATAAAGGCTAAAGAACTTTAATTCTTATATTTGTTTAATTTTTGCAGCCTAGGGCTACTTCTCACCATGGATTGTATCTTTTCTAAAAGAGTAGTGTAAAATCATGTTTATTGCTAAAAAACTAAAACAAACCAACAAAATTATAACTTAATTGAACACACCCCATCAGCACGCATATAGTACCGTCCTATTGTGGAAAGCCAAAGCTGAGAAACTATGGTTAAAGCGCCACCCAGTGGCCAAAAGCTGTTGGCGCACGTAAATACCGCCGCTGCGGCATCAAGGACGATAATAAAAGTGACATTTTGAACTAGAGATCTGTAGATGTTAAATCAGAAACATGTCCTACTTGGTGAAATCAGGTTGGCCTTATTGCACGAGGCGCCCCTCACTGCTTATTGGCTGCAAGTGTGTTTTGAGAAATTGCTTAGTGCTTCTTTAAGTAAATTATTTTGTAAAAACTACACTTTTTGAAGTCTCTTCAGTCACTTTTCCACTCTGTGGTATGAAATGATTTGGTTTGGCACAGCTTGGCTTGCTTAAGTTCAGTTTTTCTCAGCTCGTTTTGCATTTCCACTGCGCTTCAGTGCACTTAAAGTGGGTGGGATTATCGCTATGGTTATATTAGTTTTTAAAAAATTTTATTCCGGTTCATCCCATCCAGCTCTTGCTGTATTTGCTTCTCACATACCAACTGGATGTACATCTGGACCTCTTCCACTGACCATGATGCTGCTATTTCAGGTGTCTCTTTCTTGCAGTGGTGAATTAATGTGTTGGTGCAAATCAACAATATAGCTATTCTGTAGATGCTGCTGACTATTTAAATATAAATGGTTTGTTGTCTTGTGTTGCAAATTCAATGACATTGGTAGTGACTATTCTTGAGGACCAATCGTTAAACAGCAGTGTGTATATATCACGTTTTGTTAACAGTATATCTGTTGGAACTTGGAACTTCAGATCAGGTGGTGCTAAAAAGTAACCGGTACTAGGTATGAAAATATTGGAAAAGCCCCCAAGAGTGAGCCATGCCGAACCTTACCATGCAGTGGAAAAGCACCTTTATACACACAAAGCATTTGATTGATTTAAATCTACATTAAAACAGTAATATTCATTCATTCATTTTTACTTTGGCTTAGTGTAAATGTGGCTGGAAGGGCATCCGCTTCGTAAAACATATACTGGAACAGTTAGTGGTTCATTCCGCTAACTATTCCAGCATATATTTTACGAAGCAGATGCCCTTCCAGCCACAACCCAGTACTCGGAAACATCCATACACACTCATTGACACCCACACACACTCATACATTACGGCCAATTTATTTCATCCAATTCACCTATACCACATGTCTTTGGACTCTTACAATTATACTCTTGGAATTTAATAATAAAACTTTGATACGCTGAAAGACTCGCTGCACACGTTTGATCAAAATGAAAGAAATGGCCTTACTTTGTACACCACAGTCCAGAACATCAAACTTACTTAATTGTTTTTTGTTTGTCCCGTTCAAAGGTCATTTTGCAGCACTTCTGCATTTATCTTTGACCTTGGTTCAAACTTCAAACGCCACTACACATCATTTGCAGATCATTCTTTTGAAATTCTCTGTCTGAAATGATCATCCTGTTTTATAGGTCGACACTACACCGACGCAGTTCACAGACCCTAATGTTTACATCTGGAACATTTCTGGAAACGGAGAGCTGAAAAAGCTTCCAGGCCTACAGGCACCCCCTCTGCGTAGGACACCCCACTGTGCCGACTACGGCAGCATCCGCCAGCAGGTGTCTGATCTACACCGAATGCAAGTCTCCCATTTCCACTTCTCCCTCAACTGGTCCTCCATCATTCCCACAGGCCATGTGTTGGATGCTAATGAAACACTGCTAAGATATTACCATTGCTTTGTCAGCGAGCTACAAAAAGTGAACATAACCCCTGTGGTGACCCTTTGGCACCATACAGGGAAACTGTCCAGCCTTCCAGCACCATTGGAGGCCAGTGGTGGCTGGCAGATCGAAGAGACCCTCCAGGCCTTTGTGGATTACGCCAGGTTGTGTTTCCAACGGCTAGGAGCTCACGTCAAGTTCTGGATCACACTCAATGAACCCAACGATGAAGATCTTGAATACACTGTTGGTCACCAGCTGCTACGTGCACATGCGCTAGCTTGGCACGTCTACGATAGAGAATTTCGCAAGGCCCAAGGTGGCAAAGCATCGCTGGTTCTTCATATGGATTGGGTCGAACCTGCGTTTTCGTTCAACAGGGAGGACGTGGCACCTGCAGACCGAGTTCTGGACTTTCGAGTGGGATGGTTTGCGGAGCCCATTTTCGGCAGAGGTGATTACCCGGCGGTGATGCGTAGCTGGCTCCAACAGAGGAACACTATCGATCTTTTCAACTACCACTTACCCACGTTCAGTGAAGAGGATCGACTGTTGGTGAAAGGAACCTACGATTTCTTCGCCATCAGCCATTTTACCACCTCGATGGTGTACGACGGAGTGGAGGATAAATACACCTTTAAGGACAAGCTGCAGGTTCAGCTGATATCTGACGTGACCTGGATCATGTCACCAAGACGCAACTCTCCTGTGGTTCCCTGGGGTCTACGCAAGGCACTGAACTGGGTGAACTCGCGATACAAAGGGGTTCCTATTTACGTGATGGCCAATGGTGTTCAAGAGGATACTGCTAGGTTTAAGGATAGCCTACGCAGCTATTACCTTTACAACTATGTTAATGAAGCCTTGAAAGGTAAGAAATCGACTGTGTTGGCTTACAGTAAAGTAGTTCATGCCGATCTTAATTATGAACAAAGTTTGTAATTATAGTTTATATATGGCTCCAATAACCTAGTGGTTAGGGGTGCTGACATATACAGTAACCTGAAACCTATACAGTATATATATATATATATATATATATATATATATAATGTAACTAGATTAAATGATTACTATTGTTATTGTCATTCATTGTCATTTCATAGATTGCTTTACTTTTTTTTAATAGTAAACTGTCCTGGATATTTAGTTCTCCAACATCATCTTGTTTAAGATTTATCTTTTGCTACAGTAACACACTTGGAAAAGTTCTGACTAATCAAATCTACGCAGCTTCTATTTAAAGGCACAAAGCTCATGCTGTACACACACACATCTCCACGCAGCAGCTTAATTATTAAGCACAAAACTAGGGAAAGTTTGCTGACCTTAAAAATACTAGCACACCGCTCTTCATCTGAGCTTTGGAAAAATATTTGTTTACTATTCCCAAAACATTGGCCTCATTTATCTCGGTATCTGAATTCGATTTATAGTTACGTCATGAGTTCACTAAGGTCGTTTTCTAACCTCTGATTTGTTTTTTTTAGCATACATGCTGGATGCAGTGAATCTGAAGGGCTATTTTGCATACGCATTCAATGATCGGCGGGACCCAGGCTTTGGCATGTATGGTCACGTGCAGGAAGAGGTCATTTCAAAATCCTCACTGGGCCATTACAAAAACATCATCCGCCACAATGGCTTCCCTGCCCCGGGCACATCTCAGCATCAGTGTCCCCATGCTCCAGCTCACGGATCGGGCCGATTTGTCCTCACCAAGCAGCCTGTGGTTGGCTTTCTCTCTCTGGTGAGCTCCTGCATGCTCATCACTATGTGCCTTGTTATCTACTATGCATTTAAGAGGCACAAGTTAACCACTAAAAAATGACTGATATAGTTCTGTTGACACTTAATTTATTTGGTGGTCGTTAGGTTTTCTCACTAGGTCTCTTCACACTGTGCATAACCCTGAGTTTTTGTTGTATTAAATAGGCATGGGATGATAACCGGTTTCAAAGTTTACCGTGGTTTGTTAAAGTCAAGATTTTAAAACCACTAAAATGTACGGTTTAACTTACGATGTCTTTTCAAGTTGTAAAGAAATCTTCGAAACTAGTAATTACAGGTTAAATCATTTATTTTAATTAATTAGCCTGACATCTTTACTGTTCCAAAATATTTTAAATGCTTCTTAATATAAAGCATTGTGTTCAATTGGGGAAAAGGTTGTTTTTTTTTTACTCAGACATTTAAGAAGAACATATCGTAGAGCAGTAATCACAATACTGAGAAACTGAGATATTTTTATCCAAGGTTATCATACCATGGGAATCTTATAGCGGGCCATGCCTAGTACTAACCCCCAGTTTTATCCACAGGTAAAGAAACATTTCATATCTGTGTTTTAGAAGCTCTACTTCTGTGCTTAACCCTAAACTTTCAGTCTGAAATGATAAGGTTTTTGAATGTCACAGCAAGGTCACTCATCATTTATTCGTATGTCACAGAAACAGCATGAACTGTATAGAACAGCTGTTATAGTGTTTAAGGGGAATAATGGCAATTGCACTTAAAAAGAATGCATTATATGGAGTGAACAGTATGAAACAAGAAGCAGGTTATACCATGATTACGTTTATACAGAGTTAGAATGACCCAGGGTTAAGTAATTCAGACGTGAAAAGCCCTACTGTAAGCTATTTATAAAATGTAAATCTGCACAAATTAGTTTTTGCCACTTGCGGTTTTCAAGCAAAAGTTTTGGACATTGACTGTACTGGTTTAAAGAGGTTAAAGGGACAGTTCACCAAAAAAATCATAATTATAATGTCATCATTTACTCACTCTCAAGTGGTTCTGAACCATTGTGAGTTTCTTTACTATGCTGAACACAAAAGAAGATATTTTGAAGAATGTTTGAAACTGGCAGCATTTATCAAGGACTTTTCCAACATACTTTATAAAATCTTTTGTGTTCGACAGAAAAAAAGAACCTCAGATTTAGAACAAGTGAAGGGTGAGTACATGAGAACTTTCATTTTAGGGTGAACTGTGTCTTTAATTGGGGGAGTTTGTAAGGTGGAGATCTAAAATGTTCATTTCTCTGTGTTTAAATAAAAACACACGTTTAGTCTCCAGGATAGTTATTTAATGGCTAGCTTTAAATCATTATTTATTTGTAAAAAGATATTTGAATCATGTCAAGTTTGCACAGCAGTTTGGTTTTTGCATGATAAAACATTTTTTAAGGGGAACGTATCGTCTTCTGTTTGGTACGTTATTCTTAGTATGGTTAGTCGAAATAAGTGATGTTAAAAGAATAGTTCACCCAAAAATAAAAGCGCATTCACTATTTACTCTTCCTTAAGCGATTTCAAATCTTTGAGTTTCATATGAACACAAAAGATATTTTGAAAAAAGTTGAAAACCTGTAACCATTGACTTACATAGTAGGAAAAACAATTATCATGTCAATTTTTTCAGGCTTCATACTTTCTTCAAAATATCTTCTTTTCATGTTTAACGTTTTAAGAAAGTTAAACCGGTTTGGAACAAGTAAAGGTGAGTAAATGATGACAGAACGGTCTCTTTAAGACATATTTTCATATATTTTCTGATGTATAAGTTATTTGATAATATGGGTGCTGAATAATTGTTAAGTGTCTAATTGTCATCATAAGTCCACTTGTGTATCATTGCCTTTTAAGATTTACTGTAACTTATTTTCCACTTTTAAATGATTTTCTGTGAAGTTCCCAGTTTTCGTTGTATTTGTGTTGTCAATGTTTTGCTTATTTCACACTTATCCAGAATTCTGCACCCCCTTAATGACATTCTCAATGACAATAATAACAGGTCAAAAACATTTGTAGATGTCTTTTATTATGAAAAACAGTTATATAATCTCTCATTTACATTTCCTCAGAACATGAAGTTGTCAAGCCCGTCTTCCATAAACTTCTTGTAGATGGCCATGAATTTTGCGACAAAGGCCTCCAGGTGGTAGATGGCTTTGTTGCCCAGCTGCAGTCTGTGTTCATAGTACGCCGCCATCTGAGCCACTTCAGCCTTTAGGTGACCATCACAGTTACTCAACAGCTCCGTCACCAGACCCTGGAACATAATGCACATCTTATTTAACGCTCAAGTGAAAGTATCAATAATTACTGTATGATAAAAACAACCAGCTCTACCTTCATGATGATCTCTGCTGGGATGCAGTGAGTTAGAAGTTCATACAGTCGTGCCCGGACTTCCAGAAGCCTGCAAATTTAAATAGTTTATTTTAAGTATATGTAAATCGACAACGCTTTGGAGAAAAACTGTTCGAGGAATCATTTTGCATATGTTCTGAGATTCTTCAGACCTCTGAGGGCTTTGCTGGCTAACTATAGCATTAGCAGTCTCTCTGAGGTAAACCTCCCAGTCTGTCTCCGGGATGTCCTGGTCTGGAGAGAAGGGATACCTGCAGGAAGGCACATTTGGGAACAGATTACATGTGCTGTATGTGTTTGCCGCACACTTCAGGTGAGTTGCAAATGGTTGTTCTTTATTGTTCTTGTAGAAGTGAAGTCTCTCACTGTTGAACTCTGCAGGCCTCGCACATCAGCAGGGCCTTACGGAGGTTACGGCCAGATTTCTCAGCGATCTGTTTGGCCAGTTCTGGAGGAAGCAGCAGACCCTCCTTCCTGCACACACCTGACAGGACACTGCACACCTGAGAGGACGAAAGGTTGGATTGTTTTCAGATGATGAAAATGATGATGGCGGCCGTATATAAACATATATACACACACAGTTGAGAGGTCAGAATTATTAGCCACCTTATTAAATTGTCATTTTTATATTTGTTGAACGGAGAGATTTTACTAATAATATAACTAATAACTAGGGCCAGACGGAATCTGCGGACATTTTTTGCTATTTCTGCGGAGTATTTTGTTAAAAATCTGCGGATTTATGCGGAATGATGTTGGGAGTATCATAACTAAAACCTTAATATATGAAATAAAAATAAATACCTTTTTAACATTTATTGAATGTTTACAATGCAAATCCAATTAGATCCACTTTATTTGGTAAACAAAGCAAGTCTTTCATATAAAATCTCTACTAAAAGACAGAAAATATGACTTTACAAACTGTATTGTAAATAAATCATATGAATATTTTCATATTAGTCAATATTATTACTGAAATTAATTTAAAAAATGAATAAATATAAATGTACACACATTTACATCAGTAAATAAACAGAATCTGATGGGCTAAAAATCTGCAGAATTCTGTGCGCGCAGATTCCGTGTGGCCCTACTAATAACTGATCTCTAGATACTAGACAGATACTAGTATTCAGCTTAAAGTGACATTTAAAGGCTTAATTAGAGTAATTAAGCAAATCGTTGTATGTAGATGGTTTGTTCTGTAGACAGTCGATGAAATATTGCTCAAGGGGCCTCATATTATGGACCTTAAAATGGTTTAAAAAATAAAACTGCTTTTGTTCTAGCCGAAATAAAACAAGACTTTCTCCAGAAGAAATATGATAGGAAATACTGTGAAAATGGCCTTAATCCAATAACTATAACTTGACTGATATTTGAAAAAGAATAAATAATGCACAGGAGGGATAATAAAATTGTTCTCAACTGTATATGAAGTCCCTTATAAGTAATATCATGCAACTGTTTCATTTTATGATGTAATTTGTTATGTAATATACTTCACAGCACATCAGATTATTCATCACATGATGCTTCAGAAATTTTACAATACTTATTTGGTCAATACACTTTAGTCCTAACATTAATAGTAATAATAATGCATTCCATTTGTAATGTGCCTTTCTTAACCACTTAACTGTCACCGTACATTTGGAATTCCCACTGAAACGATTGGTGATATATGCATATTATACATATACATCAAGATAAGTTTAGATATAGAAAAAAAATAGTTTATTGAAAAATGAGTGACAGTCAACAGTTAAGGGGTGCAACAGTCAAACTGAACATATGAAAACAACACCAATTTAGAAACAAAATAAATTAATGCGTCATGATCAACTTTTTAAAGTGTTGAAAATGGTTGTACTATATAATATTTTGTGGAATCACTTCTTTAAAAATGACTAGACACATAATTTGAATCAATTAAATGCTGAATATAAAGTTTGGCTGAACAATATATTGTTTAATCATCGATATCGCAATGTGTGTATCCTCAATAATCACACCGCATGATTAGATTATTTATTAAATGTTAAAAGATATTATTAAAAAAAAATTTAATACACGCTATGATGGCCATGTTACTTTATGTTTGGTTGTTCAATTTCTGTACCTGAATACCGTTAGACTCTCCAGAAAACCATAAAGCACTGCTTATTTCATTCATTCATTCATTCATTTTCTTTTCGGCTTAGTCCCTTTATTAATCCGGGGTCGCCACAGCGGAATCAACCGACAACTTATCCAGCATATTTTTTACGCAGCGGATGCCCTTCCAGCCGCAACCCATCTCTGGGAAACATCCATACACACACATTCACACTCATACACTACGGACAATTTAGCTTACCCAATTCACCTATACCACATGTCTTTGGACTTGTGGGGAAAACCGGAGCACCCGGGGGAAACCCACGCAACCACGGGGAGAACATGCAAACTCCACACAGAAATGCCAACTTACCCAGCTGGGGCTCGAACCAGCGACCTTCTTGCTGTGAGGCGAACGTGCTACTCACTACGCCACCGTGGCACCCACTGTTTATTTCACTTTTATTTTATTATTTTATTATATTATTAGTTGTTTATATTTATGTGCTTGTAGCTTATTATTTTTTATGCAGATGCACTTGATCATCACAGACTTATTCTAAATAAATGAAATCTTTCCAAATAGAGCTATTTAAATCATCTGGTGAAGTTAGTTTCATATCACAACATATATCGCAGCAAAACAAAATATCACAATATCAGACTTTTCCAATATCGTGCAGCCCTAATATAAATGATTCATTTCTTAAAATAAAATAAAGCTGGTGTGCAATTAAAAACAGCAGCGGCCAGACAAGTCATGAATATTGCACACTAAATGCTTCAGCTTGTTTGTTCCGATTAACGTTTGTCTCATTCGTTTTATACAACAACGTAAAATAAATATATTCTCTGATTATTGATATCTGTACCTGATGACTTTAAAACTACATCACTATAAATTAGGGCTCCCCGATATATATTGTTTTGGCATCGATATCGCAATGTGCAAATCCACAATAGTCACATCGCAGAATCTGCACTGTCAGTTCAGTTTTAGTTTATTCTTCTACTAGGAAATTTAAGTGGGATTACACTTTGTGAAGTTTATTCTTAATAGAGTGAAAGTTTTTCATTTGACTGTGAGATTTGAAGTGTATTTAAACCATTCTTGTATAAGAAATTATCACATTTTAACAAAGATCGTTGATTATTATACAAAGAAAACTATGCAGTGTTATTTATTTACATTTGATTATTTAATTCCTGAACCTGAAAACAGTTCCAGAACATCATAAAACACTATCGGTTTGATTTATGCAGATTATCTGTCCAACCAAATCATCCCGATCAATTTAAAATGACGAATTCTTTTCAAATTGAGCTATTCAAAATTATTGGGTGAAATTCTATTGATAGCGCAATATAATCGCAGAAAAACAACATCGCAATGTCCGTTTTTTCCAATATCGTGCAGCCCTACTATAAATATGGAAAAATAATGCTTGGAGAATTGTGTTCACCATGGGTTAAGCTAAATGCTCAGTGCTCAGAGCTAGCCAAAATAATACATTTGAGTGGGCACATGGCCTCTCTGCATCCTCACCTCTTCCACACTTGGCAGAGGGACCCTCACAGCCAGACACCTGCTCCTGATGGGGGCGATCACTTTTGACGTAGAGTTACAGCAGAGGATCAGTCGACAAGTGGACATGTACTTCTCCATCGTACGGCGCAAGGCATGCTGGGCATCTTTAGTGAGATGGTCCACCTCCGTGAGCAGAACCACTGTGAACATATGAGGAAAACAGCTTAGCTATTCAGCGTATTCAGATTAATGATCTAGCCTAATGAAAGAAGAAAGACAAACCTTTGAACTCCCTTTGAGCGCTGGACTGAATCTGCTGAGACTGGGCGACGGTTTTTATCAGCTCCTGAATGACCACACGGTCACTGTTCCCAGCATCACTGAGAAAAAAAACACATCACATAGCAAGAGTCAGCTTGGTGAGTGGGGGGAGTCGCTTGGTGATTCCCAAATATCAAATCAATTTTATTAAACTATTAGAATGACCATATTTTATTTATAGCCTACAGAAGAAAAAAAAAGTTGTTAATAGTTGATTTATTAGTAAAAATGACAAATAAAAAGCCATCAGCCTTTAAAAATTTTTTTACATCGATTGTGCCCCATGGGGATTTTACGTTATATTGACACAGCAATAGTGTCAGATGCAGCAGATTGATTGTATGGCACCAGGTTAAACTTTCTGACACATTTACGGAACTCACATAGATTAAAACTCAGTAAAGGCCACGACGGAAGATGGTTTCTGAGTGGCGGTCTCCAAAATTACACTTGGGCCTATTGGTGTGTGTTGTTGAGCACAAGGTTTGTATATTTATAACCAACCAGAGGATAATGGGGGTCTCGAGTCACTGACATTTTTATTTTGGGGGTTGCAGGCTGAAAAGTTTGGGAACCTGTGGTTTACTACAGGACCATATGTATGCAGCCTAGAGCCCTGCACAAGCCTTAAATCTAAGCCTGGCCCGAGACGCACAGGCTGTAGCCCGACTCCTGTCTGACAACTTATCAAAGTTTTTGGCCCGAGTGTGACCTGAAGCTGTTTTTTTTTTGCCAAACATCTTATACAGCCATTAAAATAGACCAGGTTTGTATTTAATAGAGAACTGATATTTTTCGTTTTTTTTTTTATCAGAATAATTATTTAGAGAAATGTTTAGAGATTTTTTTTGTTTGTTTTTTGAAATGTAAGATTTAGTTTAAGTGACATCGAGCAGTATGTTGTCCACAGTGAGTTTTTCGCAACTTATAAGTTGTGCATAACCAGTTGGCTCATCATTTAAAGTTGTCACTATTTGAAAAGTTGACCAGAAGTTTGCCTTTCCTCTGGCGTTTTCACAGTTTCAAGTGGCTGGAAATCTCTATATGCAAGGCATTTCTGGCGCTTCTGGACGGTATGCATTAGATGTCATTGAACTTTTTTTGACATGTTTTATAAAGCAGGCCTGAAGCCCGATATGCAAACTAGCTAGCCATGACATGAAAATTGGCCCGAAGCCCGGCCCGAGGGCCACAAAAAAAGTCAGGCTCTGACAGGCTTGGGCTCAAATGCAGCCATATATTTTTCCCTTACAAAATTACAACAATTGGCATGAATACATGGCATTTGTGCATATTATTTTTTGTCAAATTGGGTACAGTGCTGTCATGTAACCCATACCTTCTTTAAATAAGTATGGGCAGATTTATGCACTTTGGCTGTTTGTACAAATGCAGCTGTTGGACTGAAAATCTGTCAACCTTGTAGTCTTTACACAAAACTTAAGAAATATAACAGAAAAACTCCCTTTATAGTACATTGTTGTGAATGTACACAATAATTAATCTTCATTACCTTGGATTCACCTCTAGATGGTAGTTGCTGGCAATAGTGTTGATTTCAAGCTTCTTTTTAGATGGAGTCTACAGGAGACAAATAGTATATTACTATACTGCATAATCAGAAAATATCTTTAAAGTGATAGATCACCCCAAAATAAAATCAACCGGCTATAGTTTCTTTCCTCAGTGGAACACAAAGTAAGATACACTTAAAATTTCGAGGGGAAAAGCAGCCATTGACTTTCCATAGTATGTTTTTGTTTATATGGAGCTCAATGAGGGTGTCACGGTGGCGCAGTAGGTAGCACAATCGCCTCACAGCAAGAAGGTCACTGGTTCGACTTCCGGATGGGTCAGTAGGTATTTCTCCCCATGTTTGGTTGAGTTACTTCAGGGTGCTCTGGTTTCCCCCACAGTCCAAAGACATGCGCTAAAGGTGAATTGGCCGTAGTGTATGTATGTGAATGAGTGTGTATGGATGTTTCTGCTGCATAAAAACATATGCTGGATAAATTGGTGGCTCATTCCGCTGTGGTGACCCCAGATTAATAAAGGGACTGAGCCAAACAGAAATTGAATGAATGAATGGAGGTCAATGACTGCTTATATCCCAGCATTCTTCAGAATATCTCGTTTAGTGTTTAACAGAAAAACAAATTCGTGTTTAGAACCAATCGAGTGTATGTAAATAGCCAGGAAATGTTTTTTAGGGTGAACTATCCACTTAAGCAGCTTTCTTTCTTGAAATCACCGTGATAGACTGATGTTCAATCCTGAGTTTCTCGACCCCAGCTCCATAAAGCTCTCGAAGCAAACACATGATGCGAGTTTTCTTGCCAGCACCAGACGGTCCATAAATCAACAAGTGTGGAAAATCACCGCACTGAACCTGCAAAATAAACAATAGGTGATTATTATCTCATTACACGTTTAGATGGCATTATTATTACAGCATAAGTACACAACTGTTCACGGTTACAGCTAAGCTAATGCTGGAGTTGAAAACTAACGTTAGAAATTAAAGAACCTTCTTCAACAAGGCAGTATAATGATGTACAAGTTGTCAAAATAATAATAAAATAGTGATTTAATCTGAATTAAGTCTGACATAACGTTGAACACAACCAACAGCAGTTCGCGTTCTGTAATAGTTTCTGCGGTTTTACCAGATTTTTGAGCTGGTTTGCCTGCTCCTTGTGGTAGTCGAGTTTAGCCAAGGACGTCGGTCTGTATTTGTCCACCCATAAACTCATTTTTCAGTTTAAATGATGATAGTAGCGCACCCGCGGAAGAAGTAAATAATATAATGTTATTGTCATCCGCCTGCTCCCGCGAAACACAAACCCGCGCAGCGCGCTGTCAGAGCGGCAACTACAGGGAGTGAGGAGGGACAACGGGTGCTTTTGCGTTTTGTAAAATGAAGGAAAAACTAATGTACTGTAGGCCATCTGTTGGAAGTTTAAAGAACATACTGACTTATTGTGTTCAATTACTGCATAATAATTTATCGAACCTACAGAAACACTGCTACATTTCAGCACTAATAAATTCACTATAACCATTCTTCAAGAATTCTAAAGCACATTAGACTGCTTCAAGTTTATACTGAAATATTTTTTCTATGTCATTTTGGACAGTATAGTCTTGTGTTGTAGCTTTTGCGATCAGAAAAGCTCATTCAAGTAAACGTGAGACTCTGAGGTGTGTTAATCTGATCAATGTTATTCTGCTTCATCTGATCACAGTAATTCCATGTTGTAAGATCTGTTTCACTATAAAATGTCACAAAACAGTCATCTTTCCATGTGCATGTGCTTCAGACGAATTAATATACATGAATGAATGAATGAAATGATATTCCAGCATAAAATGGACCTGGAGGTGATCCCAAATTAATGTCATTTATTCATTCATTATGTCTGATCTTCTTCTGTTTGTCATTATTGTGCTTGTTTTAAACCACATGTCAAATTAGTCTGCTAATACTATTAACACATGCCCAGTCTGACAATACTGATCTCACTATCCCATATATTCCAATACTAGAGGAAAAACACTATTTTGCTTACAAACACAAGTCATATAGGCAGTATAAAGGTTTGGTTTTAATCAGATGTGTAAGGATGCAAATGGACCGATTATGAAGTGTTACTTCCAGGAATCCTCTTCAAAACAACAACAAAGAATATGCTTTTTTATATTTAAACATCAGTAAACATTATATAAACAAATAAAACAGTCAAAGTAAGGTTAGAACTACAGTAATTCATGTATATGTATGGCTTAAGGTCTATGTGTCAAATTCAGTTTCATAATTAAATGCATTTTAAGTCGGATTTGCGTGTGGTTGATACTTTTCTATGAGATTTCGTGGGGAAAGCATGACGCACAAAAGGAAAGTAACTATAAAAAAAATTTTGTCACTGATATTTTCACTTTTTATTTATCCGAGACGCTGTAACTATTGTCTATTTCTTTCTATTTCTTGTGAATATTGGTTATTTCAATATTCAATGAGGTAACCGCGACAGCAGTTTTTGATTGGCTGTTTCTGGCTTCTGAACTCCTCATGTTGTCGTCGGCGTGTCGTGTGTGGGCCTACTTTCGGCAGTTTGACACGAAATTCGGTTTTAGCCCTACAAATATAATCTTTCGTTCAACATCACATGTACAAATGTTTATTTAACCCGGAGCCCTCGAAGTAACAAGATGGTAACCCCCAAGGCCCTGTTCAACAAGCGCGGGATTAAGTGGACGTGCCACAGGTAAGGTAAACACTTAATCAACCAAGTGAAAGTATATCAATATACTTAAGTTTGCAAAAGCATAAAGACTAGTACACTACCTTTTACTTCATTATTATTATACTTATTATTATCATTATTATTATTATATGGAAATCATGAATACTATGTTGTATGAGCAGCTTGCGGAGTTGACTTAAATTATATCAGATGACTTAAAAATGACTTGTTGATCTTTTTTACAGTGTAGTAAAGATAAGCAGTTTGGCTGAAGTTTTCTTGAAATGTTGTTTGTTTGGCAGAAACTCAGCAAAACTTGAAAACTGACTTTACTGCTCGAAAATATTATTCAGCCTCACTGCAAAATAATTTTGTCAGTTCTCAAAGCCATTATTTGCCATAAGCCATTGCACTTCATGTTTATCCTTGTTTTCGTGTATATTTTCAAACGTTTTTTTTTTGGTGATGCTATGTTAATATTGTGCCACTAGATGGCAGTAACAGCTTCTGTATGGTGTATAGATGCTTGCATCATTTGGCTTTAAATATTAAAGGATGCATTCAGTTAAGCAAAAGTGACAGTGGAGACATGTAAATGGTCCAGAAAGAAAACAAAAGTGTTCTTTTAAATTTTGTTAAATTTAATTATGAGCACTTCCAGCGTTATGGATGTGACATTTGCAGTGAAAACTCAAAACATAAATTCACAGAGAAAGTATATTTTATATTATATTGAAACTTCTGTTTATATTTTCCAGAACAGCTGAGCATATAGTAATGGGATCAGAAAAATATCCAACTGTAAACATGTTTTTTTCTGTAAATGAGGAAAATAAACATGCGTTATGGATGTGGCCAAAAAAGACTGCGAGATTACAATATACAACATACTTTGTAGAAATTCTGTGAATTAAACTGCACGACCCAAAAGAAACAATGCTAATCTAAAGGATAAGAGCCAGCTCTCTATAGAACAAACATGATTGACTTTATTTTATTTAACATTTTTGCATTAATGAGGTAAAAGTGTTGTTATGGATGTGATGTCTCTCTGTTATGGATGTGACGGATGTAAAATTGCCACTTGTTTGACTTTGGTAAATCAAATATAATAGTTTGAAAACATTGACAGAGGCATTTTTGAGTATTTCAAAGTACTTTAAAATACTTGCCTACACAAAAAACTTAGAAACTGTGTCCGTATTTTGGTGAAAACCTTTTTTTTTTCATGGTAAGGTTGACATTTGCATAAAAATGCTCTTATGATTTCTGATGGATCACCACACGAAGCTCCATAATAAAATAAATACATAATACATTTAAGTAGTTTTAAATTGTGATAATATTTCACAATTATGCTTTTTTTGACTAAATAATGATGTATTGGAGAGCAAAAAAGACTTCTTTTGAAATTGTGATAATATTTCACAATATTACTGTATTACTGTAAAATAATGCTTTGAAAAGACAAAAGACTTCTTAAATGTAACAAAAACAACCTTACTTGTCCCAAACATTTGAGCAGTATTGTAAACCATCCATTCTTGGATACTAAATGTGCATCTTATTCTGTGTCAGATTAAAAAAGCAGCATGTAGTGTAGCTTGTGTTGTACAGGTGAGGCGGTTCTGGAGACATACAGTAAGAGTGTTTGTCAGTTTGCTTAGTGTAATCACATTCCAGGCAGTTGTGACGTTCATATTTCCCAGCATGCACAGCACATTGCTATCAATTCTGAGAAGGCACGTCTTGCTTTTAGCATCGCTGCCAGTCTCTTTCCTGTCAACACAGTTTAGAGACACTTTAAAACCCAAAAGAGTTTTATTTATAGCTCTGCGTTGTGAGCTCATATACTATCCGTTCTTTCGTCCATTCATCTAATGCTTGTTGTATTTATCCATCTATCCATTCGTCTATCAACTCTTTCTGTTGTTTTTAGTGCTGGGCAATGATTAATCATGATTTCTCAATAATTGTTTTATTATTACATAAAATATGTGTCTGTGTTTATATATTTATTATATGCGATACAAACACATAGGCATGTGACGATAATCGTTTTCAAGGTATACCGCGGTGTGGAAAAGTCAAGGTTTTCATACCGCCCAAATTTTCTGCTATACCGTTCCTAAGGTATGAGTAACATTTTTTTTTTTAACTTTTTTTAAAAATAGTTTTTTAGATGTAAGTTGTAAAGGCATCTGTATTTTTGATATAAATGAAGACTACTCCAAAATATTTTAAATGTTTCTCAAAATAAACTATATTGCGTTCAAAGGGGAAAAAGGTTTTGTTTTTTAGCCAGACATTTAAAAAGGATATATTTTAGAGCAGTGATCACAATACCGTCATACCGTGAAACTGTGATATTTTTATCCAAGGTGATCATACCGTCAGAATCTTATACCTTCCCATGCCTCCAAACACATCCCGAAAAGCAAAACTATACAAAACTTTTTCTCACATACAGACATTTATATCTATTTTATATCCAAAAATTAATAAACATTTGATCAAATGTGTGCATGCACGTGTGTGTTAATGTATACAAAATAAATAAACAAAGTGCACACACATATATTTTGTAAAAAAAATAAGAGGTAACACTTTATTTTGATGGTCTATTTGAGTATCAGTAGACTGTCTGCTTAATATCTGTTGATAAAGACATTCAACAGACATTTAACTGACTATAAGAAACTTTGCAAGTACATGTCAACTCACACTAACCCTACCCCCAACCTAACAGTCTACTTATAATCTGATGAGAATTAGTTGCAATGTAACTTAAATTCAACAAACAGACCATCAAAATAAAGTGTGACCAAAGAAGAGGTTTAAGTATAAATGGTCATTTTGTTTTGGATGCGAGTAATCTTTGCTCAGTACTAATCTATTTGTCCATCCACATATCCATCCATCAATCTATTGCTCCATTTATACATCTATCCATAGTTCTGTCTATAGTTTTATCCATCCGTCTATCCAACACTTTTTTTTAACCCATCCTTTTATTTTATGTTTTATTTTATTGTTTATTTCATACTATTTTATATTTGATTTCATTGCATTTTCTTTCGAAGTAAAATGGAACCTGTGGAAAAATTAAAAAAAAAACAAGATGTCTTTATGAAAATTGAAAGAGAAAGATTCACTGATGGGCAGAGAGAAAAAGAAAAGCAGAATAATTTTTAGGTGTCACAGTGAGCACATTTAACGCCTGGTTGTGATTTCCACAGCTGGGACACTTCCAGAAAATCAACAAATTGCTTTGTGCCATAGAACTCGTATCTGTCACAGGCAGTACTGGCATAGAGTCCTCTTTGAGCAACTTCTGGGTCTTTAAACAAAAGTAAATTCCCCCTAATTTTCCTCTGTAATGCCCACAATTAGAAAAAAAAATACTAATTTTGTGCCTGGCGACGAAGCCACTTCCTGTTCTTTTGCAACCCCAAATCTCTAAATTCTCAAACACACAGCTCTGTGTGTCTGTGTGAGGCTATTTTTGCTCTCCTGAGGCTGGGGGAGTGTGGAGAACACAGAGAGTGATGGAATGTCTTCAGCTATGAATTGCAGCGAGTCACAGAGAGAGAGAAAGAGACATGGACAGACAGACAAACACATTCACGCAGACAAGCACACACTGCAGTGCTTTCAGCATTCATTAAATGTTCATGTGGCTGTAAAGCATGGAGAAATCGTAGAGATCTCAGCTCACAATTCATTGGCTAGATTGAAAGGAACTTAATGCAGCATCCCACAAGCTGATTTAATTGAACATTTTATTTACTATAAAAACAGCATAAAAGATGACAGGGTTGCTTACCTGTTGAGGTCAAAAGATCACAAATAGTAAAGTCTTAAATGCATTTATCGGCAATACAAAATATTGCGTTTACACCAGGGGTTCCCAAACATTTTAGCTCGCGACCCCTAAAATAACAATGCCAATGGCTTGTGACCCCCATTATTCTCGGAGGTGGGTATACTATAAATATACAAACGTTGCACACACAACATTAGGCCAATATAACGAGTATAAAAAAGGGCAACAGTCTAAGACATAAATATTTTTTATAGTCATTTATTCATTTGTTCAATATTAACTTCACCTTATGAGACTGGTGGGCACAATGTTAACAGCACTAGTCTATTATTGGTTTTATTTTAGAGGATCTAATGCAGCTGATTATTCTAATTGTTTAAAAAAAATTATTTGACTTCTGGAAATCACCCTCGACCCCCACTTTGGGAACCACAGACTTACTCTAATATATCTGCCAAACATTCCATGGTGATACCATTTTTTTTTAATTGACAATTTTTGCAAATTGTGTGTATTTGTTTTGTAAAATAGCAACTCTTATAGTGCTCTTGTGATTTTGAAGATATGTGATATGTGAAATTTGATATACATGAAAAAGATTCATAGTCAAAGTAATACCATGGAATAACCAGGTACTGTACAGTGTCAATGGGGTAAAAACAAAACAAATGGTTCGAGTTACCTTAACTTTTTGGGTTTACTGTGTACACTGCAAAATTCAAAAAGTTAAGGTAACTCAAACCATTTGAGGAAACCAAGTGCAACAAACCATTTAAGTTCAAAATCTAATCCTAATGAGTAAATAGGATAAATAAATCCTGATAAATGATAATAAATAATCCTGTGAACTTAATCAATTAGAGTAAACAAAGCAATTTGGCCACAGAAAAATGAGTAGAAATAAGTAGAATTAACTTTCAGTAAATTTTGAGTTAACTACACTCATTTCATTTGATAAAGTTGACTGTTGGGTTTTACAGTGTATACAGTGCTCAGCATTGATGATTACACCCCATTTTGAAAATGAATATTTTTATCCATTTCCCAGTGAATATAGGTCATATATTTTGATGCATTTGAACAAACAGATTTATTAAAGGGATATGTTTATAAAAACAATATTTTAGTCACCGAACATCATTAGAAATAGAAAGATAATACATGCAAAATATTCTAAGCAAATTTACAAACCACAAAATTTCAACAAAATGTGTATATATTTTTATTTTCTCTTGACTTTTGCTCTCTCTTTTTTTCTTTTTTTCTTTTTTCTTTGCATTTTTAAACCTTGTATTGTTCAGATTGACTACCCTTTCATTATGTTTTCAACTCATTGACTTCCATTATAATGACATTTTTTGATTTATACAGCCATGACAGCATAAAATCATCCATTCTTACACAAATATAAAATGGTAAGTCATACATATTGCAATCATTCTTGCACAAATATTATATTGTAAATCATCCTATAGTGAATGAGTGATTTGTGAGGGGGGTACTCATATATGCTGTACATAGACCACTATATGTACTGTAAGTGGTTCACGAGCTGGTCTGTAAGAGCAAGATGTCTGTAAATCTGTAATCATAGGTAAACACAAGTATAAGCATAAATCTCTATCTTTAATTTAAATATTAATATATATATTCATGAATTTGTAATATCTGGGTATTCCCTGTTGTTGAATATTAATTAATAATGTTTTCATGCTTGCGGCTGCCCATCAGCCCCAGATCCTAATCCTAATTTGTTTAAATGGCTGCCAAGGAGAACATTATATATTCTAATTCATTGGAACTAATAATAACAAAACCCAAATTTATAAAAATACTCTTAGTTATAGGCAAATTTACTGTATTTGTGGACTGTATCTGCATATTATCAGAATTACTGAGCACTAGTGAATAATAAAGCACAGTGGATAAATGATTTAGTATAGAGCAAGTCGTGTAGCGCCACACGAACCATCTATGCATTCTATATGGGCAAACCCCTAGTGTGATGAGTAATCACTGACACCAGCTCAGCATACTGTACTAGACGATGAGCAATCACACTGCAGTGCTGGAATGTGTTACCATGTGCGTAAACAACAACCCCCCAATTAATTTAATATTGCATTAATTAAGGATAATTGTCTTGGAGAAAACCTGCGGTAATTTTTCCATGGTAAAATCCTCTGTTTCGGTATTGGTTGATGGAATCTGCCATCTGGCCCCCAGCTGAAACCGCTGAAATTACTGCTATAGACTCCTATAGTGCACACGCACACTGGGTTGAGTTATGAAACAGACAAAAAACGCTTTCCATCGAGTGTTTTAGTGAACAACAAACACGGTTTAAAAGTTTGGAGGCAGTTGTGGCAAAAATAATACCTACAATAAGCAACGATGCATTCAATTGATCTAAAGTGCCAAATCAGTGCCATCTTAGTTCCACAAAAGCAGAATATCTGTCACTGTTGCTGTTTTCAATGAAAAGGCAATAAGCTCTGCCCTAAAAGTCGCTAGATTACATAATACGTCAATTTGCATATTACTGACGTCATATTTGCACTACGCTTTATGTAAGTATGTCAATTTAAAAAAAATATTGCTGTTTAAATACAGCATATCAGTATAGTTACACAGCCTGCGGATATAACCACTATCCGCACATTATTAGTTCACACAAATTCAGTTTCCTTTTTGTTTGGTTTGTTTTTTTGTTTGTTTTTTTTCATACATCTTTAAATGCATTTGTTTCTGGTGGACAGTGCTTACATTGAGATTTTTACGATCAAAACTCAATCATACTGTTGTGCTAAGTTCCCTTATTAAAGGGTCTCAAGAAATGGTATGGTGTGGAAAATCTTTCCAAAGCATGACCCATACCCTTGCCTGCTGGAGTGGTCAAATGTGGGGTCTGTGTATGAATATCAATGACCAAGACTTCTGACTCAACCCTTTTCACAAGACCGTAATGACTGTTATAACGGTCATCACCATCTTGAATCCTTGACAGTTTTTAATATATAATTTTTTTTTTTAAACGTATAAACATTTACATTTGTGTTTGTTATATAATCTTAACATCAAATTACAAAGAACAAATTACAGCTTGTGCGGGGTGTTTCTAATGCAGCACCTATGGGGGCAGAACAGTAAATTTGTCGTTGTTCTCTCTGGCTGCCATCATTGGTCTCACACTATTTTTCTTTTTTTTGAAAGTCTTGATAACACCATCATGGAGTTTTACTTTCATTATTTTGGCAAACAGGATTGTAAAAAAAAAAATATTTGTGGTACTCTCCCTTTTATTGTGCTCTAAGTTTACCCAATGACTTCTGCCACAGAGAAACCCGGAAATGTGAAAAGGGTCCATTAGCGCAGTGACTCCAGTCGGTGTGGAGGGACAGTGACAGTGTTGGGGGTTTGTGCAGTGATGCACTCACAGACCCATTACAGTGTTAATTCATGGAACTGGGTTTGATCCAAGCCGGACATTCCTCAAGAGTCCAGAAGGAACATTAAAGACAGACGGCCATTGTGTGATGGGTGAGGGTTTATGAGTGGATTGACTAGGGGGACTCGAAGGCGTCCGAGAGGGACAAGCGTGTTTTTAACACCCCAGTTCAACCCAACACACACCCACCCTACTGAAATAGCTGTTTTATGTGTTTGGAAGGCTGTTTTGAGGACAAAAGTGGTATTCTTGAAGAGGACATAATAATGGCCCTCGGTTTTCAGCAACATGACGTATTTGTTCCAAAACGCTTTCGCACAACAGGCTATTTCTGTAAAAGTTCTGCTTGAAATTTTAATCTGAATGGAGAGGAAGTGAGGTCATATGGCTGCCCAAGTGGTTTCCACTATGCATGAGCACAGGGAGATCTTCAGTTTGTTGATGTGTGTGCTTGAGTCAGTCACTTCTGTTGGGGAGTTTTGGTCTTCTGCTGTAGTTGTGCTTTAATGGGACAGCAGTGCAGATTTGTCTGATACCTGGAGGTCCATACTAAACAATGAACCAGGAGCCTGTCGTTTTGTGTCTTCCCAGGTAGAAGAAGTGGAGCTTATCTGTCAAAGGTACAGTAAGTAAGGTATACTGCATAGTGATTGTCTTTTGTACTTTAATTTGAAGGTTGTTGTGCTTTGCAAGGATTTCTTACAGTGCTAAAACAGTGAAAAGGTTATTTCATTAAATGGTGAAGAGGACCCTGCTGAACTGCTATCTGTGGTTTCAGTTTGATTTTAAAAAAAATGAAAATAAATAAAGACACAAATAGTGATGAAAGCCAAAATATTGATGTAAATTCACTAAGTGGCTCACAGTTTTGTGGATGTGGGTCAAATGACAGATTTGAGCCAATTTACAAGGGGCTCAATTGACTGTAAAATATGGCAGCAATGTTAGCTTTCTTATAGAGATTTGTAGGTGTATTAGTCAAATCTATTGACTTAAGCAATCTTTCTTCGAGTATTTGAAAAACCTTGTGCTTTTATCCCTTAGGTTTGTCTGTATCTACTCAAAGTCAATAATAGGTATGGCCAGATGGAATCTGCAGACATTTTTTGCTATTTCTGCGCAGATTTTTGTCATTTCTGCGGAATGATTTTGGAAGTATCGTTACTAAAACCTTAATATATTAAATAAAAAGTAATACCTTTTTAATTTGTATTTAATGTTTACACTGCAAGTCCAATTAGATCCACTTTTTTGGTAAACAAAGCAAGACAAAATATATTGTTAATAAATCATATGAATATTTTCCTATTAGTCAATATTATTACTGAAATTAATTAAAAAAACTGATTAAATGTAAATATACACACATTTACACAAGCAAATAAACAGAATCAATGATGGGCTAAAAATCTGCGGAATGCTGCGCGCATAGATTTCGTGTGGGCCTAATAATGGGTATATGTCGAATGTCACGTGACCAAACCGGATCCCTGGGTAGAACGCTTCTGCTTATCACCATTTAATATGTGCCATCGGTTTGTTATTGAAAGTAGTCAGTAGTGGAAATCTGTGATACGTAACTGTGGTAATTCCTGGAGGCTTCTTGTATTAAAAAAAACGCCATATTAGCGGAGAGTGAAAAACTGGAAATGTTCTACCCAGGTTGCCTGGAATGCGAAAGTTGCCCATATACCCTTATATATAACTTATAAAACACTACTTACTTTCAACAACAAACCAATGACGCATATGAGATGAAGATTAGTACACTCTTAAAAAAAAAGGTTCCTTGAGGTTCTATATAGAACCCTAGGGTTCTATACTTGGCCAGTAGAACCTTTTACCCAAAAAATGGTTCTATTTAGAACCCTTCGAGTGCAAAGAACCTTTTTGATTAAAATGGTTCTATAATGTGAGATTTATAACATAATTATATAGTAAAGATTATAAATATTAATAAGTTATAACACAGAGAGACAAAGCTTTTTGAGTCAAAACCTAATAAAATGACTGCTATGGTCAAAAACCTAATCAATGTATGATGGGATTTTTGTTTCATGCAGGTTTGTGCATTACCATATAACTAATATTTTATAAATGTTTAATATTTAAAATTTTTGACGAATTATTTTGTGAAATTAATTAAATAACCAGTTTGTTCAGACTGTACAGTGTGTTGTTATGGTTTGATAAATTTTTTTAAACTAATAATCATGAAAAAGCCCTCTGGTGACGTCATTCATTGGTGGACTGGTGGTGACGAGCCTGGAGAGTGACGGTTAATTTTTGAAAAGGAGAACTCCGCTTTTGCAGCTCCATCATTTAGGTACGTTATTACTCTTTTAAAACTATAATAATTAAATATTTTGTATTACGGGGTAATGTTTCTCTTCCCTTGTCTTATATGGTGACAGACTGAATAAGGGGTAACGTTAATATGGATTAATACTGTGCTTGTAAGTTTCTGATGGTCTCTGTCGACAGCCTTCGCTTCAGAAATCTGTGTCAAGCTGACTTTGCTCTGCTTTTTGTTCGAAATAAGTTACAGTTTCGCATTATTTGTTTGTCAGTATTAATTAAAATATCAATAACAATTAACAGCTGCGTTATTCAAAGGCGGCTCCGAGAGGGAGCGTGAAGCGCGTGCACGTTCTTTTAATGGTAACTTCATATTAGCCGATTTCCGCTTTCGTGCAGTTTTTATCTCCAACCTTGAACAAATGTGTACTTCCAACTTGTTCGTGTGTGAGTTTAGCCGAGTTTAACTCGGGCTAAACTCTGTACAGTAGTGTACACGCCGGCTAGTCTGCATTAAAACCGCAAGGGAGCATGCCGCGCTCGTGCCCGCCCGAGTCCATGCACGCGCCCGCCCGCCCGAGTCTATGCACGCGCCCGCCCGCCCGCCCGAGTCTATGCACGCGCCCGCCCGCCCGCCCGCCCGAGTCTATGCACGCGCTATTGTGATGATTGCTAAGTGTATTATTGAAACCTTTTAAAGCCAAAACATATTTTAATAATCCATAGATTAAAGATCAGGTGTTATTTATGAAGGACATACAAACATGCAGGCTAAATGTATTGTGAAATGTTGAACCTTGTTAAATATAGGCTACATATATGTATATATTGTGCTAAATAAGTTTAAAATTCATATTTTAATGTATATCTTTCTTTTCTTCAAACAGCCTGGACACTGAACTGCATTGTAAATCTTGTGCTCGGTATGTATTATTGCTTTTAATTCTAAACAAACTGTATTAAGTATTATGAAATGAATATTATAAAAGACTTTAACATTGTATTGTAACCTGGGCTGCAGGACACAAGTAGCTTTGAGGAAAGAGGAAAGATCCCAGCTTAAAGAAGGACATGCGTTACATCCATAATTGTGACACAATTATCATCAACAAGGACACCTGGTAAATATTGTATTTTATAACATGCATGTGTCAGACTTGGTTGTTGTGTACTGAAATAATAAATTTATCACAAAAATGTTCTATTACTTATTGCTGCTGTTTGTACTTTAATATTGAGGTCATTGCTTATTAAAAAGTCCTGCAAAGAAAATATGTTTAAAAAAAGTGTAAATTTGCCTACAGGATACCTTGTTGGAATGTCTGCAAAACAAATTTAAAAATGAAAGGATTTCAGTGGTGAGCTCATCAATCATCTCGCAAATGAAACAAATTAATGGGATGAAAAGGAAGTGAACTGTACTCTGAGGAACTTAACACAAGGCAAGTTCAGTTCAATACATTTTATGTCAAAGGTAGATTAATTCTGTGGTTTAAATTCATATTTCCACACTCTAGAATGCTGTCTTTCTACCTCAGATTGTGATGAACCTGGAATGCGACATCAGATACTCATAAGTCAAGAACCGAATGAACACCCTTTTCCAGAGCACAGATTATGGAGGGGTTTGCTGAACTACTGAAGCAGTTTCTTCTTCTTGGAGTGCCACAGCTTGTGAGTAAACACTGTTACATTGTGTGCCAAAGAGTAATAGTGATGACTTTTAGAAACTTGTATTGCTAAAAATGTGTCATTTGGAAACTTATACGTGAAGTAACCAAAATGTTTTTTTTGCATTTAGGATGCTGCATAGAAAACTTGGTGAAGAACACAGAAACATCTTTAAAAGAAATGGCCCAAAAAGGGACGAAAAGAAGGAAGTGCTCCATGACTCCAGTCTCATTGGACCAGCAGAGGAAACCGCAGAAGGTAACTACACCCTATACTACATACTATTTGCCCCAAACACACACACACACACTCACACACACTTTAATTTTATTGATTATAACTGTAATTCTATTTGATGACATGTTAATTGGTTAAAAGTACTCAAGATTAAAATATTGTTTTACAGAAATCCAAAGGTCCTACACCATCCAGGATTCAGCAGCTCTGCTGATTCCACCAAGGCTTGAAGTTTCAGCATTACAATGGACAACACTCACTCGCTATCCTTCAACTTCCTCATTTATCAGAGGCACCACAGAGGAGTGAATCACCAACTAATCTGCCCTTTCCAGCCACAACCCAGCACTTGGAAACCCATATACTCTCTCATAGATCTACACACATTCACTCACTATGGCCAATTCACCTATACTGTACACATGCTTTTGGACTGTGGGGTCAACCGGAGCACCCAGAGGAAACCCACATGAACACTGGGAGAACTTGCAAACTCCACACAGAAATGACAACTGGCCCAGTCGGGACTCGAACCAGTGACCTGCTTGCTGTGAGGTGACAGTTCTAACCAGTGAGCCACTGTGCCAACCATGGACAAAACTATTTACCTTATAAGAGAGGCTGACAGACATAGACATGCTACAGGTTGTGGAATGGCTGTTCGCAGTGTTTTGTCTAATCATTCTGCAATGTTTTAGTAATGTTTTTTATTAAATTGTGTATAAAAATGGATGTTGTGATGAACAATACTTGCAGGTACCATCAACTTTTTGAAATTGTAGTGTTATTTAATTTATGTTTTGATTGTTTGTGTATTGTTTCTATCTGCATTGTGATATATTTCTCTTCATTTTATAGATGTGTGAAAGTTAAGTACTGTATTTGTTCAAACAGTAAAAAAGCTTAGAAAAGTGAAGTCATTACAATTACAGTGTTGAATGCCATTAAACTGTTAAGGTAGATCTGCTGTATGCAGAGGTGCAATTTTAAATATTTAAAAAAATATTTTGTATAATGAATTGAATAAATTTAAACAATTTGAATTGTCTGGATTGGTTTTATTTTTTACTCATTAATAAGTAACAATAATTCATTAATAAATAAAAAGAACCCTTAAATGGTTCTAAATAGAACCATCTAACTTGAATTCAAAGAACCATTTGGGGTTCTATTTAATGAACCCTTAAAATGGTTCTATATAGAACCTTTTTGGGGTTCCATATATGAAGCGCTCGATAGAACCATTTTTGGTTCTATATAGAACCGTTTGTTTTAAGAGTGTAGAAGTGTTCTACCCAGGGATCCGGTTTGGTCACATGACGTTCAACATATACCCTATTATTTAGTTTTTGGTTCTTAATTAAAGCTTAATGGACCTGTATGGTTAATATCCAGAGACAAGGATTTTTAGTGTGACCCTATGAGTAAACTATTAAATTGTACCTATTTTCAATGATAAAAGATCAAATGTGCGTCACTTTGCACACAGCCCTCTTTTAAAGAGAAATGTGTCTGAAAAACATGGTATTGAACCTAGAAGTGTAACTTATGTTTTTTTGTATCAAAGAAAGTACATAGAATATACGGATGGTACTGGTAAAAAACCCATGGATGTTTTTAGCTGCCTTGAAACATCAAACATGTCTTTATAAGGGCCTTGATTTATGAAATCATGTGTTTGCTGACTCTGATTGAAGAAGCTGTATTCACCGAGGAAGCAGATAGGTTGAAGCACAAATGTATTTGTTTTATCAGTCCAGCAGAGAGAGCCCTGCACACTCCCCTCTAGCAGTGAAATGATCGTCAAACACTGTGACTCTGGCGTTTGTTCTAGCTTGATTTGTAATGCATGTAAATGCAGCCTTGAGGCTTGAAGGCTATGGACAAAAACAGCCCCTCCAATCACATTGGATCATGTTTACATGGTCTGTGGCCTTGAATGGCTCTTTCTCGTGTTAGTCACTTTGTTTGACTTTCATTAGGTGGTGCTTGATAAGATTTGTGTGTGTGTGTGTGTGTGTGTGTGTGTGTGTGTGTGTGTGTGTGTGTGTGTGTGTGTGTGAAGGGCAAATGTACAGTGGAGTAAGTGTGCACATCCTCCATGTTTGCCTCCACATTAGACACAATGTAAGTCTCTTTGATTAATTAGTGCGCCCGAGATCTCTTTACCTACTTCCTCCTAAAAAAGATCAGTTTACTGTGTCACAGATACTACAATTCTGGATCTAATTTGAGTGACTTATTTATTTTCAGCATTCCTTTACTTGAGCATTTAGTAGGTCATGCCCGCCATTGGAAGTTCTGGAAAAAACAAGAATATTTTAATAAATCTACTGGATTTTTTTTATTATAGTGTATTTTTGTTGAAGCTACACCTATTGACGGTGTTGTGGAAAGTTACTTTAGAAAGTAATGCATTACAATATTGAGTTGCTCCCCAAAAAAGTAACTAGTAGCATTACTTATTTACTTTTTATGGTAAGTAATAAGTTATGTTACTTTTGAGTTACTTCTGTTTTGTTTTTTTTTCTTTTTTTTTCTTTTTAAATCGAGGAGCTCTTTATTTAATGACACACTGGATAACCTTAATTCATTCATTCATTTTCTTTTCGGCTTAGTCCCTTTATTAATCCGGGGTCGCCACAGCGGAATGAACCGCCAACTTATCCAGCATTTGTTTTACGTAGCGGATGCCCTTCCAGCCACAAGCCATCTCTGGGAAACACATCCATACATTCTCATTCACACACATACACTAGGGACAATTTAGTTTACCCAATTCACCTACCGCATGTCTTTGGACTGTGGGGGAAACCGGAGCACCCGGAGGAAACCTATGCAACCACGGGGAGAACATGCAAACTCCACACAGAAATGCCAACTGGCCCAGCCGGGGATCGAACCAACGACCTTCTTGCTGTGAGGCGAACGTGCTAACCACTAGGCCACCGTGGCGCCTGGATAACCTTCATTCACCTTTAAAAAAAAAATCACATAAATTTTTTATGTCGGATTATGTTATCTTCAGAGAACTTCCTATCCCCCAGAGCTCTACATGCTGCATATACAGATTAGTGAAAGTTTTAAGCGATCCGTTCAAAATCACTGTTCATTCAGATAATCCTCTTTTCTTTTTCTTCCATGTGTTCACAATAATGTGAATATCGCAGAACTGTAAGGCTCTGCCGTCTTCGTTTCTGTCTGTCCCTGCATTCTCTTATTGAGTGCACGTTAATTTTAATTCAGCAATTTATTTATTTATTTTTTTTTTAAAGAATTTTTTCGGGGTTTTCACCTTTTTTATTAGATAGGACAGTAGAGAGAATTGACAGGAAAGCATGGGGAGCAGAGAAAGTGGGATTGGCACAGGATCGCGAGGCCGAATCGAACTCGGGTCGCCGTGCATGTGCATGTGTTGACGCACTAACCACTACACCACTGGCGCTGACAGCAATTTATTTTTTAAAAGTGAATTAACGAAACTAAATTTACATTTTTTAAAAAGTAACTCAGATATTATTACTTCATTTTGAAAAGTAATGCATTACTTCACTCATTACTTAGAAAAGTAATATTATTATGTAACTCGCATTACCTTCAGCACTGCCTATTTATATCTAAGTCATTCTTTTCCTCTTGCCAGAGTTAGTGTGTGAGTGGAAACCTGCTTTCATAATTGATATTTACTGTTGTTCTGGTGTAGTTTTGTTGTCATAACAGCATTCTAATGTTCTGGTTATTCTTTTTTTTTAATACGAGGTTCTGGCTACACAATAATTTTGTCTGTTGTGACAGGAATTTATGTGGTAAATGTGTTTCCATTGTGGTTAATGGTATCTTATCGGATAAAAATTGTATCCTTCTCAAGTTGTGGGCATACGTTTTAATGCACATTTTCAAAATATATGCACATCTCAGGCCCGTAGCCAGCCTATTGAAAGGGGTGGTGCTTTTTTTCTCAAAAGTAGATCTTTTTGCTGCTATTCTCCTCAATTTCTTTCAAATTATGAAGTTCAGTTTCATGACACTAATCTTTGCTCCATTAGCTTGTCAGATGGTGATAGCCACATTTTTTGATGCAACAAATATATTTCCTACAATTTTGCTTAAGT
Organism: Danio albolineatus; assembly: GCA_903798035.1. Lineage (NCBI taxonomy): Eukaryota > Metazoa > Chordata > Actinopteri > Cypriniformes > Danionidae > Danio > Danio albolineatus. Next base: position 9,650,759 of record CAIGQQ010011173.1, on the reverse strand, counting down.
GCTTACCATAATATTTTACCTCAGAGGGTTTATTTTAGAAATGTGCTTTTAAACAGGATTTTATTACTGTTCGAATTACATTTTATTACATTTATTACAGTTTTATAAATAATGTTATGAGATCATAATTTTAAATTAAACATTTGAATAAAGAAGTATGAAAAAAATACTTATTTTTTAAATATAAGTTCATTATCATGCATCATTAAAATACATTTGGGAATCTGTTAAAGCTTATTAAAAACCAACTAAAAAAACATATTAAATATGTAGCCTGTAGGTAAATAACAGACTGGCCAGCTAATTTCCTTAGCTAATTTCCTAAGAATTTGTACATTTGAATAATTAAAAATTTTATTTGTCTTAAAGCCTTCTTCTATCCGTTATTTTCACAATTTATGATGGCATACTTTTAAAAATGGGACAAGCAAGCTCATATAGGGGCCAAATTCTGGACTTTGTCAGTGGGAGGTGGATCTTTCGAACCCTCAGAACCCCCCCGGCTTCGGGCCCGCATCTTTACTTTTCCATTTTTTAATGTACAGTAAGAGTGCAAAATAAAACACTTGTGCATAAAAACTAGTGGATGGAACCATTATTGAGAAGTATCGACATCCAAAACTAGAGCATAAACAAACCTCAAGGGAGGATCATCAAGGCAGGCGTATGTGACGATTCCACCTAGAAGCACCAATACCATAGTTTGTCTTTCCTTTTACTATGTTTTAAAGCTATATACGGAAAGGCCTCTGTGCTCCTATTGGAAACAACAGATCCCTTCATGGATGACTGAAAGACATGCTTGCATCTCTCAGCATTCCAGACATGGTTGACTGTTGTTGCCTACAGCAAAAGAACAAAACAAAATCAAGTACCCGGATACAGTGACAGAGCCCTTCCTTACATTAACAGATGCCTCGTTTAATTGAATTTAGTCTGAAGTGTTTCCTGACGTCGTGTTTCCTCTTTTAGCTCTCTGTCCACTAATTCACTCTAATAGACTGACCCATTTTCCAAAAGAGCCTGAGATCATGCAGACTGTCTGACTTCACCCCTTGTGATCCCGTGTGACATTTCTTAACCTTGTGACTCTTGTACCAGGCAGTGTCAGACTAGAGCTCTCCCTGGGGAAATAAAGAGACAGTGCGTGCTCTAATGATGGCATTTCCACCAAACGCAGCTCATTTCATTCCTTCTCATGCCCAGATAAGGAGTCAATCAGGTCTGTGATGGGGATTCAGATTTTGAGATTGTACGGTGTCGATGTTGTCAAACACCGCTGCGGATTAAGGGTGGATGAAGTACGTTTTCAGGAAACACGAGCACTGTGATTGTCCTCAGATTGTTACAGCCCTCACGGTCGATTAAAACTCCATCTGTTTAGCGCAGACCTGTTCGAGTTAATACTTTCTCTCTCCATTTTATTGATTCCCTTATCTTGTCAGACTGAGCAAAGTCAGTAAGAGTGTAAAAAGAGGGTCTATTATTTTAAATACCCCCCAAATGGACTTCGTACACAAAGGATTAGGGTTACAAATAGTGAAACCGAACCCTCGCATGCCTCATTTGCTAGCCCAGTTGAGTAATATGTGTTAATTCCAGGCTCTGTGAGGGGTTGTGTGTGAAATGTGGACTTGCGGTAAAGCTGCAGCAGGGGACATCATTGCCTGGAACTCAACGGATTTTTTGAGTCAGGCAGAGGTTGGAGAAATGACCCCTAATTTACCCTTAATCCAAGCTTACCATCACTCTCCAAAAACAAGAGAAATCCCTTGAGTCAGAGGTCACAAAACGGTGACCTGCTAAAAAAACTCTTGAAACTGACAAATCTTCAAAGATATGCTAATTTTTTTGTTTATTATCCATTTTGTCACTTGCATTCATTCATTAATTTATTCATTTTCCTTCAGGTTAGTAACTTTATACATTCAGGGGTCCCCACAGCCGAATGAACCGCCAACTTACCCAGCATAATTTTCACACAGCGGATGCCCTTCCAGTTGCAATCCAGTACTGGGAAACACCCATACACTCTCACATGCACACGCATAAACTATGGCCAATTTAGTTAATTCAGTTCACCTAAACCATATGTCTTTGGACTGTGGGTGAAACCGGAGCACCGGGAAACCCACACCAACACTAGGAGAACATGCAAACTCTACACAGAAATGCCAACTGACTCAGCAGGGACTTCAACCAGCGACCTTCTTGCTATGAAGCTACAGTACTAACCACTAAGCCATTGTGTTGCCTCACTTGCATTCCAAGTCACTTACTGTAAACAATGTAATTGAGATCAAGCAAGCAAAAAGGATTGATTTAGGATTGATGTTTATGATGATAAATATTAAGGATGCACCGAAATTAAAATTCTGAATGCCTTTGGCTGGAAACCGAAACTAAAATGCTTGATAATATTGATTTAATATTTTATGAAACAATATAAAGACATTTTTACATTTAAAGACTTTAATTTATTTTCTTTTGGATTAGTCTCTGATTTATCAGGGGTTCTCTCAGTGGAATGAACTGCCAACTATTCTGTTTGACGTATGCCCTTCCAGACACAACCCAGTACCATGCTGGGAAATACCCATACATTAACACACACATCACATACACTACAGGCGGTTTAGTTCATCCAATTGAGCAATACTGCATGTCTACTGTATACCATTGGGCTCATTTTACAGGCTGCATCCTTTGAAGGATGAGTGTTTGCATCAGCGCAGTACGATAAAGGCTCTCACAATTAGAACAAATTCGAAGGCTTCTCCTAATGCAGCCTCCACATGCATCCTTCGTTTTCAAGGTAATGAAGGAGACAACCAGTGGAGACTTTGCAGCCTCGAACATCTTTGCATATTCAAACATATTTAAAATAAAACTTCGAAGTTCTACAGTTTTAAGTGTATAAATGAGGTTTCAGTTTACTTGGATATCTAACTTAACACATGCTGAAAACAAAAAGAAATGAAATTTCTTATTGAGAAGTGATTTTATAGGCCGCTTACATTTTACATGTACATGTGCATGGACAAAAGCAAATATATTTATCCAGTTTGTGAACCCTGTTTTGCCTTCAAATAAGTTTTAAAAATCAGAATAAAAAGCAAAAGTAAGTCCAAGGCACTCGAAAAAAGTGGAAAAAAATATTAAAAAGCCTTTATTGACATGGCTATTGCTTAAAACTTTTTAAAATCACTCAACGTTTTAAAATTACTTTGAGAAAAAATCTGTACAAACGCTACAGTTGCTCATTTATGACAGCTGTCATGTTCGCTGGGTGACGAGATCAGTCCTCTGTAGGTTTGACTGTCTCGTTTCACAATGTGGACTTTGTGGACTTAGAATGATTTGCATTTGAAGTCTGCATCCTTCAAAGCATGCAGCCTCTGAAATGATACGTAGTTTCAATTTATTAAATTGTATGGTTTTAAAAAAATGCAAGAGGGATCAATTTACCTGTGTTGCCATAACAGCACATCAGCACTATTGCAAGCAGCAAGAACAAGTAAAATATACAGTATATAAATGTCTCGTCGGTGCATTTTTTTGAGCAGGCTTTGCTTTTCCGGTGAACATGTGTGGTACATGCATAGATATTTATTCGTGTACATGAGCAGAATAGCCACTGAGTAGAGAATTAAGCTACAGTATTTTGAACTTTGACTGTAGAGCATACGCAAGGCTGCAAGCCATCAAAATGAATGGATTTCATAGCGCAGCGTGTAACTCTGTGTCCAGTGTGAAAGCTGGAGTGAGAATGAAATCAGAGGGCAAACAGCAGCGCAGCATAGCCTTTTTTTGTAGCTCTCTAACTCGATTCATTTATCTGACTCTGAGTCAACTATTTCGCTAAAGAAGCAATAGTTTTAAACACAGTGCACTTTCAGATTTAAACCTCAGCTGGATATTTACATTCACTGATCTGTGTTAAACGCTGCATGGAAGCTCATTTTCAAATACCCATAATAGGGTAGCTCTTTAACACTTCGCCATTGTGCTAGTGGCAACAGCCTAGTCTAATTAAGTCGCATTAAATTGACTTAAATTTGACCATTTAGTTGCAGTCTGAAGCCCTGAAACAACTGCATGTGTTTTAAAAGTTTGTCAGTTTAAACTCTTCACACAGTATTTGGCTTTCTGAGCACAAAAAGAAACAAACTCAGAACTACAATAGAAATGTTTGAAGGTTTTTAAAAGCAGCCGATTGGACTTTGTGCTTTGTGACTTTACAGATCTTTTTTTCATAAGTTTGTTTAAACTTCATTTAAAGCAACAAAACATAAGATTTGTGAAAAGCAATGTTGGACTGCTTCAATGCTCACATTTACAGAAGAACTGAACATCAGCCTCCTCAAAAGCTATCGTGAAAACAGAGTTAGAATTATAACAAACATTTGATTGTGTTGTTTGTGTTGACTTCTGAATGAGTGAGTGTTGGTGTCAGAAAGCACGCTTTGCAATGTTCGGTTGATGCTTGTTTGTCTATATGTGCATGATGTGTGTATCATTTTGTTTTGTTTAATGCATATGTTGGACTTTAAGGTCGTGGGATCATACCAGGCCTCTCGCACTGCGTTTATTTTTCCTCGGCTACCGCTGATAAAACGCAGCTGTCCAAATGTGTCTCTGAGTGGTAAGTGAGCCACAGAGGACCGAACGCATCCAACTTCACACACCGTCCAGCCATCTGCTGGCAAAACAGATAACAGGTCTGTCCTCCCCCAACCCCGGGGTCGAGAAAACAGCCGTTGTGACCAGGTCATGGTGCACTTCTGGCAATTACACGCTACATATTTTCTTCTGGGTTACGTAAATATGAAGGAAATTTAATTCTCTTTTATAATCTCTTTTGCTGAGATGGATTTTCTCAATCTAGAAATGACTAAATGTTTATCATCCACTGTATAGGTGTATGGTCAATATGGATACACTTACAAGCATGATCTTTAAAAAAAATCAGTCTACATTTGTTCAATACACAAAAGAAGATACTTTAAGGAATGTTTATGTGTTCTTGTACACACACTTAAATCCTGTGGATTTCACAATAACATTACATTCAGTATTTAGTGTTTCTCTAGTGTTTCTTGGACCCCACTGACGCTCATTGTATGGATTGAAACATTCTTTCAGATATGACTGTTTGGGCCCTATCATACACCTGGCACAATAAGGCGCAAGGCAATTTGTTGCTATTTTCAGGCCAGCACAACTGTAATTTTCACATTTTGCGTCACGTTATTTTAATAGCAAATCTATTTGTGAAAGGAGGTGTGTTAAGGCGTATTGTTGGTGCATTGCTATTTTGAAAAACTGAAATAGACGCGCCATTGACCAACTAAAAGCTGGTCTTTTTTCAGTTTATTCATGACAATCTGCATTTGTATGATGTTATGATGATTATTATTATTATTGTTGTTGTTGTTATTATTATTATTTTTATTGTTATTATTATTATTATTAGCAGTATTATTTATTATATGGATATTTATATTTGTTTGAATAAAAACAAGTTTAGATTGTCCTCCTGTCGGGTTTTGGAGACGTCTGCATCACCATATGGTGCATAAGAATAGGACGTGTGTTTGGATATAACTCAGTTTTTTGACCACACTTCGTTATCATTGTTCGTTTATTCATTTTCTGGAAATCAGAACTGAATTTAGAAATAGTTTTGAAACAAGTCTTTGCGCTTAACAAATGAAATTAAAATATGTAGACTAATGGATGTCTTCTGTGGAGTGAGTTTCCACTGTTTCCTTATTTACGAAAGTAAAGGAATAAAGCAAATGAAGGAGGCTCTTTCTTTATCCTTGCGCTGCAGTATTCTTCAGCAGGACAGTGTTCCTTCTCATACTACAGCCTCCCCATCAAAGTTACTGAAAGCAAAGAAGGTCAAGATGCTCCAGGATTGGCCAGTCCAAGATCAAAGAATCTTGATATACTCTGGGAGTCCCGCAAGAACGCGTTCTTTGCCTTTCCAGATGACTTTATTAATTAAAGATATTTGAGTCACTGCAGAGATGTATGGATGCAGTCCTCCAAGCTCATGGGAGTCATGCACAATATTAATTATTTTTCCACTGCAGCGTGACTTTATATTTTATGCTGTACATAATTTCTGTTAAGTGACGAGACTTTTGTCTAAGCAAAGTCAGACCTTACTGTTCTAATTAAATAATTAAAAATCAAGGCATAATCATATATTATTTTAGTAAAATAAGCCTAATCTAGAGGCCTTTGCCTTTCATATAAGTCACTTCTGATGCCAAATAATCAACTAGAAGCCAAGTTATTATTTGTTGTTCCTAAAACTTGGAGAGGTGACGACTTTGTTCAGGTAGTGATTTTGTTCAAATACTGATTTTCAGTCTGAGTTTTTTCACACTGTTAGCAGTAGTAAAGTGTTTTGCTTCTGTCTTGATCCCCTCTGCGCCCTCTATTATGGATACAGATCTCACGTTTACTAACTGCGTGTTAATCAGTATAAGGAACAGTGATTAGACTGACATTTTGCTCTTCAAAATATAGCTAATTTGACTTCATTGGAATATTCTTTCATGACAGATCGTTTTTATGACATAAAAACGAAATATGGGGCAGAACATGAAGTTAGGACACTACAATTATAGCTGAAATATGGTGGGAAAAACAAGATTTGTGGTCATTCTAAGTTTACTTTATTTTATTTATAAAGCACAATAAAACAACAGTGGTTGACCATTGTGTTGAACAATATAAGAAATCAAAATACATAAAATGCATAAAAAGAAAGTAAACATAAGCCCCTCTTGGCTTATACACTCTAAGCCTGCTCTAACAGATGGGCTTTAAGCCTTAAAATACGATTCTGTCACAGTTGTTCTAATGAAAATCCGATGCTGTTCCACAATTTAGGATCGGCTATGGCAAAAGGTACTAGTCCATTACAAATTTATTTATTTATTCTTTTTTTCTTCGGCTTAGTACCTTATTTATCAGGGACTGCCACAGCTGAATGAAGCATTAATTTACAATTTTCTTTTAAATAGACTGGGAACCAGTGCTAAGAGAATGGGACAGGGGTCAAATGCTTGTATTTGTGAGTGGCAGTCAAAAAATAGCAACTTGTAGGTGATTCAGATATGATTCGTAAATCTCATTATATACGCTAATATGAGTAGAATTCACTTAAATCAAAGAGTTATTTTGTATATTTGAGAGTTATTTATTTGTGGCAGGGATTCCTCTGAGGGGAAGTTGATAAGTGTGTCTATTGCTGTGTCTTAATCAGCACCCTACTTTAGATCTAAGGTTATTCATCAGTAGGTCGTGTGCACAAATTCGGGCACTGATAAGGGCATCCTCAGTCTGTGTTTATAGAAGCCCGAGATGGGAGCAGAGGAGGTAGAGCTGGGAGGGAGTTGAGTCTCCTGACCGCCCGGTGGAGGAAACTGTGCTTGAGCCTACTGGTTCTGATGGCAGCAGGCTGAAGTAGCTGTGAGATGGGTGGAATGGGTCACCTCAAATCCTGATAGCTTTCCAGAGAAGACAGGAGTGGTAGATGTCCGAGAGAATGGTGAGAGAGACACCAGTGATCCCAATGTTCTCACGATGTGCTACAGAATCTTCCGACATGACGCGGTGCAGGCTCTGTACCACACTGTGATGCAGCAGGTCAGGATGCTCTCGATGACACCACTGTAGAAGGTGTATGTGATGGAAGGTGGAGCTCTTACGCTCCTCAGTTTGCACAGGAAGTACAGGGATTGTTGGGCTTTTCTGGTCAGTGATGCAGTGTTATGGTTCCAAGACAATGCACTCACAGGAACTTGGTGCTGCTCACCCTTTCCACTGCAGCACCATTGATGGTTAGTGGAGCGTGCTGGGTGTCTGTTCTCCTAAACTCCACAGCAATCACCTTCATCTTCTCCACATTCAAGTGGAGATTATTGACCTTGCACCACGAAGTTAGGCTGCTCACCTCATTCCTGAAATGACAGTTTCTTTTTAGAAAAACATCTCTCGTTTGTCATTACTTTTGGTGATTTTTTTTATTTATTTATTTATTTATTTATTTTTACTTTTGGTGTAATTCAATTCAATTTGATTAATTCATATTCAAACTTCCGATTAAGGCGCGTATGTGTGTATTGATGCACGATGATATTCACAGTTGCATTGTGGGACGTTTTGGGGCGCAAATGTTTGTGCACTGGAAGAATTTAGCAATTGAGACAGCCCTTACAATGGCTGGCCACCTGATCAATGATGCACTGACTACTGCACTGTAAAAGATGCTTTAACTAGATTGAACATAAACAATTATGTATCCCAAAAAAATCTCCAGAATTTGTTGTTTCAGCTCGTTTTAATTAAGTAGTTTGGAAAAAAGCAGCAAAAATCTGTGTGAACAAGGGTGCTGATTGAGACACACCCTAAAAATGATGCACCCTAGTTGACCTGAAAAAGATAACAGCATAGAAAAAGGTTTATGCTTTCTACAGCACTCCTTGTGAACTTCTACCATGTATCGCAATTTAACCCAACAGTAAAACAAACGTATCAAAAGGCTGTCGATAGTAACTTCTGCTTTGTCTGGATGGTGTCAGAGGAGTGTGATTATAGTATTGCACACACACTCTCCCCTTTTCGGTTTGGTCTAGCTCAGATGAACTTGTGGTCTGAGTGGGAGTTGTTCTAGAAAAATGCGATCTTTCCCCTATTCTTCTCAAAAGAAACATTTGTTCAGTCCGAACTGTACAGTCTCAACTAACACTTTCATGTATTGTTGAAGTTATTCTTGGTCAGACATAGAGGGCCAGCATTTCCTCTGGGTCCTTTCTTTTTTTAGAAAATCACATGCAGGCTGGATATGTGGGTCGAAGAAACCTATTATTTCTTCAGCTAGTCGAGTGGCCTTCATTCTATCCCAAGTAGATCAGTTCATAGACACCCCTGAGACTAGCTAAGAATGAGGGTCAGAAAGAAAGCAAAAATAAACCTCCGCTTCCCTAAAAGTGTCAATATTTTTGGAGTAAGAGGTTAACCCTTTGATTAAAGAAAGAACTGGGACTTATGAAATGTAATAATATTTATTTATTTGGCTAATCTGGCCGGTGCGCATTCATTTTATACTGTGTAAACACAAACATATCGCGATTATGGCTGTGTTGCCTTTGTATGCGTATTTACAACAATCTACTACTAACTTTGATGCACTGGTCTGAGTATTTCAGAATCTACTGATCTACTGGGATGTTTAAACACAACTATGTGTAGAGTTTAAGGCCAGGACACACCTTTCTTTGGCAGAGTTTGCCCCCCTTATTATCAAAAGAATATTGTTTATTGTTCTATTATTGCTGACCATGTCCAGCCCTACAGTGTCTCCTTATTATTATTTTTTGAACATCAGTGGGATCCAAGAACCACTAGTTAATGAATCGATGTTGAGTGTAGAATCCACAGAATTGTACTATAGCTAAGAATGAGGGTCAAAAAGAAACCAAAAATAAACCTCTGCTTCCCTAAAAGTGTCAGTATTATCAAATGAATATTGTTTAAAAGCCATAGCCTACCTGAGTAATACTACTGACCATGTCCAGCCCTATTGTGTATCCATTTTTTATTTATTTTTTAGTTAGACATGCTGTTTTTGCTGTAGTCACAAACTCAAATCATCTCAAACTGGTCTCGTGAACATGAATGAATTCACTATCCTCTAAGGCAGGGGTGCCCAAACTTTTTCTTATAAAGGGCCAAAAACCAAACTTGATTGAGGCTAATGGGTCGAAGGTAAATATAGTTGCCATGGGTAATTTCCTAATTTATTTAATAATGTTTAAAAAAAGACTAGAAAACCTTGTTTTATATTAACTAAAATAGATGTTTTTTTACATTTAATAATGAACGTATTACAATAAAAAAATCTCATTTATAACAGAATTACACTAGTTTTTGTCTTGATTTGCTTGCCGATGTCTTCTGCATAGTTCTCTATCCGTCGAGTGACAGTATTAACATTTTTTAAAAATCTGATTCATTTACACCATTTAAATGAAACATTTAAGTTCAGTTTGCTTTCTTTGTAGCTCAGTAATAAAAAAAACTAAAAAGCTTGCGTCAAATTAGAAATGATGATCTCTGTGTTAAAGGCATTCGCCCCAACCCTCTCCATCATGCTCACTTCTCCTCTCAGATGGGATGGTGGGCCAAATCAAAGCTTACAATGGCCCTACTTTGGGCATCTCTGCTCTACGGTCACCAGGTCACCAATTGAGCACTTTTGGAATGCAGTGAACTAAAATCTTCCAAAAAAAAGGTGTGTTTTTAAAAAAAAAACTACACTAGAGCTGCACATTATATCGTTTCAGCATTGATATCGCAATGTAATCATTCACAACAGTCACATCGCAGGACATGCAATGTTGAGTTTGTATTCTAAATAATCAGTTGCATTTGTTTTTGAAGCCTGACATTGTGTAATGATTTTATGAGCACTCAGGCATAGAATTAATTTTAATTGAATCGTTTATTTTTATTATTCAGTTACTGTACCTGAATACTATTAGACTTGGAAAATGATAAAACTTTTATTTCAATTGTATTTTTTTTATTTATTGCTTATTAGATTTTATGGAAGATGCACTTCCATGGCAGAATCACCCTAATCAATCTAACACCCACAGCCATATCACCCTGCAGCCCAAGACCGGTTACTCACTGAAGCTAAGCAGGGCTGAGCCTGGTCAGTACCTGGATGGGAGACCACATGGGAAAACTAGGTTGCTGTTTGAAGTGTTGTTAGTGAGGCCAGCAGGTGGGCGCTCAACCTGCAGTCTGTGTGCGTCCTAATGCCCCAGTAAATGTGAAGGGGATGCTATGCTGTCAGTGGGTGCCGTCTTTCGGATGAGATGATAAACCGAGGTCCTGACTCTGTGGTCATTAAAAATCCCATGGCACTTCTCATAAAAGAGTAGGGGTGTGACCCCGTTGTCCTGGCTAAATTCCCCCCATCGGCCCTTACCCATCATGGCCTCCCAATCCACCAAATTGGCTCCATCACTATCTCTCCACTAGACATGGGATGATAACCGGTTTTAAGGTTTATCGCGGTTTTAAAAAGTCTAGGTTTTAAAACCATGAACATTTTCTGTTATACTGTTCCTAAGGTATTTGTAAGTTGTTGTTTTTCTATGTGTTTTTTCAACAGTTTTATTGAGGGTTTTTTAGGGGAACAGTATGTCCAGCAGAAAAGGACCCTTTACATCAAAAGTTTGTGATCAGTCCATTATTCAGGCAACATCTGAAAAACAAACTTATAAACCAACATCCAGAACGCTATAGACCTGAAGAGTGCAGTGACTTACTTTATTTCCAAAGAAAAGAAAGATATCCATGCCTTTTCAACTTGTAAAGAACTATGTGTTTTGGAAACTAATGAGGACTGCAGAAGTCAGTGACTTATTTTAATTATTTAGCCTGACTTGTTTAATGTTTCAAAATATTTTGAATGTTAAAATAAAATATGCCGTGTTCATTGTTGTTTTTACCCATACATGAAACTGTGATATTTTTATCGGTTAATAATTTATAAGGTTAACGTACCGTCAGAATCTTAAATCAGCCCATGCCTACTCTCCACTCCACCTATAACTGGTTTGTGGGGTGTAGGCCTGTCACAATAATCAATATATCGACTTATCGCACAATACATGGACATGACCTCAATAGTGTTTGGTGATTCAATATATATCGGCCATACGTGAAAACCAATTCTTGCAACATTTTAGCTGATTGCACAACATCTCTATCTCTAAAGGAGGTGTCAGTGTCAGTATGGTTAAAAAAATACTATAGTATTTACCATAAATGACTTATGTATATTTTGATATGGGTGCTTGACAACTGAAAATTTATCTGGTAGCAGATATCGCATCTACTGTTACTTTTTACCTTGCTTTTTTTTTTTTTTGTTAACATTCATTAATATTAGTTTTGGATATGCATTTTCACATTCTGACTCTAATGCCTAATCATTAAATTGTTAAAATGACTAAATTAAATTAAATATTCTTAAGAACAAAATATGATGTGTTCTTTTGAAGAGTGTACTTGCGTTACGATGCTATTATATTGCCACTCTGGCATTATATAATAAGTGGCTTAACCCCTTAGCGTTCCTGTAAAATTTGCTTACATGCCTAAAAAACTGCATACCCAAAGTAAATTGCATGCTATTTTTGAACCATTTTTAGTATAAGCATGGTTTTGGTCTCTTTTGAAAGGTGACACACTGAGGTTTATTCCTTAATAGTCAGAATCACTGTAAATGTTATTGGTATTGAGTAATTAAGGGGTCTTAAAATGACAATAATATAGTTTATCGCGATATATTTTTGGTGCAATATATCGTCCAACAAAAAATAGATATCGTGACAGGCCTAGTGGCGTGTGGACTGTTGATGTTATCCTGTGGCTGCCGTCGCATGATCCAAGTGGATGCTGCACACTGGTAGTGGTGTGGAGAGACACCATGCCCCAAGCATAATTTTTGGAGTAAAAAACACTGAAAAAAATGCTGGGTTCCACACAATTCCTGCATGTTTTCACAAATCACACAAATCATTTAAGTTATTCAATCCAAATACAAATTTAATTGGACTTAAAACAATTAAGTTGTCCCAAAAAGGAACCTAAGAATTGTATTGTTTCAGTTCAATTTAAATACGTAGTTTGAACAAGCAGAGTGTATGCTGTTAAAAAAAAAAGTCTGATTTGAAAGCAAAAAGGCTTCTGCTACTAGTAAAGTTGGTGTTTGTGCAGTCATAATGTAGCTCTGAAATCAGAGACTAAAATAGAGTGTCCATTGATTGCTGAGTGAGATCTCTGTCTGCTGGCTCTCTAGTGTAATTGGACCCTTCGATCAATAAGAAAGCATGAGCTCAGCACTTGCTGGACTTCCGAACTGAAACAACCTCATCAGCTCTCGGGACAAGCGTTCAATCCCCAAACCTCCCCAGAAACATGCACAACCAGTTTAATGCTTTACTTTTTGTGTGCTCCTGTTTAAAGACATGCTCATTTTTAAAGCTGTGTCTATCAGTGTTGGAATGTTGATGATGTTCGTCGAGTCTTTAAAGGACAGTTTCTCACGAGCTACAAAGTATTTTATTGCGATCTGTCTGAAAATGGACGCATTGCTGATGGCCTTTTGAACTTGGACGCTGCGTTTGCTGTGTCTTTGCTTATTGAAGCTGTTGATGTAGCCGCACTCGTGTTTTCAGTTACCCTCCAGAGTTCAAAGGTCATAGGTGAAGTTTATCTGTGCTCACTTTCTGCGTATTGTCACTGACTCATTTAGCATTTTGCTTTGTTTTCTCATAGGGGAGGGGGTGAGGATGATGAATACAAACTCTGCAGGTAGGTGGACATTTATTCCCATTCCACACTTCTCGCTCCAGTTTCCATCACTCATTCGGTTTTCGTTCCTTTTCCTGCTGTTATTCTTTTTTTCTTTTTTGTATTTATTGCAGACAGACACAATTCACAACATCAGTAGACATTTGTCACATTTACAGCTTTTCCAGTTTAAATTCCATAATTAGGGATAAAAGAGGAAACACAAATTACTTCATGACAATATCCCTTTGCATTATTCATTCATTCATTTTCCTTCAGCTTAGTCCCTTTATTTATCAGAGGTTGCCACAGCGGATTGAACCGCCAACTTATCCAGCGGATGCCCTTCCAGCTGCAACCCAGCACTGGAAAACACCCATACACTTTCATTCACACACATACACTACGGACAATTTTGCTTATTGAGTTCACCTATAGCGCATGTCTTTGGACTGTGGGGGAAGAAAGAAACCCACGCGAATATGGGGAGAACATGCAAAATACACACAGAAACGCCAACACTGCAACCCAACACTGGGAAACATCCATACACACTCATTCACACACATACACTACGGACAATTTAGCTTATTTAGCTTATTCAGGTGTCTTTGGACTGTGCGGGAAACCGGAGCAATCGGAAAATACCAACTGACCCACATGGGGCTTGAACCAGTGACCTTCTTGCTGTGAGGTGACAGTACTAACCACTGTGCCACCGTGCCACCCATCCTTTATCTTTCTTTCATTCATTCATTCATTTTCTTTTTGGCTTAGTCCCTTAATTAATCTGGGGTCGCCACAGCAGAATGAACTGCTGACTTATCTAGCACATGTTTTATGCAGTGAATGCCCTTCCAGCTGCAACCCATCACTGGGAAACATCCATGCACACTCATTCACGCACATACACTGAGCAATTTACCCAATTCACCTATAGCTCATGTCTTTGGACTTGTTGGTGAAACCGGAGCACTTAGAGGAAACTCACTGGAACACGGGGAGAACATGCAAACTCCACAGACTCGAACCAGCAACCTTCTTGCTGTGAGGCGATCGTGCTACCCACTGCACCACCGTGACGGCCAAACTAATGCAAACACTGGGAGAACATGCAAACTCCACAAAGAAACGCCAATTGTCCCAGCCAGGACTTAGGACAACTCAGTTCTCAAACCAGTGACCTTTTTGCTGTGAGGCGACTATGCTAAGCACTGAGCCACCGTGCAGCTATCTTACTTTTTTTTATACCAAAACTATTTTCAGAAGAAAGGGAGTGTGGAATCAATATTTACAGTCATATAAATCTTAAAGGTTCTATAGCAAAAAGTCATTAGGGTGAATGCGAGTAATGTACTCAATCCATTTGGACTCTGCTGGTATTCTTATTTCCAACTTCCAGTGTTATTTAGATTCTAAAAACATTTGTTGTTAGTCTGTTCTGATTCAATTTCCATTTTTCTTTTGCTATATTCGTTTATTCATTCATTCATTTTCTTTTCTGCTTAGTCCCCTTATTAAACTGGGGTTGCCACAGCAGAATGAACCACCAACTTCATTCATTCATTCATTTTCTTTTTGGCTTAGTCCCCTTATTAATCTGGGGTAGCGGAATGAATAATCCATGTAACTGACCCAGCCGAGGCTCGAACCAGCGAACTTCTTGCTGTGAGGCGACAGCACTACCCACTGTGCCACCGTGTCGCCAACCACCACCTTATCCAGCATATGTTTTACGCAGCGGATGCTCTTCCAGCTGCAACCCAGTACTGCAACTCAGTAATCATCCAAACACACTCATTCACACACATACTCTATGGCCAATTTAATTCATCCAATTCGCCTATAGCGCATGTGGAAACTGGAGCATTTGGAGGAAACCCATGCAAACACAAGCAGAACATGCAAACTCCACACAGAAATGCGAACTGACCCAGCCGGGCTTGAATCAGTGACCTTTTTGCTGTGAGGTGATTGTTCTACCCACTGCGCCACCATGACACACATGTAAGATATGCTACTTTAAATTTTTATCATATTTTTTTCTATTCCCATTCCCACACGTAGAACTGCTTACTCACAAAGCAATGTCGCTTTACAAGCATCTACTTCCATGCATGACAGTAAAATTGTATTTCTGGGAATGATCTCTCAGGTCTTTCCAGTATATCAAAGCTCAGCTTTCCAAAAATAATGACAGGCTGTTTTCACTTTATGCCACACACGCTGGTCAAAAAAACACACGTTCACAAAAGACTCAACCACAGCTCAGAAACCACACAGAGAAGCCTTGAATGAACAGATGATAATGAGAAGAAATGAGAGAAAGGTCAACCTTTTAGAAAGCTATTTCTCTTTGGCTGTCTCTCTCTCATTAAGGCTCATATCCATGATTTTGTGGTCACAGAAGGGTTTGCGATGCCCTGCTTAGCGTTGCGAAATAGCTTTTGTTTCATACTTTTGTGGCCTTTGGAAACATGAGCTAAAAAGTTTGGAGAAGGAAATGATGTTAGTATTTTAAACGTATCTGTGTGCTTTTGTTTAAAATGTTTGAGGTTTTGTTACAGATTATTTTTATAGGTTTAAAGGTGGTTTGATAACCGTGTAGAGGCATGCGAAACAACATTAGAGAATAGCTTGCGGTTTTCATGTCAGCAGAATTATTGTAGAAGAATTGTGCTAATGTTTTTGTTTATAGTACAAAGAGACAATTCTCTTTGCAAGAGGAGACACTAGTTTCATTTACATGGACCCTAATAATCCATTTATAGTCCAACTGAGTTGGATGAATGAGAATGAATTGGCCAGATTTGTCTTGATGAGGAGGATGATAATGAAAGACTATTTTGCTGAATGTGATTTTGTCCTGGTATCTTGGCTTGTTTAAAGGCTCGTTTACATCAACCACAATAACTATAAAGTTCTAAAAATTGTTTTGAATTTAAAACAACAGCAGAATTCAGACCACAACTGTGTGGGTAATGCTGAATGACAAGCATAAACTAAGAATTAACAGTTATTTATTGTTCGTCAGATTGGATTGCAAGTTGATTTATTGTTAGATTGTCTTAGTTATCGTGCTTGGTGTGTAAACGGGCCTTAAGCCTCTCATAGTAAAAAAAAAGACTAAAAGTACCAGTAGGTGGTGCAAACTCCATTCATTGGCGCATTGATTCAGATGACTTGTTCAAAATGCACTAAATTAAACATTAAACGTTAAAATTTTGCTCTTCAATGCACAATTTTTTTATAATAGCTTAGAATATTAGAATAGCTTCTTGTTTATTAAAGTAAAAAACAAAATAAAATTTGTGATCACGCTCACATGCTGATGTTCAGGAAAAAAAAGAAATTGCGCTTATGTGATATGACAGGACTATATCATGTTTTCAAGGGGGAGATGTTTTTGCTATTAAATTTTAGTATCATTAAATTGAATTGATATCATTAAATTAAATTGTAGTATCATTCTGGTAGTTTTCTCAAAGTGATTGCTTTTGAACTTTGGTCTGTTGAATAAGTTAGTGATATACTCAATTTCCAGCTCACACATTGTTACGTCCAGAGGGGGATTGCCTCCCCTAATTAAAACTTGATCTGCCCTGAAGGACATAACAAGTTAAATGGAAGGGTCAGCTCTTTAATTGTGAAAACACAGTTTTCGCTGATCTGTATCTTAAATAATGATATTAATAACTAAAATAATAGATAATATAAATTTACATTTGTTCACCCCATTAATTGTTCATATGTGAATATATAATCGCAAGGTAAAAACCCTCAGTCTGAAACCTGCAGATCCACAGCACTGATAGACACCGTAAGTGCCCAAAAGACACTTCTCTCATAAAATAGGTGTTTGTATCTAGATACAGCCTAAATAAAAGTCAAATGCATAGCTTGTATAAGTTGTCCTAAAGTAACGTCTGAAATAGCTAATCAGAGGATACTGTCGGTCAGAATACACTAAACATGTCTCAAACACTGAAAACTTAAACCTGTTTTATTAATAAATTAGATGTAATTTAAATAGATACATAAATGTGCTCACTGAAGCATGTATTACGCAACATAACATAAAAAGTAAACCTCTTATCATCAATGTTTAATTAGCACCCTGTTTACATTATTATGATATCATCAATTAAGTTGCTAATGTGGCAATAAATAAATAAATAAATAAAAATAAATAAATGATATCATAATAATGTAAACAGGGTGCTAATTAAACATTGATGAT
>CAIGQQ010011173.1:9555821-9613387 GCA_903798035.1 Danio albolineatus | reverse complement strand
TTATAATGAATCTCTTCAACAGATGATTCAGAGACTCACTCAAAGCCCTCAGTTGTTTCTGTACAGGATGAACTCATGTTTATAAGAATCTCTTGAACAAGTAATTAAGAGACTTGTTTACAGACTTCAGTTGTTTCATTACTAGATGAATCAGGTTTTGTAATGAATCTCATTAACAAATAATTCAGAGACTCCCTCAAAGCCTTAAGTTGTTTTTGTTCAGGATAAATCAATGTTTATAATGAATCTCTTGAACAAATAATTCAGAGACTTGTTTAAAGACTTCAGTTGTTTCATTGCTGGATGAATTTTCATTTTTTTTTTAAATTCTTAACGGACACTTTTCATATATAAAACGCAACTCCAAATGCTTCTCACATGTAAACAAATATTCAAAAGAATTAGTAATCAACTAAAAAAGAGACACAAGAAAAATAAGCAGATTAAAAAAAGAGAGAAATAAGAATAACATACATAGTTAGCTAGTAAAAGATATGCCCCCAGATCACTTTGTTCTTAGTGATTTAATGATTAATCATGCGAGTCTACATATTGAAGCCTTAATGAATGTCCCTGTCCTTCTTAAGTGTGCAAAACATAAATCAGCTCACAAGGGATGTATATAGAAATGTTAACGGTTCTTGAAATGCTAGACCCTTTCAGCGCCAGACTGGCTCCTGCGCTGCTGTCTTGCGTGTATAAGGTTACTTCAGCGTTTTATTTTGAGGATTCAGTTGCAGTAACAAACTTTTCCCCCCAGTTTATGTGTTTCAGGCTCTGTTACAGCAGTGCATCCGCTTCAGCTGCAACTCGCTCAGGATGAAAGTGTTGATTGGACTGAGTGTTTACCTCTATGTTCACGTCTTTCCCTTTCTCTCCACACCTCACGCCGGTCATGTCACCGCTGTAACCTACTGACATAAATCTCCAACCTAAAACTGAAACACCCCCGTCTGAGAGCTGAGCCAGTGTAACGCCTGACACCCACAGACACTGGAATGTGTGTGTGTGAGTAAAGAAAGACAGGGCTTATGAATTGACTTCAAGTGTAACTGGATAGTTGGCATAAGTTTGTATAAGTAATGTCCTGCAGTGTGACCTGCTGTAATTCAAAAATAATATTATATTGAATAATATTTTTCCAGCCTCAACAACCATAAGTGGCCTCTAAACCCTAATTATTAAACATTTGCAGGTAACATTTCTCACATTAAGCGAAACTATACTCTGGAGTCAGTGTTTTGTCCTTCGACGTATATTTTTGTAATTACATAATCACTACTGCAAAAATATTATACAATTATTTATATACATTATCTCCCATAAACACAAGTAGTAATAATTATCGAATATATGTTTTATTGTACAAACATCTGAATATCACAAATGTTAAGTTGATTAAAGAAATACCTATTTTTGTTTAACATGCTTCAAATTTGAATATTGTCTTTTTAAACTTCATCAGAGAATCCTGACATAAAAATGCATCATGGTTTTCACAGTAACATGAAGCAACACAGCTGGTTTTAATGTTGTCAATAATAAAATGTTAATAAAAAAAACTGAGCACCAAATCAGCATATTAGAATGATTTCTGAAGGATTATGTGTTTGGTTTGGATTAATTTGTCACAAGATAAAGTTAAATAATATTTAAACAATTCTATAATATGTCTTTATCATACATCCGGCGCAAATAAGGTGCAAGATGTGTATGACGCGATTTGTTGCTATTTTCAGACCAGCGCAACTGTAATTTTCACTATCGCCCCACGTTGTTTAAATAGCAAATGCATTTGTGCCACTTTGTGGGTGTGCTGGTCTAAAAAGGAGGTGTGTTAAAGTGCATTGTTGGCATGTTGCTATTTTAATATTTAAATAAAATAAATAAATAAAAGATTAAAAGGTTACAAAAAATATTATTTTCTGCATAAATATAAAAACCACTGCCTGCATGCCTTCTTCACCTCGGGAGGTTTTTTTTCAGTTTATTCATGACAATTCGCATTTGTATGATATTATTATTATTTATTATATGCGTATACATACACACACACACACACACACACACACACACACACACACACACACACATATGGGGCATAAGAATAGGACGTGTGTTTGGATATTACTCTGTTTTTTAACCACACTTTATTATTATTGTTCATTTATTAGTTTGCTGGAAAGTAGAACTGAATTTAGAAATTATTTTGAAACAAATCTTTGTGCTTAACAAAGGAAACTAAATATTTAGACTAATGGTTTCCACTGTTTCCACAAAAGTAAAGGAGTAAAGAGTAAAAGTAAAGTAGAGAAAGTAAAGAGGCTTAATGGAGGAGGCTCGTTCTTTATCCTAGCGCTGCTGTTTAACTGTTTTCCGCTAGTGAAGCATTCAGTTTTTTCGCTTACAAAGTCACCATAGCAATGCACCATGGTATGATGCAGCTGACTCTTAAAGGGAATGTGAGATGAGACTCTGCTTGGTTTAATGCACATCATACTCAAAACACACTCATAACTTATGAAAAGAATAAGCACAACCCTGTTAGACCATGCGCCGGGGTGCAGAGCATATTTTTCTGCCCTTAAATGAGCAAAAAGTGGATTCAGACTTACCCTTAATGCTTTTGCACCTGCGTTTTAGACTCTGAGCCTAGATTGTTAAAATAGAGCTTGTTGTGTTTTACTATATTAAACACTTATTTTGATTAAATATATGCAGCCTTGTGAAGCATTAGAGACATATCTGACATCTGTATGTGTATGTGTTTAAAGTGACTGGTCACACGTTTGTCATAAATGTTCATTTTTCCTTCACGCATTTCAATTTCTAGATGTATAAATCTATTACAGTTTTTATTACATTTCACACTGCAATTATTTTTCCTGCTTATGCAATCTACTTATTTAAAATGAGCTGCATCAACACATTTCTTGAGTTTTTTTGGGGGAAAGACAACTTAATGTTCAATCTGCTTAAATTTGTAAAATAAATTAAGTTAATTTAATTGACTTAACTTGTGTTGAACCCAGAATTTTTGTAGTGCACTCTTGTTTCATTAATTAATTTTATTACATTAGGTTTTCAGTCTATTTATTTAATTTTGCAACAAAACATCTTTTGTGTCCTCACCATTGCGCATTTATCAGTCACACTTTTAACTAAGCCTAAGTTAAACTAAGACTTTTTGCTCAAAGTGCTAATTTGCTTTTTATAGTTGGGTTTAGGGATTGGATAGGGATGTTAAATTCATTCTTTATAAGTACTAGGGTAACATTCATTCATTCATTTTCCTTTGGCTTAGTCCCTTTATTTATCAGGGGTCGCCACAGCAGAATGAGCCACCAACTTATCCAGAATATATTTTAAGCAGTGGATGTACTAGGCTAACAAACACCCACTATTTTAATAATAAGTAATAAGCCAGTAGTTAATGGTGAGAATTGTTACATAATCCGAAGATTTATCAATTTATTTTGCCAAGTGGAGGAAGAAGTCATTTGGTAAATTACAACTTCAATGTAAAAAATGTGTAAATTAGCAGTTTTTCCGTACTTTTATTTATTTTATTTATTTTACGTGTGTGTACACTATGGCCAATTTTGTTTACCCAATCACCTATACCGCATGTCTGTGGGGGAAACCTCTCTATACATTATTTCTTAAATAATATTTTGTCTCAAACTACTAAAAATCATTGTCAATAAAAGTCATTTTGTCTTTGTTGAACTGTAGAATTGAATCTTCAACATCAAAAGTCAACAGAGCAGAGATAAAAACTGCCATGATGCAACTCACAACCATAAATAGACCGAAAACACCATGTGAACCACAAAATACGGAACCTTCAATTAACGGATATGCACACACTAAAAAATCCGGGGTTATTTTTTCTACCCAAATGTTGGGTTGAGGCATTTGGGTAATTTTGGGGGGTTATTTTCAGAGTCTTGGGTAGTTTTTGGGTTGTGCTATGTAACCCAAGCTTAGGTTATTTTCTGGGTAATCATTTCTAAGACCTGAATCAATGCAACCCTAGCACCGCACAGACAAATCAACCCAGCTCCTTGGGTCAAATCAACTCCCAGCAGGGGCTGACTGCGATGCCACATATATATATTATTATTATAAATGTTTGCGGGCGACCCATAAATATGAAATGAGTTGTTTTGAATGCAGTTCATAATGTGTGTGTAGTTGTGTGTGATCTCTGAGGTAAAGTGTGTTTACAGAGTGTGATGTGCTGAACACATGTAATGAATAAAGCTCATACAATATTCACCTGTTTGTGTTTATGTGGTCGATGATTTTAAAAGAAAGATAAAATTACATTTGAAAATATAACCTGTTAATTAAGTCAAACTGACCTGTTATTTAAGTAAAAATAACCAATTATTGGGTAGAAAAAACAACCCATTTTGGGGTAAAAAATAATAACCCAATTACTTGGGTTAATTTAACCCCTGATGTGTTCTGTCCTATATTTACCCAGCAATAGGGTTAAAAACAACCCAATTTGGGTAGTTTTTAACACTGTTATTTAGAGTGCAACGTTTTAAAGGTGTCGTTTTTTTGTGACAGGCGGTATTTAAAAAAAAAAGTGGACTAAAAAATGGACCAAGCAAATTCTTATACAGTCCCTTTAATGATCTGCTTACTTTTTATTTAATTTATTTTCAGTTTTTTCTTTTTAATATTTACTAAAAAGAGTAGGTCACATTGAGAGAGGAGATCCAGTGTCAGTATGTTCCCATGCATCAAGTTGAAGCAGAGAGAGAGAGAGAGAGAGAGAGAGAGAGAGAGAGAGAGAGAGAGAGAGAGAGAGAGAGAGAGAGAGAGAGAGAGAGAGAGAGAGAGAGAGAGAGAGAGAGAGAGAGAGTCGTGCGCCTCTGCATTGCATTGGTGGTGGAAACTTCACACAGCTGTTCTCGCTGTCACGTCGCGCTGATTAGAGACGCGGGAAAACCTCAGAGAACATGAGGCTCATCCCGGTGAATACTGCGTCCGATTCTGACTCGTCCCGGAGCGAAATATAAACACGCATCTCGTTCGTTCTCCTGCTGCAAGGTGACGCAGCGCCGCAGACCCGGCGGAGTGACGAAAACTGCGGCACCGGAGCGCGTCCCAGCAGCCACCCACGAGCGGCGGATCACGGAGAGCGGGCGGTCCCGGGCGCGGCGCTGATATGTGTCACCGTTCACAATGACGACCAGGCGCAAGTCCAGCAAACTGCAGCTCAGGCGGTCCATCAGCGAGCAGCTGCGGGACTCCACGTCGAAAGCTTGGGATTTACTATGGAGAAACATACGGGAGAAGCGGCTGGCAGGTCAGTGACAGGACGCCAATCAACTTTTCCAAATAAACAACAGCGCATCATCATGCATTAATGATGGACCTTCTGTCACATGAGCCTGGAGAAGGTCAAGTGATTAGCTCATGGTCATTGTGTGGCTTTATGAGTGGGGTGAATGTTATAAGCCCGCATGTGATGAATGCTTTTGGTGTCTATAAATAATCAAAATCAACATTGACATTGCGCGCCGGCGGTCTGTTGTGCGCGCGTGAAGCCGCAGTTTTGCTGTAATGTCATTAGCTGATGTCTGCTGCTTCTCAACTCGATTATATACACTACATTCCTGTACAAAAATGAAAAGGACACTACTAGTATGTCTTTAATCTTAAACAGCTAACATAAAAGTGGTATATTTTGGAGGTTTTACTGTGTATGGAGTTTCAATGTTTTGGTTTGTACTTCTTCCAAGGTGGTCTTAGGCTATGGTTTTGAGTTGAGCTTGTTAGTAGTATTATTGAGTTATTATCGTCAGCTCAATATGTTTGTACAGTAGCTTCACAGCTGCTCAAAGTATCTCGCTTGTTTTGCAGATATGTTATTGTTCTTTACTGAAAAAGCAGTTTATCTGTGCTAGAAAGTGTTGGATGTTGAAGTTATGAAGCTTGTTCAGCTTAAAGGGATAGTTCACACACAAATGAAAATCTACTCACTATTTACTCGCCTTCAATCGTTTACCGAAACTCTGTTGAACACAAAAAGGAGATTTAAAAAAATTATATATATATCCATTGATTTTCATGGTGTGTTGAGTGTCCGCAGGGTCTTAAAAATCTTAAAGTCTTAAATTCACTGTGAAATTGTCTTGTAGGTCTTAAATCATTTAAAACTGGTCTTAATTTTCCAATCAGGCCAACACTCATCCAAATCACCAACAATACATCTCAATAAAACCTTGAACAAAATTTAAATTCATTAATTCATTTTTTAAGTCTGTCTGCAACCAGAGTTTGCTTGTTTTAGCATGTTATTTAAAATATTAAAAACATTTTTAAAAGAAATAGCAAAATTAGATTTTTTTTAGAGGGGATCATTAAAAAACTTTTCCAATGGCCTAAATCTTTGTTAATGTGTAATTAAGAAATAACAAAATTAGATTTTTTTTTTGGAGGAGACCATTAAAAATCTTTTCCATTGGCCAAGCATTTTTCAAAAAAATGTCTAGTCTTTAACCTGTATAAGTCTATTTATAATGGTATTGAAAAGGCATTAAAAAGTCCTACATTTGACTTGTTGAAACCTGCAGAAACACAGAGTAATAAAAAAAAACACAATGTAAGTAAGTGGTTACAGTTTTTTTTAAAATCATTTTCAGAATTTTCAGTGTTGGGAGACAGGCCTTTAAGATTTTGAACATATTAAGTTGTTTGCAGTTAATTTAAAAATAAAATGTGTTAACTGTTATCCTTTAGTATAGAACATTTCAGATGATTTTTAGTGGAAACAGTGGTTCTTGCTGATTCATTGAATGCTGAGGCCTTGAAGGTCCTCCAAAAACAGGTAAAATAAAATAAATCTTTGTGGATTCTATAGATAGAGGTCTTTTAAAATGAAATGATTAATCTTTGCAAACAACGATGTAAGCCTTAACAAAATGTCCTGAGTGCATTAATGACAGTCCTAGAGTTCAACAGTAATGTCATGCAGTATATTAAGGATGCTTTTATAGTATAATATAGTATTTTAGAGATGTCTAAACTCTTTGGACTCTTGCTTTTGTTTTCCACCACTGGGAATAAAGCAATTGTAGGTAAATAGAGTCCGTATTACATGAATGGCAGGCCTCTGCTTATTCCTCTGTGGCTTTAAGTGAGTAAATGACAGGAAAAGTTCATTTAAAAGCGATCTGGACTCACTGTGGCACAGACACTCCTCTTTCTCCTTCAACCCACTAACCTCATTTTTCTCTAAAACCCTTGGAATCAATTATGCTTTAGCATTCAAGACCTTTTATACCTCATGGTTAAACATCACATACAACAATGTATGCATTAATATCACTGTGTTTGGTAGCTTTGTTGTGGATCTTGAGTCTGTGGACTCCTGTTACTGATAAAACATGAGGGATTACTGTAAGCAGCGTCCCCCCGATTTAGACCATGAACAACTCACCTCCGAGTGACCCGCGCTGAATTTAGCTCATAAGTGAATGCCCGTAATGACATGGGCTTGTTTTCATGGCTCAAGTTCATGTTTAGGTAATTTTGGCAGAGCCCTTATGTGGGTGTCTTGACTGAACTGAATTCTGCAGCAATTATGCAGCCCAAAAGGAAGTCCTTAGCTGAACTGAATGAATTATGAATGACTTTTAAAAACTCTTTGCACTTCATGACCACCAGGTGGCAATCATTGTCAGGTTCTCACTCAGTGATGCTTAAACCACATCTTTCCAGGCTTGTCAGTGCACGTTTTTAAGGATTCAAGATAGGAAAATCTGCTCAAATGCTGATAAATAAATATGTAGCGGATTCCAGTTTTTCCTTAACTGAAATGCCAACATTTGCTGCTTTAGGAGGTTTTCAGTTTTCTTCTTAAGAAATTGTTTATATTTTCAAAATCTCAGTTCAGTTGAAGCACCGGGCCATGTCTGGAACAGCAGATTTCTCCAAGATTCACACGATTCTATGTGTTCTCTCTATGTGGAGTTCACAAAAACTAGGTCTTTTTAGACCTTAAAGCAAGCCAATGCCACTTGCTTTCTTTTTTCTTCAATATTAGTGTTCATTCATTCATTCATTCATTCATTTTCTTGTCGGCTTAGTCCCTTTATTAATCTGGGGTCAATATTAGTGTTCATATATGCTTAAATGAACAAAACTAATGAATAAAATTTAGCATGTTCTGAATCAAACACTTCAAATGATCCAGGGGCATGTTTTGACAGGAAGGTTCTATCATCTCTGAGTTAACTTACTCCAAAATGGGGAAACATTTGGTGTTTTTGGTTTTAGAACCACAGAGTTCATTTAGTTACTGTTAGGGCCCTATTATACACCTGCCGCAATGCCACACCAGGTTTGATTTTTTTTTTTTTATATGGCTAGTTTCAATGCAATTCAGATATAATTTTCACATTCTGTGCACCACTGATTAAATAGTAAATGCGTTTGCACCCATTTTTGCTGGTCTGAAAAGCTGGTTTTGGATAAGGGGTGTGTTGAGGTACGTTGTTGGTTCGTTGCTCTTTTGAGGCTACTGAAATAGACTGTGCCATTTGCTAATACTGGTCTAAAGTCAATGGCACAGTATTTTTGGTTTGTTTGTTATCTAAAGATTGTGTTATTGATAGGATGGTCCAAAACATGTGCACATATTGCTTATTACTAAGGCCAGACGGAACCTGCAGACATTTTTTGCTATTTCTACAAGTAATTTTGTATTTTGTTAAAAATCTGCAGATTTATGCGGAATTATTTTGGGAGTATCATAACTAAAACCTTAATACAGTATATGAAATAAAAAGTAATACCTTTTTAACTTTTATTTAATGTTTACAATGCACATAAATCATATAAATATTTTCATATTAGTCAATATTATTACTGAAATTAATTTGAAAACTGAATAAATGTAAATTTACACACTTTTACACCAGTACATAAACAGAATTAATGATGGCTAAAAATCTGCGGAATTCTGCGCACGCAGATTACGTGTGGGCCTACTTATTACATACACATGAATGTGCAGTAGCACAAAAATGTCTTTAAATATGAAAAAATAAAGGATTAAAACACAGTAAGTAAAAGATTATTATTGTCTAAATGAAAATAAAACTACAACCTCCTTCCTCCTGTACCTTCTTCACCTCAGGGCATTTTTGAGGATTTTGGCTTGTTCTGTAGATGGTCTGCTTGCTATAATTCCACGTATGAGAAGATCAGTTTCCTCACCAGTGAATTGTTCGTTTTTCCACCCACTAGGTCCGCAATGTAAGTAGTAAATGCGCCGTTGTGTGAATGCAACTGACTCTTAAAGGTAATGGAGGATTAGACTCCGAACCGTGATGGTACAGGAGTGACAGTTCAGTTCATGTGCTCACTTGATAAATACAGTTAGTGCAGATGTGCAGTCATTGGAGTTAGGCAGAACATACCACATCAGTGCAACAACTTTACAAAAGAATGCGTCTTTGCATCCAGTCAGTGCTTGCATTTCCATTAAAAGAGATTTCAGTTTGTAATCTATGCACAATTACTGTTTTTCTGTTGTTAGGAGAGGGTTGGGCTCAACCTTTAAAGTTTAATGCTGCATGTAGTCTTATTTTGAACTTTTTCATTATTCTGTTCATTTTGTAGTTTTACATCACTAGTAGCTTTTCAGTTCTGCAGCTGATTGTGACAAAACACTTCTTCTGCCTGTTTAAAATAAACAGAAAAAGCAAGCACTGGGGAGCTGTTGCTTATTCCTGTTGTATCGTTATTGGTATTTTTTGATAACCACCTGTAACCAACTAAATGTGTGGGTATTTAGCGACCAAATGTTTGTGTCTTGAATTAAACCAATGCATATTTTTAGACAGTTGTTAATGCTACAGTCAATGTTTATTTCTGTTTGCTATGAAGATCATCATTAGAGAACCATGTTTTAAAAGTTTATGGAGACTAAATAGTTTTATAATGAAATAAATGGAAGTAAATTATAGCTTCAAAGTAATCATTTTTTAATTATTTATAAATATTTGAACATATGCACACATTAACTCTTAACTCTTATGTCTTATGTGACTCGTCGTCACATGTACTTTGGAATTATATGTAAATGATGTATTTTTTAATGCAAGGCAAGGCAAGTTTATTTATATGGCACATTTCACACACAGTGGTAATTTAAAGTGCTTTACATAAACAAGAATAAAAGAAATATAAAATTAAATTATAAGAAAATCAAAACAAAGAATCACAATTATTAAAAACAGTATAAGATGTGTTAAAAAAGAGCTTTATTGCCAGGTAATTTATAAAAACAGATAATAAATATAAAAAACAAAAATAGAAGTAAGAGTTAAATGCAAATATACAAATTGACAAGTGTAAATAAAGGAATAAAAAAGAAAAGAAAGATATAAAAGTGCGATCTGTGACCAGCACAGTGCTCATTCATTAAATGCACAGCTAAACAGATGTGTTTTTAGTCTTGATTTCAATGTGCCTAATGTTGGAGCACATCTGATTATTTCTGGATGTAGAAGCTGAAGGCCGATTCACCCTGCTTAGACTGAACTCTTTGAATTTCTAATTTACTTGATTCTAATGATCTGAGTGACCTATTAGGTTAGTCTTCAGTGAGCATATCTGTAATGTATTGAGGTCCTAGGCCATTTAGTGATTTATAGACAAGTAATAATTCATTCAGATCTATTCTGAATGTAACCAGTGCAAGTAAAGACCTGAGAACAAGTCAAATTCAGAAAGTAAAATCTGAGGAATTAGTTTGCATTACTTTACATTACTGTTATTGTTTACAATTTCTACACTGTAAAAAATCCTGGTTGCCTTAAGTTTTGAGAGGGGTCTGGCTGCAGACTTGGTGCAGTGAAATCTGAGCTGCATCCAATGCTTTTTAATGGGCTCACCTAACCCCACCCCTAACCCTACCCCTCACAGTGATGTCACTAGCTCCATTGAGTGCATTGTGTCTGACATTGCATCGTGAAAGATGCAGTCTCAGCTTGCATCATAAAGGCTGCATCCAGATACTATTGGAAATGTTTAAGCTAATTAACTTTTAAGCAAATTAACCTTATAAGTTAAACTTATGTTATGTTAAACTGATTTAAAACAACTTGCGTAACTTAGAAAATTAAGTTAGAACATGATTAACTTAGTTTAATAAGTTACAATGAACTAAAAACATATGTTGTCAGGACTAATTCATCATATAATTTTTTACAGTGTAGCATAAAGCAGATATTTTATATTAAATGTTTTACAACTCGTCTTACCTTTTAAACAGCACAACAGAGCCATGCAAAAATATTGAAGGGCATTTCTAATAACCGGTTGTAACTAGGCATGGGACGATAATCGTTTTCAAGGTATACCGCGGTATGGAATAGTCAAGGTTTTCATACGGCCAAAATTTTCTGCTATACCGTTCCTAAGGTATATGTAAGATTTTTTATTTATTTATTTATTGTTTCTTTGTTTGTAAGGAAATCGGTGTTTTTGAAACAAATGAAGACAGCAGAAGTCAATGATTCACTTGAATTATTTAGCCTGGCATGTTTACTCTCCCAAAATATTTTAAATGTTTCTCAAAATAAAATATATTGTGTTCATGGGGGAAAATTTTTTAGTTTTTTAGCCAGATATTTATAAGGAATATATTTTAGAGCAGTGATCACAATACCGTCATACCGTGAAACAGTGATATTTTTATCCAAGGTTATCATACCGTCAGAATTTTATACCGGCCCATGCCTAGTTGTAACAGATGCGCATCCTGTAGATTTCATTTGGAAATATTTACCAGATGTCAGATATTCTGTGTAAAGATGCACTCAAACCTCTGAAGATATTACAGTGCTTTCTGGCAGCCGTAATATCTCCCTATCTAATCACTGCAGTTCACTTTTACCCTTTCGTTTTGACTAAGATTTCTTTCACAAGGAATGTTGTTTTCTCCCCCCAGGTGCGCTATTCATTTTTCTTTTCTTTGGCTGAAACATCCACGCATGCACACAGACCCAGACTATGCTTGAGAAACAGCCTCTAAACTCTCTCTGAAGCAGGTTTTTGGCTGATCTTCAATGGGCTTGCATGGCTCATTCTCCCCTTCCAATCCTATTGGCTCCTCTTGCGGTCACACGACCATTGAGTGGGTGGCGCAGATGAAAGTGTGCACTCAGATCAAAACTAACTTCATGCCTAGGTGTGTTTGGCTCTTTGTGTTTGCCAGTGTTTAGTAGGTATATGATAAAGTAGGTACGCTTTTTAGTGTATTTCAGTGTGAAAGTGTGACCAAATGATGCGTTTGAGGAAAGCGGTTTTGAGCGTCTCTGTACCTGCGGACATTGGAGAGATGGACGAAGTGTTGACTGACCTCTCGGATGAGTCTGTTGACAGCGAGTGCTTGGGAAGCATGACTCCAGAGACTCAAGATATATACCTCAGGCTGGACAGCCACCACAGGCGGTCTGGGCTACGCCTGGCCCGAATTATTGCAAGACAGCAGCTGCTGAAGAAGATATCCCAAGGTATGCGAGGCACTCACTGTAGCAGTTTGGACTCGTCTTACTTTGTATTTAGGTTATTTTTCACCTACAATTTAAAATCGTCATTTTAAAAGACAAGAATTGGTGTTGTTTTAGTACTAGTAATAGTTTTAGAACAACTTTAAGGGTTTTGATCCTCTTAAGATGTTGAAACCTTGTAAAATCCTTTGGAATAAGTCAAATAATTCTTTAAATTGAGCGTATTGGAGTAGATAATGAGAAACATTTCCCTGAGAAACGTTAACTTTTTCTCAGGATGTTGATGTGTCATAGTCATGTACGATTATTAGGGTCTTTGTTCGTAGAAACTCCATTTATTGGGGAAATAATTGCGATTATAAAAGTGAATTGTGCATTTTCACTCCTTATTTTATGTTTTTTGAAATGTCAGTGACACCGTGGAACCAAACAGATGGATTATTAGGCTCTATAGAGACTTTTGATTCCTGTTTACGTGAATATGAAGCACTTTGCTCTCAGCTTTTGACGTGTTTACCAGATCTTGTGTTTTCAATGGCAACACAAGCTACAAGACAAAGTTTGCTTGTGTTTTCGAGATGTAAAGACCCTTTGTGTTTCTAGCACTAGAGAACAGCTAGTTCAAATCCTAAGTACTATTCACAAATCCACAGTATTATTAATGAATAACCCCTTTTGTACTTCAAGCGTATGACGGCACATGACGAGTGTGTGTTTGTACTTGTTTTCTAAAGGTTAACGCCACTGTATTGCGTGCTTGGAGGTCTGACTGGACAGTTTGTTTTGGTTTGCCTGCACATTAGCAAGATGAGAAGCATATATAAACGTGCAAATTGAATCGTCGGATATGTTTATAATAGTAGTACTACTGGTGTTTAGCTTAGCTTTGACAGTGAAACGCGTTTGAGGTCGGTAGAATTGCGCTGTGTGGCAGCTTTAGTTTTGGTTGGAATCTGCTCACATACACACACACTTTCTCTCTCACGCGGCAGAAGGAATGTTTGGATTGCATGCCAGTGAATCTGTCATTCGGCTTGCAGAGGTCTTGGTGGCTGGAAAGCGCTTGTCTGACTTGTCCAGTCACGACTGTGGCATGTGAATGCATATCATGCTGCAGGATATATTCACCTCCCTCTGTTCAGCTTTAAAATAATAATGATTAGACATTTTTTACATTTACACAACGATATTGGAAAAAAACAGACATGGCGTTATTTTTATCTACATTTTTTTAGGGCTGTCAAAAAATTAATCGTGATTTATCACATCCAAAATAAAAGTTTAACATAATATTTGTGTGTGTACTGTGTATATTTTATTATGAATATATAAATACACACATGCATATACTTGATAAAATGTTGGTTTATATTTAGATATATAAAAAATATGTGTATGATACAAATTTTAAATTTGAATATGATGTAACTACTTTGATGTAACTTTTTTACATATAGTTTTGGCTTCTATGAATGTGTTCATCACATATACATAATAAATATATATAACACACACACATATTATGTCAAAACAAACTTTTATTTTGGATGTGATTAATCACGATTAATTCTTGGACAGCCCTAATTTTTTTTACATTTTTATGTGGCGATTGAATATAATTTCACAAGATAACTTTAATAACTCTATTTGGAAAGAGTTCACCAATTACTTTGATTGGGAGTTAGACTTTAACTGGGATATTGTAGGTGCATAAAATATACAAAATGAGCCCAAAATACATAAAGTCAACAAATTAAAGGACAAATGAAAACAATATAACAGTGATAAAAATAAAATAAACAGGCCTTTATGGCTTTCGGTGGAGTTTGACAGTATTGAGGTACAGAAATTCAATATTCAAATGTAACATAACACAACATGTTAATTAGTCATTATTCATTTCCTGAATGCTATTTGGTTGCAGCATGTCACACATAATACACAGAAACACATTGTATGGTACAGTATTGTACAGTACACATTGTACAGTATCTACCCTTCATTTAAAACTTTACAGCTGAGGGGATAAATGAAAATTTAAACCGATTTGTTTTACTAATTAATTACCAGAAGGGAGATGATAAAACTCATGGTGCATAGGATGGAAATCAACTAACAATACTCTGAAAGCTTTGACAAGCTTTACTCAAAACTTGGTATAAATGAGCCATAGTCATCTGCTTACTCTTTTTCCTCCTAGGTTCACAATTCTCTCCAAAGAACTCCTATTTTTTACACTTACAGAATTGAACCAACAAAGTCGAGAAAAAGATAACAGTGACTGAATGTATGAGTGTAAAACATGCACATGTGTGATTTATCTACACTCACCGGGCACTTTATTAGGTACACCCGTCCAACTGCTCAATGCAAATTTCTAATCAGCCAATCACATGGCAGCAACTCAATGCATTTAGGCATGTTAGGCAACTGCTTGTTACAACTGAGGTAGGCAGAAGAGCATCTCTGAACGCACAGCACGTCAAACCTTAAGGCGAATATGCTAAAGCAGTAGAAGACCACTCCGAGTGCCACTCCTGTCATCTAAGATCAGGAAACTGAGGCTCCAATTCTCACAGGCTCACCAAAATTGGACATTAAAAGATTGGAAAAGCGTTGCCTACTCTGATAAGTCTTGATTTCTGCTGCAACATTTGGATGGTAGGGAATCAGAATTTGGCATCAACAACATGAAAGCATGGATCCATCCTGCCTTGTATTAATGATTCAGGCTGGTGGTGGGGGTGTAAGGGATTGGGGGATATTTTCTTGACAAATTTTGGGCCCATTAGTACCAATTGAGCATTGTGTCAACTCCACAGCCTACCTGAGTATTGTTTCTGACCATGTCCATCCCTTTATGACCACAGCGTACCCATCTTCTGATGGCTACTTCCAGCAGGATAATGCGCCATGTCATAAAGCGTGAATCATCTCAGACTGTTTCTTGAACATGACAATGAGTTCACTGTAGTCAAATGACCTCCACAGTCACCAGAGCTCAATCCAATAGAGCCCCTTTGGGATGTGGTGGAACGGGACATTCACGTCATGGATGTGCAGCTGACAATTCTGCAGCAACTGCATGATGCGATCATGCCAATATGGACCAAAATCTCCTAGGAATATTTTCAGTACCTAGTTGAATCTATGCCATGAAGGATTAAAGCAAAAGCAAAAGAGGGTCCAACATAGTACTAGTAAGGTGTACCTAATAAAGTGGCCGTGAGTGTATACTGAATCATCTTAATTTCTGCAAGCAGTACAATATTTGCTGCCCCTTCTTACACAAAATATTAGTATTTATATAAAAGGACAATTTACCCAAATACTTGTACTGATAAACACTCTCAACACCCATTCCATTAATACTTGTTTGCTTACTCTTAATTAATCTCCTGTCTGTAGTCTTCATTAAATAAATAAACCCAATCATTCTTTGTTCAAGTGGCATTAGTTATAATTTCTTTAATTATAAAAGACTTGAAACCTTAGTTGCAGGCCTTGAAAACACATCAAAATAAAAATCTTTCACACTATTATATTGGGGTTAAACTTTGCAGTCAAATCATGTGCTCTGAACTGTAGTAACTGGTTAATTATAATCCCAACTTGACGTTGAAGATCCTGTGACTATTGCTGATTCACACATTGCGATGTTGATCTTGAAACGATATATTTTGCAGCCCTAATTCACACTTTGTTGGATAGTTTGACCCCCACTACTCCGAGACAGCTGGGAGTTTAATTTTTTTAAATGGTGAGACACAAAAATGCAGAAGTTTCAGCTGTTAAGGGGTAGATTCTCTCTTTGCCAGTGTCTCAAATCATTATCTGACCTTCTTTTGCCTGACTGCAGACTAAGTGTTACCAGCTGTACCGCGAATCAGCTCCAAGAATACACCATTCCATCAAAAACTGGGCCCTGTGCCTGTCATGCACAGCATTTTGATAAAGCAGGTCTGCCACTGCAAGCGCTTTGAGCTAAATGTGGAGTGAACACTTGAGGCCAAAGTATGAGTATCTTAATTTGAGTTTACTCGGTTATGGGACTTTTGTATTTATTTGCACTCAGTGTGCCATAAATGTCTCTTTGGAGGGGGTTTTAATTAGGGAGAGGTCAAAATATTTTGATTTCTTCCTCATGAGTTTTGTCTATGGTTTGCTAGCTCTCCATATTAACAACTCTTTATTTAGATCACCTTCTCATTACGATTTGATTCCCATTTGCAAATTTAAGGGATAGTTGACCTACAAATTTATTTACTCACGCTCATGTGGTTACAAAACAATTTTTATGTTGAACACAAAAGTAGATATATTGAAGAAAGCTGAAAACCTGTAACCATTGTCTTCCTCAATAATTTTCCTTACATTAACATAGCGCTTTTCTGAATGCTCAAATCGCTTTACACGTTTTTAGGGGGGAATCTCCTCATCCACCACCAGTGTGCAGCATCCACCGGGATGACGCGACAGCAGCCATATTATGCCAGACAACACACTGCTGATTGGTGGAGAGGAGACAGAGTGATGAAGCCAATTATTATATGGGGATGGTTAGGAGGCCATGATGGACATAGGCCAGTGGGAAAATCTGGGATTTTTAACAACCACAGAGAGTCAGGACCTCAGTTTCAACACCTCACCCGAAAGACAGCACTTACTGAGCAGAATAGAGTCCCCAAGTAACAAGTTAAAAGTGAGAAATTTTTTTGGGTGAAACTGACTTTCTCACGCTGACTTTAGATTCTGATCGACAAGCTCTTGATTTATTATAATTAGATTGTTTCACACTTACTCTCAATATTTTTTTAACCTAATTTACAAGCTCTGTTTGATTTAAGTTTGATTTCTTTCTTTCTTCTTTTTTTCTTTTTTTAAAGATTTAAGAAAAAGATAAAGATAAGATAAAGATTTTAAGACAGTATTAGGACAGGACATAGTGACATTGGAGAGAGAGAAAGACGGATGGGATCGTGTCTAGGCATGGGACAATAGCTGGTTTCAAGGTTTATCGCGGTTTGAAAAAGTCATGGTTTTAAAACCATTAAAATGGTCTATAATACCGTATCAAGGTATAAGTAAGTTGTTTTTGTTTTGTTGTCAAAGACTATTGAATTTGATTTATTTAGGGCGACAATATCTCCAGCAGCTAACGTCTTATACTGTAGACCAGTGATTCTCAAGCTTTTTTCACCAAGTACCACCTCAGAAAAAAATTGTCCCTCCAAGGACCACTATAATAGCCGGTATTGAAGTACAGTAGCATAGTAGGCCTAATTTAGCTGCTGCAGCACTGTACAGTTCAAAAACAAAGCAGATTTATTTTTCTAAATAACAATATTATTGTCAGTCACTTAAATAAAGGTTTAGCCTATTAATATCTATTTACTGATCACATCAGTGTTATCGTACACATCAAATGGTTAAAAGTGTGTTTTTTAACATTTAACATTAACATTTTTTAACTTTAATTATTCAACGATTATTCTGCGTACCACTAGAAGGAAGCTTGTGTACAACTAGTGGTACGCGTACCACAGTTTGAGAACCACTGCTGTAGACCAACTACAGTATATACCTAAACAGTGCAGTGGCTTACTTTATACCCACAGAATAGAAAGATCTCCAAAGATGCCTTTTTGAGCTCTAAATAAATCTGTGTTTTTGAAACTAATGAAGACAGCAGAAGTCCATGATTTATTTGAATTGTTCTGCCTGACACGTTTACTGTTACATATTATAAATGTTTCTTAAAATAAAACATATTGTGTTCAATGGGAAAAAAAAGTTTCTGTTTTTAACCCAGACATTTAAAAAGAACATATTTTAGAGCAGTAATCACAATACCGTGAAATCATGATATTTTTACCGTCAGAACATTATACCAACCCATGCCTATCTGCTATTGCCAAGCTTGAACCCAGGACACCCAAAGTGTGTATACAGAACAAAAAATATATATTTGTTATAATACAACAGCACTGCTTCTTCTCCAGCAGTTGTGTCAGCTTTGATGCCTTTCAGCCTTGCTCTGCTTTATACTACCATGATACTAATTGTTGAGTACTTTAGCTTATTCATTAACATGGATTCTACAGGAGTCTCAGGATGTAATAAAGACCACAACTCCCAACAAATGTGTGCCTGTTGTGTTGTATTCGACAAACTAAAGAATAAAAATGATCGTAATTACATCAATTTAATGAGTGCAATCCATTCTCTAGCACTTGTGTGTGGATTCCTGGATGGTGAATATGTATATTTGTCATATTATGAGAGGTGCTGTGGCATGTGTGTGTTTGATCAGCGGCATTCAGAACATCAGGGCTGAGCTTCAGTGATTCGGTTCAGCCTCTTAATCCAACAAAAATCCTCTCCTGTCCATACAGCTGAGCATTATCAAAACAATGACACACTCGAGGCAGGAACTATGTTTTTTTTTTTTTTTTTTTAATATATCCTGAAGAAGAATACCTTGTGTTTGACTAAAAGTGGTAGTTTAAATTTACTTTTGTAGTCATTTACTGTACAGTAAAATTATCACAACATTTAGACAGAAATCCTAACAATGATTGTCAAAGAAAAAGAGCTGGGCTTTTATGACATCATCGTATTGTATGACATAATTTTGGCCAATATTTGAAATGTCAAACATTCAATTAAATTAGGTCTCTCTTTCAAAAGGAAATTGTAACAACCCCATATGTGAAGTTTTTTTGGATGGAAATATATGACCAGATTCAATGGAAAAGTTTGGTCTTTGTCTGTAAAACATATAATAACTAACAAAATTAAAGAAATTTCATTTAAACTGTTACACGGATTTTACCCAGCCAAGACATCTTTGAAAAAATTTAAGCCTGTTATCGATACTGTACATGCGGCTCTTTCTGTAATATACACAATGAAACTGCTGATCATATGTTCTGGAATTGCCCTCATACACAATGCTAGATTGAACTTTCTTTGGTTATTCATCGCAAAATACTATCGTGATTCTTGTTCTCTTTTAAGGATATCCTGTTGGATTTTTTTCAATAGTACTGATGATAAATTAAGGAATATTTCATCATTAAACTCCTTTTAATTCTTGCAAAATTCCATATACACCGCTGTAAATTCTCTCAGCGTATACCTTGTTTTATTGTTTTTGAAAAGGAACTTTAACGGTACATTAGAGCGATTACTTCCTCTCAAAATCTTAAAGCTATTAGAACAGTTAGCTTATTTTCATTTTTATAATTTGTTTAACTCGTTATTTTCGATTCTGTTGTTTGTTTTTTGGTTTATTTTTTTCTCTTTTATGTTCTTATTTGATGCGTTACCTCTCTGTAAAACTCATACACGATCTATGTAACAAATTTTTATGATGCTGTAATTGTTACCCAGACATAAAAACAAAAAACAAAAAAACATTCAATTATTATTATACTCTAAGCAGGTTTTTAAACTTAAATCATATATTTCATATAATAAACATTTTATAAAAGCACCCTTAATATTATGAAGATCTAAAGTGAGAATCAACCAAATGAGTGCATTGTTTTGAATTTATAGCAGGAAAGTGTATTGTAGAAATATCGGGACAGCTCCATATATAAATGAATCAAACACTATGTTGGATTTGAGCACTGTTTGTTGGTATTTGCAGTAGTGACAATTTATTTTAATAAGAACGTGTGAATTGATTTAAAAAAAATATTAGGAAAGTGTATTGTAGAAGTATCGACACAACTCTCTATATAAATTGACTAATTGTGTGAACAGCACAAACACGTAATTAAACACTACGGTGGTTCAATATGCTGTTTGTTGGTGTTTGCAGTAATGGCATTTGTGTTAAAAGAACGTGTGTTTAAGAGGCATCCAGGTGGTAGTTTCAGTTGGTTGACGTCTTGAAATCTTTCCTTTGCTCTTTGTTGCCCTCTTTTGGGTAAAAGAGGTATGATCATACATGTCACTCACAAAGAATATTACTGTATTTAATTATGTTGTTTATTAAGGCAAGGATTACAACTGCTCAAACTATTTATTTAAACTAGATCCCAGTCTAAGCATGGTAATCCTTACTATCTGTGCAACAGACATCACTGACACATGAATGCATTTAGTTTTTTTGATTGCACAGGGGGCGCCGCGGTGGCCTAGTGGGTAGCAAGTTCGCCTCACAGCAAGAAGGTCACTGGTTCGATCCCCGGCTGGGCCAGTTGGCATTTCTGTGTGGAGTTTGCATGTTCTCTCCGTGGTTGTGTGGGTTTCCTCCGGGTGCTCCGGTTTCCCCCACAGTCCAAAGACATGCGGTACAGGTGAATTGGGTAAGCTAAAATTGTCCGTAGTGTATGTGTGTGAATGAGAATGTATGGATGTGTTTCCCAGAGATGGGTTGTGGCTGGAAGGGCATCCGCTGCGTAAAAACAAATGCGGGATAAGTTGGCGGTTCATTCCGCTGTGGCGACCCCGGATTAATAAAGGGACTAAGCCGAAAATGAATGAATGAATGAATGATTGCACAGGCACGTCGTGAGTTTGCCAAGTATTATGCGATCCTGAATTAACAAGTTGATCCTGGAACTTCATTTTTGTTTGTGAATGTAATCCATACCTATTCCCTACCCCTAAACCAAACCATAGCTGTAAATTATTTCCAAAAGCAGAGGGGAATAATAGTTAACAATCATGTAGAAGTGCATAAACCTAACCGGAAGCCTAAACTTAACATAAACTGTAAACATATCCCTTATTTCTGACTGGCTGATTGGAATGTTGTTCTAGGAACAACATAGATGTTAAACAACGAACATGTACTACTTGGTGAAATCAGGTTGGCGACTGTACAGGTGTTCTGTTGCTTTTATTGCACTGTTTAGGCATACATGTACATCAAAAATGACTTTGAAAAGCAGCATAATAATTCAGTGTGAGGGCTTTTATGATAAGCAGGGCCAGACAGATGACATTTTTTGCAAATTCTGTGCAGAATTATGTAAAATAAAAGCTGCGGATTTATTCACAATGATTTTGACAATTTAATAGCTAAAATTGTAACACGTTAAATGAAAAATAATGATACGTTTTAACTTTTTCTTAAAATTTACGGTGCAAATCCAATTACAACTGCTCATTTAGTAAACAAAAGAAATCCATCATATAAAATATCTACTAAAAGACAGAAAATATTACTTTACAAACTGTATTGTGCATAAATCATCTAAACATCTGCATGTTTTTCAATAATATTACTGAAATTAATATTAAAACTTAATAAATATTTATTTACACAAGTAAATGAATAGACAGGATGATGCACTCTGTGGAAATCTAGTATTAAAATACTATTTTCTTTAAAAAAATGACATCAAACATGTAAGAGAAAATCAAACAGACCATCAATACCAATTTTTATAGTCAACAGAAACAGTTGCGTTCCTGAAGTGTGTTCTGTAGTCAAAAATAATAATGATAATTCAAAAATTAAAGGTTTAACAGAGAAAATATTGAGATATATGTACTGTATATTGCAGTTCAGCCAAAATAGGCAAATCAATCAGCCCTAGCATCACCATAGCAACAGGGCACATTTTGCATTGCTTGCAATTTTTCTTAAAAAAATACAAAAAGCAGCCTGCTGTTTAATAGATTGCTTCTGGCCACGGATTCTCTCGTGCCACAGGACTCCTGCATACCTCCATGTGCCACTGTTGTCTCTTCCCATCACACACACACACAGACACACACACGAGCAGCCTGTTCCACAAGGGAATGTGCGAGGACTCTGGGGAGTTTGCCCACCGCTACTTAAACCACTCTTGACCCTATGCTATCTCTCGCTCTCTCTCTCACACACACACACACACACACACACGCATGCATGTTTTTTTGTGAATTGTGGAGACATTGCATAAGTTTCCATTGTTTTTATACTGTACAAACTGTATTTGTATTGCCCTAACCCCACCTTACCCGAAAACCCCACCCTCACAGGAAACAGTTTTACTTTCTGGGAAAAAAAAAAACCTCATTCAGTGTGATTTAGAAGCTTTTTGTGAAATAAGGACATCAGCAATGTCCTCATATTTCACCACCTTCTAGTAATACCTGTGTCATACTTGTGTCATTATACAGATTTGTCCTGATACAGTATGTCACAAAAACACAAACACACACACACACACACACGTCTCTCCTTCTCCTGTGTTATTCTTTTGTGAAGCAATCTTCTGCCATGTTATTCCTCCTTTCATTTCACTGCTTGACTGTGTAAGAGTAAAAGAGAATAACAGTATAAAAAGGGTCAATGACAGTTGTACAAATAGCACAATTAAAAAAAAACAAGTTGACAAATGTGCTTCACAATAACTAAAAACCAAAACTACAAAGAATAAAAGAAAATAAAAACTTTTACCTGCTCAGAAACTATGAATTAACCCATTCGTGTGTGTTGAAAGCTTTGTCAAACAAGAACGGTCATCCCATATCACTATGCTTTGTAAAGGACTGACCAGTGTTGGACAGTAGCATTGCTACAAGTAGTGACGCTATTATGAATCAAATAGCTTTTTTTTTTGGTCAAGTAGTGCAGTAGCATCCACACAAGCTACATTTATCGATCGCGGAGTGGAAGTAAATCCATATGATGGCGAGAATGACGATTTCTTCTTCTTCCTGTTTCACGGTGGTCGACAACAAACTTTTTAGTGTGTTACTGCCACCTTTCGCTCCGGTCGGTGACATCGCCAAACAGGTAGGACAACACGAGAAACTTGCTTGATGGAAAGATGACTGAGGGAGAGGTGTTATTTCTGAAGCAGGACTCCTCGTGACCATACCTCGCAGTATATAGTTTACTGTAGTTATGGCTCAAGTATACTATGGTAATTACTATTAGTTCACGATAGTTAATAATGATACATTATGTAGTATAATTCATTAATGAAGAGTTGTAAATATATATACAAGCTAATGCTCATTCATAAAAAATTCCATTTACTTTAAATTACTATAGTATTTTAAATGTGTAACACCTGATTTCATTGGATTTTTAGCTTTTGCTGTTATGCTTTGTTACTGTTTGGTACAGCATATTAACTGCTGAATGAACTGAACGATTACGCCTCATATGCTTCATTGACAGTTTTACTGATCATTTAAGATATGATTGACTTGGATTTAAGTTGCTTCGATTTAAAAATGAAACTTACAAAAATAGCTTAGATGTAGCAAAGCTACTTTTGCCAAGTAGCTTTTAGCTTAGCTTGCTACATTTCCCAGGGGGTAGCTTTTAGTGTAGTTAAGTTAGATTTTAAGTAGAGTAGCTAATAGCTTAGCTCACTACATTTTTCAAGTAGCTTGCCCAACACTGGGAGTCACTAACTGTAAAAACTGCTTTTGTTTTTTAATATTAATTTATAATGGCTGTTTCTCAATATGCGTTCTTCAGCGGTCTTGCGTCCTCGTGTTCTCGTGTAACGTCATCATCATCCACCAAAGTTCAGTTCCAATACTCAAGACCGCAAGAACGGAGGACGCACGAAAGCTCCCGGATGTGTTCTTGATATCGAGGACGCAGCGATGCAGACTTGAGCACCGAACTTGCTCTAGAAGTCCCAGAAGTCATTGCGACTGGGGGTGGGAAGCGCAGCATTTTGTATAGATTTATTATTAAAGTTTAGAGATATAACTTATTTACCTCTGGAGTTTCCCTAAATGAGACGGTGAAAGCAAACATTAATGTGAAAATCTTAATAAAGGGATAAACACATTAAGGGTGTTTATTTGTTAAAATTCGTATTAAAATCTGTTTTATTTATGATGTGCAGCGTATTTCTGAAGTATTTATGCATAACATATATTGTTAAAGGGAGAAAGCAATAAATGGCTGTATAAATGCTGTAATGTTTAAATAATTTTTGGTTAAAGACGCGTGAGGGTCATGTGACCATCAGGAAGAACGCAGCATCTCATTCCTCACAGGACGCGTTCTCTGTCCTCGTGGTCTCCTGAGTTCGTTCTTCCGATGTGAACTGGCAAGACTGGTCTCTACAAGAACACGAGTCCGTTCTCTGCGTTCTTGGAATTGAGAAACAGCCATTGTGTGAGACCATAAGTGTGGTAGTGTTTTGTTTTAAAGTCCCCATTAAGGGTGGCACAGTGGCTCAGTGGTTAGCACTGTCGCCTCACAGCAAGAAAGTAGCTCGATTGAGTCTCGGCTGGGCCAGTTGGCATTTCTGTGTGGAGTTTGTATGTTCTCCTCGTGTTGGTGTGGGTTTTCTAGGTGCTCTGGATTTTCCCACAGTCCAAAGACATGCGCTATAGGTGAATTGGATAAACTAAAAATTGGGCGTAGTGTATGAGTGTGAATGAGAATGTATGAGTGTTTCCCAGTGTTGGGTTAAAGCTGGAAGGGCATCCGCTGCATAAAACATATGTTGGTGGTTCATTCTGCTGTGGCGTCCCCTGATAATTAAAGGGATTACGCCGAAGGAAAATGAATGA
Organism: Danio albolineatus; assembly: GCA_903798035.1. Lineage (NCBI taxonomy): Eukaryota > Metazoa > Chordata > Actinopteri > Cypriniformes > Danionidae > Danio > Danio albolineatus. Next base: position 9,588,344 of record CAIGQQ010011173.1, on the reverse strand, counting down.
AGAAATGAAGTCAAATGCAGTCTGCTGTATTGAATATTGGCATATTGTGAAGTATTGCAGTTTGATTTTTCTTTTAGGTTAATTTATGGCTTTTTTGTATTGAATATGTTTAATCTTACACAGAAAAAAACTAATTTATGAACAGATTCAATGTTAAAACGTGGGTCTATGGTCCATTTTCACACAAATCTGGTAAAATCTACACAAACTCTGTGGTTTGACTGAAATATGAACACAACAGAGACCAAATCTAAACAAACTAAAGACAGAATGGCACAAAATACAAAAGTGTTTTATGCAATTGAAGTTCAAGGAAAATAGGTTTGGTTTTAGAGATTTGCTGTGTAGTTTTGCATTCTGAGGGAGAGGTTTCAGAAATTGTGTGACATGAAAAGATAATAAGGGACCAGGCCCAGATATATCTTTTTTTTTTTGGACTAGGCCAAACAAGTCATGAGAACTGAACTACAATTGCTTTCCAGGTAAAAATAAATATCTGTGTGAATTTGAATCTGGGAACTAGCTCTTGGACAGTTTGCGTCTCCAGCTCTGTGTGTGTGTGTGTGTGTGTGTGTGTGTGCGTGTGTGTGTGTGTGTGTGTGTGCGTGTGTGTGTGTGTGTCCGTGTGTGCAGTGTGTTTGTGTGTGATTGATGGCGCCCTCAAGGTAGCAGCACATGTTGATTTTCTCACATGTTGAGCGGTGAGGAGGGGGACAGGGCTGAAGACTGTACATACTCCAGCTGTTGGGGCGAGGGGAGGGTTAGGAGGGGTTGGCACATCAGCATTACAGTCAAGAGCTGAAGTGCAGAGAAAGAGCAACATACTGAAGTCTACGGTGGAGATGAGCGGCTCTGGAACAGGCTTTTCTTAAAGACTGACTGAATAAATCTCGCTGAATGTTTGATGGGAAACTCTGTTATGGTTTTAGGATCTTACCCATAACCACAGCTGCCTACCGATGCTTAGAGGTACAGAAATCCAACTGCATCTTTTAATGTTCTCTTAAGACCAAATGGCTCATTTTTACTGAATGTTATATGGTATATTTTGTGATTTTTAAAAAGCTGAAGGGGAGACACTGCATGCACTTTTAGATTTGTTAATTTGAAGACTGAAATTTAATAAAGTCAGACAAAGTTCGTCTTTTAATTGCTTTAATTGTTCAGAGAATAATCAGTTTATACGCAGACAACCTCTGTGAGCAAAAGGATTCCAAGGATGGACTCACTAGCATTTTTAAAAAGACAATGTTACTATGTTTTAGATAAGAATTTCTCTACACCTCTTTAACGCTTAAACAACCTGTAAGTTACACATGGCTGTAATAGCTCATTGATTATAATGCATATGATCTTTACTTTAGCAAAACCTTAATCGATTTATAATATCAATATATAATCAATCATTATTATTTAAATATTTCCATCACATTGTCTAATCTGAAGAATACATCCACAATGCACTTTTACCACACTTTAACAGTTCGTCTGTAGATTCATTAGATAATTAGATTAGATGATTGCACTGCGTTATTTATTGTGAAAATGTTTTTTAAAACATATAAATGTTATTGCAAGAAAACAAAATAGTGTAATATTGTTTTTTCCAGCCTATTTGTTGTCATTTCTGAATTATTAGTGTTTAAAACATTGTTAAAATCACACTTTTTTTTTAAACAGTTAAAAATAAAATGAATCAGTATCTTTAAACCGAACTTTGTTCATTGTTTTTGTGTGACAAATGTATGATTTAGCACATTTTTTCAGTGAATATTGACTCGGCGTGTGCCGGTATATGATTCTGATTGAATAATAAACTTGAATGAATATATCATGGTTTCGCGGCATTGTGATTACTGCTCTAAGATAAGTTCTCTTTAAATGTCTAGGTTAAAAACAACTTTGTTTCCCTTTTAAACACAATATATTTTATTTTGAGAAACATTTCAAACATTTTGGAACAGTAAACATGTCAGGCTGAATAATTCAAATGAATCATCAGCTATGTTTCCATCCACCTATTTTAATGCGCATTTTGATATATGGTTGATGGAAACACCAAGAGTCGCATACATTTTTTATTCCATAAGAGAAAATGCACAAAAACTCCAATGGAAACACTTACTGAATAAAGTCCAGTGTGTGCATTAAGAAAAGTCATGTGATTTTGTTATAAGAGATCATGTGATGATCAAAATGTGTGTGAATGGACAAACCAGCAGGATGATTGTAAAACATCTAAAATGCTGTTTTGGCCGTTCTAAAATGCCTTAATCATTTCAGTATTAGTGTTATTATATTATTAATTACCTCTATAGTAATTAAGAGCACCTGTGCTTGGCATCTCACGCCTTAAAATGCCACCACCTGTTTATTGCTTGTGAGCATTGTCTTCTGAGGCAGAAGTCATTTATTAAATGATGAAAAGATTCACGCAGCTTCTCCTACTGCTGCAAATTTCATTTTTACTATTAATATTTGGTGCCAGTTAATCAAAAAAGTGCCAATTTTTTTCCTCTTTGACCCATTGAAAGGAAACGCTGCTTTTTTCACACGTCTTTTATGCGATGTTCCAGTTTTGCGCATACATTTCATAAGCATTTCTGGTTGGAAACATAGTTACTGACTTCTGCGTCTTCATTAGTTTCAAAAACACAGATTTCTTTACAAACGGCATCTTTGGATATCTTTTCTGCTAGAGATACTGTTGTCCTAAAAAACAAGAAAAAAAAACATAATAAAAAATCTTACATATACCATAGGAACAGTATAGCAGAAAATTTCGTTTTCAAACCTTGAAACCGCAGTATATGTTAAAAACGGTTATCGTCCCATGCCTAAAATTAACTAAATTGCATTATTTGAACATACGCACATTGAAACTGGTAATTACAAAAACAAACTGTTTCCAATCCATAATCTAATCATTCAACTTGAATAGTATGGTGGTTTATTTTTTATTATTTTATTTATTTTTACTGTTTTGTACCCACATTGTTTTACCTAAACGTAAAAAAGGAAAGGACTCAAAGTTTAAAATAAATTTGTTAATCAATTCATTAATTAATATATTTCAAGAGTTCACACTTAGATATTACTTGACGCTATTTGCAGGTTTGGCATGCTGTCCCAGGAGAGAACCCTGAGCTCGGAGATAATTGAGTTGAGCCCAGGGCTCCCGCCTGGTCAATAAGCATAATAAGGAAGGTCTCAAGAGATCCCTCTGGTAAAAGGAGGAAAAGGAGGAGATGGGGTGGAAGGGGGGATTCTTCCAAAACAAATAGTAGAGTGAAATCGGTCTGTTTATTGTAGGCTTGGATCAATCTGAGTGGATTATTGCTGAATACAGATGAGAGAGCAGCCGTGATCAATCATATCACATGCTCCTCTTGAAATTGGTTTGTAAAACTTCACCTATTATTATAATTTTGTAAAATTTTGATTTGTTTTTCTGTTCCTTCTTTTTGTATTTACACAGATTGCTGAATCTTCTTTCAATGTCAGTTGTGTTTTAGTATCAAGTTTGTTTCGCTTATTATTTTCAATGGAACAAAATCTGGATCTTAAGCAAAAGTATATTTTCCTGCCATCTGAACTCACTGCTGCCTTTGGAGAAACATATTTAAGGACTTCCTTTGTGATTTTTCTTTGCTGTGACTGAGAGTGTAGGAAGAAACATGGTCCGAAATGATGGAATTTCAGAGTCATGTTTAGTTAAACAAGGAACTTCCTCATGATCCCAGTGGATGGATGTCAAATCACTTTAGCATGTGTGGGAAAATGGCAGTGGTCCATAAGTATTTGTGTGTGTGTTTGTCTGTATTAACTCTGTATGCTCTGATGGGCAATACAGGAACTGTCTGGAGCAAACCCATGGGAGGTGTGTGTGTGTGTGTGTTGTGGTAGAAATAGCTGAGATAAAGAGGCTGAATATTTGTGGGAGAGAGTGCATTATAAAGCTCAAAAAGGATCATAGTTTTACTGCCTTGGTGGTCTGAAAGTCGACTTCACACTGTTAAGAACACGTACATAGACACCAAAGCATGGACACACAAACAACTGTTATACTAAAGTTGCATGAATCTGCAAAAATGTATAACCGTGTTCTGACTCGATGTTAATTGTATCACTGTGTAAGAAAAATCTATTCGAATAAAGGATTCAGTGGCTTTTGGTACTGGATGAATTAACATTTTTGAATGAATAACAAATGATTCATGACAATTACATTTTAGGTACTTGTTGCCACCTACTGGTATAATGGTGTAATCAATATAATCATTACTTAAAGAGTATAGTTCCTTTCAAATAGCAGTGTACTCTATTTTCGTTGCTGTCGGGCACACCAGTGTGTATGTCTAAATTATAAACTTGTATCTTAGTAATTCTGTAATACTTGCAATTAGGGCTGCACGATTAATCGAAAAAAGATCACGATCTCGATTCAATCCTACACATGATCCTAATTCAGCTTTTCTACGATTCAGCCAATTATATTTTTAAGGTCAGGAGAAATGCGAAAAGACGGTTGCACAAGTCTTCACAGCAACATAGAAACCTCCAAATTGTGTTAAAAGTGTCACATACTGTATTTCTAAGGTGTAATTCACCCAAAAATAAAATTTCTGTCTTAATGTAACTATGTATTCGTGGCCGCAAAATCACACGTGAGCTGACCGCGAGCTGTTTGTTTACTATACAGAACGCACACGTGCACGCCAGTGATGTCTACTTCAGTGAACAGAACCTGCATAGGTTGTGAATAACATCTAATAAAGTTGTAAATAACGTTCAGTTTGTTGCACAGAGCGATCGTTTAAGGGTCGTGTGAGAGGTTTGATTTGCAGGTCTCAGGTTTTTCTCACAATGACGGCTGCCATGAGCCGCACTCGGAAGTGAAAGGGATACAGGTGCGCACATCATTTAAATGATCATATCGCATTTTAGAGTAATCATTACGACAAGCATTTGATAAGTTTTTTCTTTCATAGCGAACACAGAGTAACAGACAAGACAGAAATTTAAATACAGCCTTTCAGAAGCACCGAATATGTACTCACTAAGGACATGGTAAGGTTTATAATCTAATTAATACATATTAAACCTTTCTAGAGTTCAGTTTCAAACGGTTTATTTTATTTTCAAGATCTGAGGTGAACTATTTGCTGCTGCTTTCAGTATATGGCAATAAATGTCATGTAAAATGGCATTCAGACTCACATTGCTAGAGTTTAACAGTGAATAAAGCACATGAGGTGTACCTGAGGTGATCATTGTCAGTTTTCTGTTGTTCAGCTATGGGAAACAGAAGCCATTTCAGATATATATTTATTTGAGGTGTTGGTTAGGACAAAAACTCTTTGTAATATGGAAAATATTTCTTCTATCGTGTGCTGTTGCTTTTATTTAGAACACGACTTAAATCAGCCTTTAGACTCGGATCATAGTTCAAGTGTCAAACTTACATACTGCACCTTTAAGTCAGAAAGATTTTTTTACAGTGTATAGTACAGGGCACTTTAATGTCACAGAAAAAAAAGCTTCATAACATTATGCAGAATTCTAAAAAAAAGTTCCCTGTTAGCCGGGAATGCAGGAATAACCTCAGAATTAAAGCAGCCGGTGCAGATCTGAGAGAGTCATTTGTGGGCTGAGGTGAGTTTTAAGGACACATGACCTGTGTTTTTATATAATCAGAGGTCTTGCCTGCTCAATCAAAACAAGAATGCCTTTGATTGTGCCCCGCGCCCTGTGGCATCCGTGCCTGCTGCTGCTCTCTTTCATGGCGCGCTGCCTGTTGTCACGTCGAGGTGATCAGGAATGAAAGGATTAGATGCCATAGCAGCGTAACACTATGCAGAGGTGATCGCTGTGTGTTTGTTTGGGACTTTTTTTTTATTTTTTCTGTTGTTGTGTGATTTATTTTGCTTCAAGGTTTATTGTTTCGGCAGCTTCTGTGTTGGGTCAGTCTTTTGGTTGTTGCGGGGATCATCAGATATTAGCGGTATGTGTTAATTAAAGTCGCGACTTCACAGCAGTTCTTTATTCCCACGCCTCGGACTCAGGCCTACTCAGAATCCCCTCTGAGCTATAGAAGGTCCAAGAGTCACTTTAATGTTCTGCAAAACAAGCCCAGTGGTTGGGCTTATTGTGAGGACTTCATTAGGTACTACTGATATGAGAACAGTGCAGATTTTTGGTAATGTCGACGGATGGCAGGAAGTTGAGGTTGAACAAATGCATTGTGAACAAAACAGTTATTATTATATTTGATGTCATTTGATGTACTTTTTAAAAAAAAATTCCCAATTGATGTTTAACAGATCAAGGAATTTTTCACAGTATTTCCTATAATATTTTTTCTTCTTTGTTTTTTTTTTATTAGAAGCAGTTTTTAATAAAAAAATAAATAAAAAAAACTAAAAACATTTTAAATTTAATTGTAAAAAATGCAAAGGAACATTCCTTCACCGTTTCTGGTATTGTGACAAAATCGTCTCTTTTTGGAAGAAAATACATCATTTTCTACAATGGCTTTATGATACAATTTAGGTTTTTTTTTCTTTGGATTTTTATTTGTTATATGGTGGAGTAGAGAATGTGTTGGACTCCCACACCAAACATTTGTTTTTAATCTTGGTCTATCTGGCAGAGAAATTTTTACTTTTTATTGTTGTCGTCTCCTCAGGGACCCTCCTTTAAAATGTGGTTGTCTCATGAATGTGCGCAACTGTATATCCTCTCGAGAAACTCACCTATGACATACATCAAAAGTCAGATGACTTTAGGCAGCTATGGACACCTTTCTGGCATTACATCAATAATTTCTCCTGATTTTCTATTCTATGGTTTCTATTTTTTCTTCCTAGCCTGACTGTATTACCCTGTTTACTTGTTTGTATATTTCCCATATTTTTGTGTGTGTGTGTGCTGATGTATTAAAATAACCGACTATTAATAAAAATAAAAAAAAAACATAAAGGTCAATTTTATTCTCTTAAGCAATATTTTTATATTCTTAAGCAATGACTTCCCTAATTACCCTAACTTGCTTAATTAACCTAGTTAGGCCTTTAAATGTCGCTTAAAGCTGAATAGTATTATCTTATATGTATATAGTAAAATATTATGTACTGTCATCATGGCAAAGATAAAAGAAATCAGTTATTAGAAATGAGTTATTAAAACTATTATGTGTAGAAATGTGTTGAAAAAACTATCTCTGTTAAACCGAAATTGGGGAAAAACTAAATGGGGGCTAATATTTCAGGAGGGCTAATTATTCTGACTTCAACTGTATATTTTGTGCAAATTTAAAAATATACTAATAAGTGTGATGCTCCTCAAGGTTGTTTTTCTTTCATCAGAAATGCCGTTAAAACAGAAATATTGTGAACTATTACACGTTTTACATAACTTTTCTATTTCAGTCAGTCTTTTAGTCTATTAATGTGTGCACAAAACTGACTTTTCAGCCTGATTACTCCAGTTTTCATGATCTTTCAGAAATCTTTATGCTCAGTGGCTATTTAATTAAATTTCTTTATATGTTTTTCCCAATATTTTGTGGTAAAATTGTTAATAAGAGGTGTTAAGATGAGTGAAGGGTTCCCAGCGGGCACCTTGATGTCAAAATGAAATAAAAAAACACATCAAAATTGCGATTCAATTTGATGTCTGTTTGACATCCACACATTAATGCCGTTTTGACCTCTAAAATAATGACACAAGTAGTATTATAATTTAAGAAAATTTGATTTGTATTTATCTGAAAGCTTTAATTACTGAATTTGACAGGATTTTGTATCCCTACAGTGCATGCAAACTACCTTGCAGTCAAAATGACATCAAATTGACATCCAACATAGGCGTAAAAAAACTCAAAAAATCGATTACTGTAATCAAATTTTCATCTTTTTTATTTTAGAATTTGATGTTGGCTGAAAAAAAGTATTTTTTGTAAATATTTTATTGTTTTTCCTACAACATTTGTTGATTTTAAGAAATCTTGATATAATATATTCACCAGAAAAATACCATCATAACGATTCAGTACAGTAAATCTATCACAAACAATTATAAAAACTCATGTAATGTCACGTTTCATGCACGCTAATGCCTATAATTGCACAGCATTATTTTTCAAACTCCTCTGCCACTTGCATGGACCTGTCTGTTGTTAATCAAATCCTCGTGTGAGGTGAAAGCCCAAAGCTTTATTTAACTCTGTCGGTGCGAACAAACAAACAAGCCATTAAAACAGAACAAACATCCACAGTTGTTACACGTGGGGCTTTTCCTGCCTATGACAGCATGCTTGGCTGCCCTGCTGAGCGCTGCTTTTTGATAGCAGCCTTTGCACTCAGTAAAAAGACCTCATCATGTCTTTCTCTAATTGTTTCCTTGTGTGAGTTTGATTCTAAACATGCTGACCACATATCGAAGAAGAGATTAGTATATATGCAACTTCAATAAGCTACCTGGAATCTTTAAAATGTTAATTGCGGATTGTGTTGATTTTTGGGTAACTATATACAATATATTGCTGAGTGTGTTTTTGTGCTTATCTTGACTTGTTTAGGCTTGTTAGGATTAAAAATGTGAAAGTACAACTGCCAGTAGGTGGCAGCAAGTTCAGTGAAGCGTTCAAATGATTCATTCAAAACAGCTGATTCATTTAGAAACAAAGCAAGTGACTCTTTGATCAAACCGATGTTCGATGATTGTTCATGCACCATTGATCCATTCATAAATATTTGTTTTGGATTGAAACACGAGACAAAAAACAATGCATATAATTCTAACAGTAATTAAGGTAGAGTATTATTGTAGATGATAAATACTGCACACCTCTTCTGTGCATACAGTTTGCTACAGTTTGGCCTAAAAATACCACTGGGGTAGTAAAGCACTAACACATTTCAAATTGTGATTATGGGAAATTAATTAAAATAGTCTCAAAGTGTAATGAATAGGGGTTGACACCAATGGGTTGGATCCAAATGCAGCTTTATTTACAAGTAGTCAGACAGGCAAGGTAGTACAGGAGCAATTGGTAGCATAAAGGTAATCCAAAGGAGTGTTCGTAGTAACTAACACTATCTCACATCAATTCGTAAATTTTGGATTTAGTAGCTAATTCGTATGGTTTCGTATGATCTCATTCGTATATTTTAGTACAGTTTACTTATCCCCCAATGACGGTTGGGTTTAGGGGCGGAGTTGGGTGCCAAGCCTTTTAAAAGTCGTACATTTGTGTGCGACTGAACTCGTATGAATTTTTATGAATTAGCCACTAAACTGACAACATTAATTAGTTGCATTTTCCTCATGAGATCAGGCTGTAATAACAGACGAGAAGTTGAGGCAGGCAGCAAAACAAACTTAAACAGTAAAACAAACAAGGGCTCAAAACATCGTAAGACAACACAGGAAAAACGCTTCGTAATGCTCACTACAGTAAACAAGACTTAGCCAGGATGTGAGTGTGAGTACTGTGTATAAAGTTCATGTAATCAGTCATGATTATCAAGTTATCAAGAGGCGACCCGAAAGTGGTGTGACTGCAAAGCATGATGGGATTTGTAGTTCGGTTCAGTGGCAGATGTGATGTGTAGGTACTTCTAGTGTGTCAGGTGGGCACCATACCTGCCAACATTTGGTTTTGAAATTCCGGGAGATTTTCAATGGGGGGGGGGATTCAAATAACAAAATAAACATACAAATGAGCCCAGAGCAGTATCCATGGCTCTTGGTGACACAATGAGGTCTTGTAAAGTGAAACGATAACAATAAACTCTCTAAGGAATTGGACATTATTAATAATTTTAACATAATTTACAATTTTAGTGCCGTTGTGATTTCACATGCTGAGTGATGTTGTTTTTCTCACTGTGTCCAACATTAAAATCAATAAGACACACCTTGCAGAAAGTGTGGGCGTCGTCAAGCTGGCTTCTAGACAAACACTTGAATTCTTCCGTCCAGCTGTTGGTAAATTTACATGTATATATTTTTTTCTTTGCCGAAGCACAACCTGACTCTTTTCCTTCCATCATGTGTACTACTACTGATGCAGCTGCTTGTTGCTACTGCCACCGTTCAAGTCCCGCATCTACCTCCTGCGCAGAAATCAACAGCGCACATGAGTTGTACCGTATGTTGCCAGATTGAGGTCAAATATGTTACAAGATTTGAATATTGTGTCAATTGTGTGCGGTAATGAACTTCATTCAAGATCTGGCAACTTGACAAACATGAACAAAAGTGCTTTTTTGAAACTGCATTGGGACGTACAAATTACGGGAGTTTCCTGGGAGAAATAACAAACCGGAAGGGTGGCGGGAGATGGATGTGAAATACGGGAGACTCCAGGGAAAAACGAGAGTGTTGGCAGGTATGGTGGGCACTCAACTTGGTGACCGTGAAAAAAGATTATTCATGAGCCAATGATTCATTCATAAACAGATATATTCTGAATTAAAACATCACAATGTTGCTCTGAAACAAATAATAATGCGTATCATTAAAGTAACATTACAGTAACATTGACTATTGTAGATGATAAATATTGCACACATCTACTGTATGTACTCTACAGTTTATAAACAAAACCCAATGAGTTCTTATGATGTGAAATGGACAATTTATGCAAGGAATTGAACATTATTTACATGAACTGATGCTGAGGCTGTGAGTTAAAGTTGATAATGTTGTAAATAACCTCAGTTCCTTGCATAAACTATCCGCTTCGCTTTTTTAAAATCGATGCATCACCACCAGTAGATATGGACTAAATAAAAAAAAATAGACTAAATAATTTGCCATAATCATAATTTCAATAAAATGTATGTGTTTTACTGCCCAATGTGTTTTTTTTAGACCAAAACTGTAGTGAATTGCACATACAGTAGATCTGTCCAATATTCATAATCTACAATATATGATTTATTGACTCTCAAAAAATGCTAGTAGTTATTGATCAGCATCACAATTTCAGTTTAAATCTTCTTTAATATTCTGCTGAAGAAAAAAGTCAGCTATACAGTGGGTGACACTTCAATATGACCATTACCGCTGCACGTGATACCGCAGCGAGACTTAAGGCTCATACACACCGGGACGCTTTTTGTTTACGTTTATCATCAGCGTTTTACGCAACGTTTTTCTGCATTCAAACCCAAGCGATTTGAACCCAAACCCAAGCATCAAGAGTATGCAAAATCACTCCTTGCCCATAGATGGCGCTTAATGAAAACAGAAAAAATGAAACTCACCCTCGATTCCTAATTTTTCCGCAATTCCTCTCCACAACATTTCCCTTTTGTCAACATTTTTGTAGTCGATGTCTCGTTTATCATTCAGCACTTTTCGTTCGGATACCAGTGCAATAAGCAGCTCTACGTTCATATCGCCTCTGGGCATCTTCTTCAATGTGTGCTCGTATTGACAGTTTTGCACTTGAGCGCCTCCAAGGGTGTTTACTGTAACTTCAGCAGCTCCGTACACGTGAACAAAAGTGCCAATCTGATTGTTGGAGAAGGTTTTGACGTGGCGCATCAAAACAAAAAAAAAACGAGCATGAGGCATTTTTTTTTTTTAATACACTGCTACTTGTAAATGAAGATGAAATAACGAAACAAAGCATTATATTATATTATTATTATTATTTTGGTAGAGGGAACATATTGAAGTGTCAGCGTCTGTATCTTGAATGGCCTGAGGGTGAGTAAATTAAGGTTTTTTTTTTAGCTATAAATATTGCTTTTAAAACAAGCTATGCATTGTGAATGTGTCTTCATAGTGTAAACTTACTTTAAAAGAGGAAGAAGGGTCATATTTTCCATGTGTCCCTTTAATGCAAGCTTCAGAGGAGCAGAGGAAATGACATTTATGTGACACATGAGTGTGCTGTGAGGAGAACTTGTCTCTCAGACTTGGACTCTGTGTTTGTCAGTGGTATTATAGTGTATCAGTAATTCATACCCCTCAGGGGAAAGCTAATCACTGGAGATTGTATGGTAGACCAAAGTGTGAGGAATTCCTGACTTTCTGCCAGCGACGGGTTCAAATTGTGGATTGACAATGTTGGATGGGAAACATACAGTGTAAAAAAAAAAACAACTGGCAGGGATTTAGACGGCAACAACATATTGTTCTTGTGGAAATGTGTTTGTCGACACATCCACATGTTTCAGAAACAGATTTTGTGCCTCATTTTGTGTTCTTTTTCACTCAATCATGTGTGAAATGGTAGTTAGCGGAACAGCATGTTGACGTTTTCTGCTGGTACACAAAAACACAAATAGAGAACATCTTTCATCGTCTCAGCCGCCTGCTGTTTTTTCCACATCATGGTGATTTATGCAGATACACGTATATTACACTGTTAATAAATAGCTCATGATTAAATGGTGTTTTCCATTTATATCTGCTTCTGAATTACATTATGGAACCTTGATCTCTTTGTTATGAACACTGTTGATGCTAGATTTGTAAACCGTAAATTGTCTTGTAAATTATTGGACGAAAACTGTGTAATGAGCTTAATTGTATAGATTATATTTCTAAATATAATATTTTTAACACAATATATAGTTTTAAACTACTACTAAACATGTCTATATACAGTTGAAGTCAGAATTATTAGCCTACCTGTATATTTTTGTTTAATAAAAAGGAGATTTTTTTTCAGCATATATCCAAACATACCAGTTTTAATAACTAATTTCTAATAGCTGATTTCTTTTATCTTTGCCATGATGACAGTACATCATATTTTACTAGATATTTTTCAAGACTAACACTTTACAACAAGGTTCATTAGTTAATGCATTTACTAACATGAACTAATCATAAACAACACTTGTACAGCATTTATTAATCATAATTGAACATTTACTAATGCATTGTTTACATCCAAGTCCATGCTTGTTAACATTAGTTAATGCAGTGAGTTAACATGAACTAACAGTGAACAACAGTATTTTCATTAACTAACGTTAACTAACATGAACAAATACTGTTGTAAATGTATTGTTCATTGTTTGTTCATGTTAGTAAATGCATTAATTAACATCAACTAATGAACCTTATTGTAGTGTGACAATTTTAAGATACTAGTATTCAGCTTAAAGTGACATTTAAAGGCTTAACAAGGTTCATTAGGAAAGTTAGAGTAATTAGGCAGGTCATTGTGTAATGATGTTTTGTTTTGTAGACAATCGAAAAAATAATATTAAATATTTATGTTAATTCATTAATCAATAATATAATTAATATCATTAATTTGGTCCCACTTTATATTAAGTGTCGCTTATACCTGTTAACTTACATGGTAATTAGATGTGTAAGTAGTATGTAACTACAGTGTATGCACACACTGGTACATAGTATTTACTTGTGTAACACTGGTGTAACTACACTCATGTAACAACCCACTGAATAGTATTTGTAAGTACAAATGTGTAACAGGACATTGGTAACAACACTAGGAAAGTACACATCTGTAACAAGAATTATGTAAGTGCATTGTGTAACAACAATATGTACTTGCAGATGTTTTCCCACTTCCACACCTGTTTGCAGATCATGTACTTGTGAACACTGTATGGCAGAACTAATGCTGCATTAGAAGGTTTCACATTGTGATACCAGTGTACTTGCATGGTAAATCCACAGGAACTGTCCATTTAATATAAAGTGTAAAATTGTCACAAATTACTGTTCATACATTCATTCATTTTCTTTTCGGCTTAAATGGGTTGCAGCTGGAAGGGCATTCGCTGTGTAAAACATATGCTGGATAAGTTGGTGGTTCATTCCGCTGTGGCGACCCCAGATTAATAAAGGCACTAGACCGAAACGAAAATGAATGAATGTATGAACAGTAATTTGTGACAATTTTACACTTTATATTAAATGGACAGTTCCTGTGGATTTACCATGCAAGTACACTGGTATCACAATGTGAAACCTTCTAATGCAGCATTAGTTCTGCCATACAGTGTTCACAAGTACATGATCTGCAAACAGGTGTGGAAGTGGGAAAACATCTGCAAGTACATATTGTTGTTACACAATGCACTTACATAATTCTTGTTACAGATGTGTACTTTCCTAGTGTTGTTACCAATGTCCTGTTACACATTTGTACTTACAAATACTATTCAGTGGGTTGTTACATGAGTGTAGTTACACCAGTATTACACAAGTAAATACTATGTACCAGTGTACACTGTAGTTACACACTACTTACACATCTAATTACAATGCAAGTTCACAGGTATAAGCGACACTTAATATAAAGTAATTTTAATATCAACTAATAATATTGACTTTAAAATGTTGTTTTTCTTTAATTAAAACTGCTTTTATTGTAGCCAGATTAAAACGAATAAGACTTTCTCCAGAAGAAAAAATAAATCCCTGCTCTGTTAAGGATTATTTGAAAAATATTTTAAAAAGAAAGAAAAAAAAACACAGGAGAGCTAATCATTTTGACTTCAACTATAAGTCAGTTAAACTCCAACATCAAAAGTTGTCAAAGCAGAAATCAAGGCCACATAATTCAATTTGGCAGTAGTTTCTAGAACTTACGGACAGAAGTACCTGCTTTCCTTGTGTTTGTACTGCTGAAAATGTAGTTCTTGGGCAACTGCTATGGTGATTTAGTTTCTTTAGCTATAGAGTTCACATACTGGTCTGTGTGAACGGCATTTGATTGGTTGATAAGGCTTAAAAAGTATCAACTGATGAATAGGAAGATGAGGGCAGGGCGATGACATCATCTAGAGGGAAGAGCGAGAGAGAAAGACAGCAGAAAGAGAACAACTGGACCCAATGCTGACTGGACATCATTTTGGACTTTAAGAGAGCTTGGAGGAAAGGGGATGCTCTGATCTGGGGGACACGCGTGTTTGCTGTGCATAAAAAAGTGATGAGAACAACCAGTAAGTGTGTTTGATTGTGTTTGTGCTTCATGTTCAGTGTTTAGTTTTAAGGAAGGTTTCTGCAGACTACTTTTCCATTCAGCAAATGTGTAATTTAGCTCAAGTATGCAGAGAATCTTGTGAGAATAGGATATAATTGTCGGATTGTGGTGAGATCACTTCCTGACCTGTCCGCTTTTATAAGTGCTTATTTTGAGGGATGCTTTGTTTTCCTTTGTTTTCCTCTTGTTTTGTCGTGTGGATCGTTCTCAATGAACTGTGGTGTGAAAGGATTCCGACAGACCTGAACAATGCAAGGATTCCTATTTTTCATTGTCTTCTCAACTCGATAAAGAGAGATTCTGGTTATCTACTTGCAGTCTTTGTGAGATAAATATGTTTTGATGGTTGAATGTTATGCTTCATTTAACGTGTCTGCTTAAATTTGGGTATAAAACTTCAAATTTCTAAGACTATTGAGATACATTTTAATGATTCAAATTAGTAAAAACCTAGTCATTTGAAGGAAAATGGCAAGTCAATACAGTTTTTCTGTCACTTTGGTACATTTCTCAGATCAAAATTGATATTCTCAAAACTACTGTTCAATCTCCACTTCATTGTGTCACTTGTGCACATCAGAAAAGCAGATTCTCATTTCTTTGAACAAGTTGCAAATGCTTTTGTACATCCATACAAATGATCATGTGCAATTCTCTGATGTTTCCTACATTACCAATTGCTTACAGTATGTCAAGTTGATCAAATGTATTATTTTGTTCTCTGTTGAATAGTCTCACCCCCCACAACATTTAATCGTTTGTTCATGGCCTAAGTCTTTACATGCAAAATGTCTGAACAAGTTGTCAGAATATTTTGTCATAATGCACTTTTCTATACATTTTCATTAGACGTTTTTTTTCCAAATCTGTCCACAATTTGTAAAATTTTTCCCAGGTGAATCTTGACTTTTTCTAGTGAAGGTGCACCTCAAAGGAGATTCTCCTACTGTATGTTTACATTTCAAATTTTGTTCTTTTTTTTCTTAGTGCTATGTGGTGCTTTCTTTTCCTTTCTGTATCACAATGACTTGATCTGTCAACAAATTACACTACAAACAGCAAAAAAAAAAAGCCATAGTTTACGTCAGAACACCCCTCCAGAGTACACTATTGTATTGACAACATGACTAAGTAATTTGACTGTCTTATCCGCACACAATGACGCAAGGACTTGTCATTCTGACGACACTGATTTGTTCAGTGACAGAAATGTAGTATTGAGAGATAAAAGGATTTTGAGCAGGAGACTGGCTTTTGCAGGTAATCCATGGTGTTTCACTATTTGTACGTGTTGTTTTGAAAAATGCACTTACTGTTTTGCAAATTTAAATTCTGATCTGAGAAATGTAACAAAGAGACTGAGAAAAACTGTAAGATTTTTTTTCATCAAATTTTTCTTTTATTTTGTATTTTGAACATAGAAAAACAAGCCATAGACAATCAGCATAAAGCAAAGTGCATATATATACATGTAATAACCAATATACAGGTTGTTAAATAATAGTATTAATATAGCACCAACAGCAACAACAACAGTGACAACAAACTTCCTTGTTGCCACTACCGCCGGCACCACACCAACACCACAACCCAACTAAGGAGTAAATGACAAAGACATATTAACACAAATAAAATAAATTAATATATATAGTATACATATACACATACATACATAAACACAAATACATAAAACAAATTCCAAGCCAATGAAGGCAATAAACCAAATCTATATTTAAGGTTAAGTTAGGGTAGAATTAAGCCAGTAAAAAATAAAGGAATGGTAATAGACAGATAGAGATAGGTATTCTGTGCTGAAAGAGGTCTACGACAATGAAGAAACTGTAAGATTTTAAAGTGTCATATAATTATTTTGAAGCTGCACTATGATCCCTATAGTGATAGTTCACCCAATAATGGACATTAACTTGCTATTTACTCTCCCTCAAGTGTTTTCAAACCTTTGTTAGGTTTCTTTTAAAAAAGAAGATATTTTGAAGAAAGCTGAAAACTGGTAATCATTGACTTCCATATTATGATAAACAAATACTATAGTCGTCAATGGTTACAGGTTTCCTGCATTCCTCAAAATACTTTGTTGTGTTCAACAGAAGATAGAAAGTCAAGCAAAACTATCCCTTTTAAATAGGATCTTTTAATGAATGAAAAAGATTTGGTTATGAGAAATATACAGTAATTAGTTCTGTACATCCTGTTGAAAATGTACGTTTGTTTCTCAGATATTTTTTTCCCAGGTTGTAACTGATCAATAAAAACTCTGAAGAATCATTTCATTGTGTCTTTTCAGAAATCGAGGCGAAGGAGGCATGTGACTGGCTGCGGGCGGCGGGATTCCCACAGTATGCCCAACTTTACGAGGGTAAGAAATGGGATTAATACCTATAAACATACACACAGATGTCAAAGGATCTCTGGTTGATTCTGTGCTGCAGCTGTGAGGTTAAGTGAGGGTAAAAAATCAGGAATGCGGTGGGTCGAGAGCAAGAGCTGACTGCCTCTGCTCTGAGCTGGAGATCACACCTCATCCCATCCTCTGCTCAATTGTCCCAGCTCACTTCGAGAACAATAAAGACAAAAATATACAGATGGATGTATTTGAGTCCACTGTAGGGAATGATCTGTTTATTTTTAAGGATTCTTCAACCAAAAATTGTCATCTTTTACTTTCCATTTACTTGTTCAAAGCCTTTTTATGTTTTCCGTTCGAAGATACTTTGAAGAAAGCTGAAAACCTTTTACTATTGACTTCCATAGTATTTGTTTTTCCTACTATGGATGTTAATGGTTACAAGTTTTCATCTTTCCTCAATTATCTTGTTTTTGTTCGACAGAAAAAAAGGAAATGACAAAAGTTTATTACAGTATCTCATTTTATTTTCGTTTTTGGGTGAACTGTCTCTTTAAAGGTACAGTATGTAAGTATTGCACTCCTGGATCAAAACAAACGTAAGCGCAGGTTGGCAGATTGAGGATAGGAGTGAATGATTTGGTAACACTTGATGGTCCGTTTGAGTATTAGTAGACTGTCTGCTTAATATCTGTTGATACTGCTCTTTCAAAAGACATTTAACTGACTGTGAGAAACTTTGCAAGTGCATGTCAACTTACTAACCCTAACCCCAACCTAACAGTCTACTTATAATCTAATGAGAATCAGTTGGCATGTAGATGCAATTCAACTTAAATTCAACTAACGGACCATCAAAATAAAGTGTGACCAATGTTTTAAATCTTGTTCTACATAAATCAGCGGCACCCAATAGAAGAAATATTTTTTTGTCCTAACCAACACCTTGTATTGATATATCAAAAACGGCTTCTATTTCTCACCGCTAAACAACAGGAAACTATGACAATTATAATCTCAGGTAAACCTCATGTGCTTTATTCAGTGTTAAACGCTAACAATGTGTGTTTGAATGCCATTTTACATGACATGTATTGCCTTATACTGAAAGCAGCAGCAAATAGTTCACCACAGATCTTAAAAATAAAATAAACCGTTTGAAATTGAACTTCAGAACTAAACACATATCAGGGATTCAGCATCTACATTTAATAATGTTAATGAGGGTTAATATCACAAAACCATTTTGTGAGTGAGTTCATATTCTGTGCTTCTGAATGGCTGTATTTAAATATCTGTCGTGTTCCGTCTGGTGCAACAGCTAAATTGCTTATCACTGCGTATCTCATACACACGGTTACAATGTAGCCTGCTCACCTAATGTTTACGTTTGTGATATTAATATAATTTGCTAATTAATAACCTCATGTGGAACTCACTGTCTCATTTTGGAGTCTGCTACTGTCCACCAGAGGTCGCATTTTGGTCATGGACGCATGCTTTCAGACCCTTGCTGAATGAATGAATGAATGAAATACATGGTTTTCCACCAAGGCAACCCGCGGTGCTGAAATACAATTGGGTAAACTGGCATTGGGCAGGTTAAAATTACCATAACAAAGACAGGGTTCCAGCACGTAACGCACATTTTTTGAACCAGAATATCTGACTAAAGAAGAATATTTACTTGGCATGTTTCTTAAATATCACAGAAATCTGCAGATTTATTTACTTGAGTAAATGTGTGTAAATTTATATTTATTCAGTTTTTAAATTTATTTCAGCAATATTTTTGATTAATAAGAAAATGTTAATTTCATTTATTTACAATACAGTTTTTAAAGTAAAATATTCTGTCTTTTTATAGATATATTATATGAGACACTTGCTTTAGGTCTTTCTTTTCTTTTCCATGTCTTTTAAAACCAGTTTTTAATCATTTTAATCTGATTAAATCTGTTTTTAATCATTTTTAATTCTTTGTTGTTTTTAATTTCTTGTTTCTTTTGTTCTTGTTTATGTACAGCACTTTTGAATTACCATTGTGTATGAAATGTGCTATATAAATAAAGTTGCCTTGCCTTTGTGTACCAAATAAGTGAATCTCTCTGGATTTTTAGTTATGAGACTCCCAAAATCTTTCAGCATAAATCTGCTGCTTTTTTACAAGATTCTGTGCAGTAATAGCAAAAAATGTCCACAGATTCTGTCTTGCCCTATAAGTTTTCTAGTCTGGCTTTACTCATTCATTCACATATAATACAGTACAGTAAATGACTCTTTATGGGTCATCCTGAATAAAAACTCTGAAAGCGAATCAAATGTTTCTCTAGATCTTTATAGCTGTCAGAACTCTGCTACAGTTTTACATTGATTTTTTTAGAAAGGTTTTTCTTTTTTTTTATTAATGTATGGAGTAAAAAGCACATTTACACAGCTGTGTGCTTCATTTGTCAGCACATTTTTTCTCCCCCTCCCTCTTTATCTTTTCTGGACATTTTGTGGTTGCAGCAAGCTATTTGCAGGCTGGAGTTTCTATCCAAAGGGAGGAAGAGGTCATGGGAAGAAGTCTTCATTATCAGTGGCTTTGCCTCAGTCTTCCGGCCGGAGCAGCCGAGGGTCGAGAGGAGACCGTTCTCTCTCTCTGTTCCCCTCTGACTCCTCCTTATGAGGGTTTACGTCAGCTAGCGATAAAATGTCAACAATGCTAAATTTAATGCCGTGTACATTCAAAGCTGTGCTCTCGTGAGAAAATCATAAAGTGGAAGAAGCTCCATTTGGCCTCATGAGGTCATCGCGCTGTAATGGACTGAATCAGTTTTGATTTAACTTGGAATGTTCCACAATCTGAAATATTATGACTTTTTTTCTCTTTCAATTCATGTTCATTTCTATAGCACTTTTACAGTGTAGATTGTGTCAAAGCAGCTTAACACAGAAGTTCTTGTAAAATGATTCTGTGTCAGTTTAGTTCAGTTGAGTGTGGATTAAATTTCACTGCTGAAAGTCCAAACACTGAAGAGCAAATCCATCGATGTGCAGCTCCACAAGTCCCAAACCAAGCAAGACAGTGGCAAGGAACAAACTTCACCAATTCATTAAATTGAAGGAAAAAATCCTTGAGAAACCAGTCTCAGTTGGGCACGATCATTTCTCCTCTGGCCAAACTTCTTGAGCAAAGCTCCTCACTTTATCTATAGTATGTTAAGCTGAAAACAGTATAGAAATAAAGATGAAATAAGTAAAGAAATAAAGACTTGACTTGATGGAAAAAAATAAAAAAAACAAGCTTAGATTCCACTGGGAAAACACATTTGTGGTCATTTTTAGTTGGAAATATTGTTGTCACGCCTCTCAATGGCCAAAAAGTAAGTTACCAACATTATATTAGTTATATATTAATAATAACATATTGTTATATTGGGCATCACTGTGGCGCAGCGGGTAGCACAATCGCCTCACAGCCAGAAGTTCACCGGTTCGAGCCCTGGCTGGGTCAGTTGGCATTTCTGTGTGGAGTTTTGCATGTTCTCCCTTGTGTTCGCGCGGGTTTCCTCTGGGTGCTCCGGTTTCCCCCTCAAGTCCAAACACATGCACTATAGGTGAATTGGTGTAAGCTAAATTGTCCGGAGTGCATTTGTGTGAATAAGTATGTATAGATGTTTCCTAGTGATGGGTTGCAGCTGGAAGGGCATTCGCCACGTAATACATATGCTGGATAAGTTGGCAGTGCTTCTGCAGTGATGACCCCAGATTAAAAAAGGGACTAAGCTGAAAAAAAAATGAATGAATTAATTAATTAATTTAGTTATATATTAGTAATAAAAGTTGTTTGATTTAGTCAAATAAAAGGAGAATAAAAGGAATCAAAAAGTTGCCTGATGACTGTTTAATGGAAATAAGTTTTTTTTTTCAACACATTTCAAAACATTTGATAACTCATTTCTAATAACCGATTCACTTTTTTCTTTTCCATGATGACAGTACAAAATATTTTACTGGATATTTTTCAAGATACTAGTATTCAGCCTGACTTGACATTTAAACCTATTTTACCCCTTTTTCAAGATTTAAGTCTTTTGTGTCTCCAGAATGTGTCTGCAAAGTTTCAGCTCAAAACACCCATCAGGATGTTTATTATACCTTTTAGAATATTGGAATTGTCTGCTCTGAACAACCATATTGCTGTTTTTGTTGTCCGCCTCGGTGCGTCAGATAAACAACACAGTGACAGACATGAAGTTAAACAGATCTCACGTAACGTTTGTGAGAAATACTACAGTAAGAACTTTCCCAATGATTATTTGATGTGTTTGTGTGTGACTCATTGTCGCAGAAAGGCTTGAATTAACTCCACAACAATGTTGTTACCATGTTCATGCACATACACACAGACACACAAAGCGTGCACGTGTAACTTTACACTGTTTTTCCTCGGCAAATGTGACAGGATAAACAATAATACCCACTTCTGTATGGATATCCGTTATGTTAATGTACAAAATAAACTTGATTTAACGTCCACAAACCAGGATTGAAGCATCTTCTTTTATAACTGTACTGACATGCAGCTGTGCTGATAAAGTAAAGCTGAAGTAAATCGCTGTAATTCATTACAAACATGCTGTTTTAAAAACGTTTTAAACTTGTAAAACTGATTCTTCAATTGATGATGATTGATGATCACAGAGAGCTCAACAGATCTTTTAATCCCAGTTGCATTGTGCGCATCCTGTCTTGTTGATATGATTATACAGTATGTGTTACTACGGAGACATGTTAATATGCGGCTGTCAATCAATTTGGTGGGTGGGGATACTGCACTCCTACGTCACGTTGCGATTGGCCCTTAAAATGGGAGGGATTTGGATCCTATTTTAAAAATTTAGCCATTTATTTAAGCTATTTAGCTATTTAGCTAAATATTACCTATTTTAACGTCAGGAAATTGAAAAGAAAATCACTCCAATATGACTGTGGACACACTATACCTACACAGTTTTGTCCAAACAGCTTACAAAAGATCATTTTCTTCATAAGTGCCCTTTAAAGGCTTAACTTGGTTAAATAAGCAAGTTAGGGTAATTAGGCAAGTCACTGTTTAACGATGGTTTGTTCTGTAGACAATCAAAAAATATATATATTGCTTAAGGGGCCAAATAATATTGACCTTAAAATGGTTTTCAAAATATTTACCAATAAATATTAAAAAATATTATAGGAAGTACTGTGGGGGAAAAAAATATATTGCTCTGTTAAACATCATTTGGGAAATATTTGAAAAAGAAAAGTCACACGAGAGCTAATTATTTTGACTGCTTGGCCGTTGTACATTTTGGGCCTCGTCTAAACTCCTCCCTCCTCCTTTTTGTAGGCATTCACACTAGTTTGAGTCAGATGGAGTGAGTTCAGTGACAACCCAAGTTTCAAAGTCAGTCTGATCTGTATAATGTAATCAGTGAAGCAGCGCCTGCTAGAGATTGTGTTCGCTTTATAACATCTGTGATTTTATGCAGAAGCAGAAGACGTCTGGCTTCATGGGCTAAATGTATTTCATCCAGTTATCTCTCGATTTGTTTATCTCCTTTCAGTTTAATTCAAGAGTTTGATTTGCTTTATATACTGTAACGTGATCTATATGAGAACTGCCATGAAAACTGGCTCTGAAGATGTTGCTTATGTTAACCCACTTGAACTCATCTGCTTTCTGTCTCTGTCTGCAGATTCCCAGTTTCCCATTGAAATATCTGCCGTCAAGAGGGACCATGACTTTCTGGATAAAGACCTTGTGGAGCCTCTTTGCCGGTGAGTTTCCAAATGCAGAGATTATGTAGAGATTGAGAGTCTGTAGTGAGAAACACGATACTCTGTCTTTACTTTAAAGGACAGCTGTGAAATCAAAGGCTTTACTGTCAATCACTTGTGCTCTGACTGCCATGCTGTTCTGATTGTTTATGTTGTTCAGGGTTGATCAATATATGTTTTAAGGACAATATGGACAATATTTTAATTTAATTTAATTTAATTTAATTTAATTTAATTTAATTTAATTTAATTTAATTTAATTTGTTTTTGCCATTATAAGTATTTTATTTATATTATTACTAACACTGTAATTTTTTTAACACGAATGTCACTGTTTTATAAATGTATTTACAATTATATTAATTGATTTTATTTGTATTATTTTAATTTCTTATTGAGTATTTATTCAAATTTTTATTACATCTGGCATTATTTCTATTGTATTTTATTATTTCTAAAATGATAAGTGTTTTTATTATATTGTTACTAACATTTTATTTTATTATATTTATAATTATTATTTTTTTTGCAATTTGCAGTATTTAATTTATATTTTAAATTATTTCTTAATATATTGCTGGGAGTTTTGTGTAAATGTTCTGTATGTACAATTATATTCATTGATTTTATTTGTATTATTTAAATTTCTTATTCTGTTTTGTCTTATTCTTTTTATTACTTCTGGCATCATTATTTTTTTATTTAATTTATTTAATTTTTATTTTTTTCTGTTATTATTAATAGTTTATTCATAATATTGCTAACACTATAATATTATCATTATTTTTTATCATAAATATTACAGTTTTATGTTTTTGTATGTACAATTATATTACTTGATTTTATTGGTATTATTTTCATTTCTTATTCTGTATTTTTATTATGTAATTTAATGTCGTCTGGCATATATTTTTTTATTTTATTATTTCTGAAATTATTAGAATTTTAATTCTTTTATTACTAATGTTTTATTTTATTTTATAATGAATTTTTTAATGATGAATTTATTAATATATTTCAGGGTATTTTATATAAATGTTCTATTTGTACAATTATATTTATTGCTTTTATTTGTATTATTTAAATATCTTATTTAGTATTTATTCTAGTCTTTTTGCTACTTCTGGTATTGTTTTATTTCATTTTCATTTCAGTTATTATTTCTCCCATTATTATTTATTCATTCATTCATTTATTTTATATTATTTATATTTTTACACATTGTAATTATTATTTGATTATTATTGTTTTGATTTGTATTATTTACATTTCTCAATCTGATTTTATATTGTTCTTTTATTACTACTACCATTATTTCTATTAAATTTTGTTTTATTATTTCTGCAATTATTAGTATTTAATTTTAATTAGTACTAACATTGTAATTTATTATTTTATTATCATGAAAACATTATATGTTGCTGGATGTTTTGTGTAAATGTACCATATGTACAATTATGTTCATTATTTTATTTTATTTTAATGCAAGGATGTATTGCCAGATATGTTTTGATGTGTGTACATCCTTTTTATTCCTAAAATCTGTAAAAACAGACAAAAGACTTTTTATGAGCGTTAATAATATTAATAGTGATTACAACAATAACATTACTATTATTTACCACTGGGTGATGTATGGATGAAAGTATATACAGTACATTTGTTACCTGTAAAAAAGAAATGCCAAATGACCCAGCCGAGGCTTGAACCAGTGACCTTCTTGCTGTGAGGCGAACGTGCTACTCACTACGCCACCGTGGTGCCCCCAGTGGTAAATTTGTGTTGGGGAACATGAAGGAATGAAGATAACTTTAACAATAAATAAAATAACAACAAATTTAAGTGGATTGAACAAAAAACAATTACGTTGTCCCCCCCCAAAAACTCATGAATTGTGTTGTTTATGCTCATTTTATTGATATACAGTAGGTAGCTTGAACAAACAGCAAAGAAAATATTTGGAGTCCACTGTAAAAAATGCAGGGTTCCACACAATTCCCTTATGTTTTTCCCACACAAATTGATTAAGTTAGGTTACTTGTTTTCACAAATTGAATTCAATGCAATTCTTCGGGTGTTTTGTAACATCCTACAGTAATTGTTTTGTGTTGTTTCAACTCATTATAAATAAGTAGTTCGAACAAGCAGAAAAAGTTAATATTTGAGTGTACATTTGTTTCCATGTTCAAAGAAACTCCAGCTTTTTTTTCTCTTTAAAGTCCAGTACCCAGATCAAACCATCACTACTGCTTGTAGAAGTGCGAGAAAGCTCAGTGAATGGCTCTGTCCCAGTGGCGACCTCACCTCCGTATGTGTCTGACCCGTGTCCTCCATAAAGTCTGTCTCGTTCCCTGCCGCTTTGATCCCCAGTTCAGCCCCCGTGGAGCTGCTCTGAAGTCCCTCTCAAAGGCCCGAGGGCTCGAACAGATGGCTGTGTGTGTGTGTGTCTGTGTGAATCCAGGCCTGGACTTTAAGGCGTTGAGGCTTTCTAGCAGGTTCCCTAATGGCACTAATGACAGCGTTAGTGAGATCTGACAGCTTTACTGTCACCGAATACACACACGCTGCTCTTCAGGGCTCAGACTGCTGGAATGAGAGTGCTGTTTCATTATCGCACAGCAGACATGATATTTAAGCATATTTTCTGGGACCATCTGGAGGTTTAATTAGGGAATCTTGATTTAAAAAGGCAGTCAGACAGTTGATTAACAGTGCTGATGTCATGCACATCAAAAAAATAACAACACGTTTGGTTTTATAGGTGAAGTAATGGCTTGTTTGTTTGTCTGGAATGGGTGTAAAATGAAGGGTCTGCGGATGGAGTGTGTTTGTAAAAAAAACGGGAAAGATTTTCGAGGGTGAGATCAAATAAAATAGACAAAGGAGGCCATTCACACGTCTGAGGTTACGTTCACAATGCTCAATTTTGATTTATTGCTCAGATCAGATTTGCTTTGTTTGGCCGTCCGCATAATAAAAGAAACGACACTATCAGATTGCCGTGTGAACTCGTGACAATCCTAAACTCACCCTCAAAAAAGGACAATAAGAGTACAATATGCAGCTTGCAAAGTTAATTCAAACATTTGACCTGTATCAGATTTAGGAGCACGTATGAAAGAATGGAAAAGATCAGATTCAGTGTTAGGGCTAATTATAATGATCTTAAAATGGTTTTGAACAATAAACTAAAAACTGCTTTTATTCTAGCCGAAACAAAACAAATAAGATTTTCTCCAGAAGAAAAAAAATTATAGGAAATACTGAGGAAAATGTCCGTGCTCTATTAAATATCACTTGAGAATTATTTGAAAAAGAATAAATATCGCACAGAAAGGCTAATCATTTTGCCCTCAAATGTATATAGATTTGGGCCACAGTCTCTCCTCTCCATATGCACCAGACACATTCTTATCAACAAAATATTGTGTGCTTCACGTTGATGAGTGGGCTTGACAAACCATCTGTAAAATACACACTCTTATGCTCCTCATATGCACCTTCTTTTAAGCACCACAAACTTCTTGGAAGGTGCTTCTTGGGGGGCTAATAATTCTGACATAGTACTACTATATATATATATATATATATATATATATATATATATATATATATATAAAATGTTGAAACGTTATATTTTATTGATTAACAGTGTGAATGACTTAGGGCGTACTCACACCATGTACAGTTCCCTTTAACTGGGCCAAAGCATGCTGGTCCCCCCCTCCCGTCTCCCCCGACGGCCCGCGGTCACATTGCATTCGGGCCTGAGCACGCTTACGTCATCGATGATGCGCTGTTCAGTGTAAGAGAAGCGCTCTCTGAAATTTCAGTGGAGATTTCTTTATATCATTATATCGTTTTAGTCGTTTGATATGCAATGACACACAGTCAGATATTCCGCCGAACAGATCAGCCACTGCTGACGCTCATAAACAATCATGACGTCCTCGTGCTGCAGGAATTTGAAGGTTTACTAAAGGCGCAGCTGTCGTGCAGAGAGGGGTTTGCGTCTTTAATAATCTATGACAGTTTGCGTTAATTAAACAGTAAGAATGATTAATAAATCCATATGAAACAGTCCCCAAAAGTCACATCTCCTCTTCAGTTTCGTGCTCAGGCGCGCTTTGCACTCTCACTACAAGCGTACCGCGCCAAAGCCCAAGTGTACCGGGCTCAGGCACACCTCTTCCAACTGGGCCAGGGCTGGCCAACTGTACCGTGCCTGAGCCCGATTCAGCGCACACACACTTCTAAAATTATCCAGGAAACGGGCCTGAGCACGGTTCGGATAGCATAGTGTGAGTACGCCCTTATATATGCAGTGCTAATCAGTTACTTCATTAAACAGCAGTTTTTTTTTGTTATCCCATAGTTACCTTTAAAAAGGATTCAAATTGGGATCATTTTGACACTTACCACTAGGTGTTTTTTTTTGCAATGTCAGTTTTGATGTACAGCGTGCATCGCATTATCAAACTAACCTTTTTCTTGTTGACATCTTGGAGTGAAAACATAGACTGAACTTGAGGACGCAGAGTTTTTTAAAAAACAACAAGTTGTGGTTTTATACTGTAGGTAAAATAATGGCTTGTTTGTGTATGGAATGGATATACAGTGAAGTGAAGGGTCTCCTATGGAGTGTGTGTGTGTGTGTCTCTCTGTGTCTGTCTGTCTGTCTCTGTGCATGCGTGTGTGTGTGTGTGCTCTGAAGGGGTGGAGAGAAGCTCTTCAGAGGTGAAGGAAAAACAGCCCATTCTGAGGTAGCATATAACAATCTATATCCAGTTTTCTTTGTTTTAGAGTTCACATTTTTACAAAAATAAAAAAGGCTTAATCAGAGTGCATGGTGAGCTGATCACAATCATAATCTCATCCACATGCAAAAAAGAACATTAACCATATAGTGGTCAGCTTAAATAAGTAAACACAGTAACCAAGTCCAGCTAATTCCGATATTAAGGTGCATCTGAAAAACATCTGACCTGCATCCTCAGATTTAGGAGGATAAATCTGATTGAATGTTTTAGTAATAAAACGGCATTTTAGAACGAAAAATGATCCACGTCCACACTGGCGTTTCACCTAGCGTTTCTAAAAAAATTCCCCCCTTCACACTACACCACTGAAAACGCACATCACGTGACCACACACACACTCTGGCATGCGCTGCAGTGGACGTCTGAGCTCCAGGAAGTCAGCGGGTGCTTAGAGCACAGCTCCCCAGTTGAGAGCTGCGCAGGTCGGACAGTTCATCAAGGACCACTATAGTTGATCTCACTATAGTTGTTAAATGTGATATTTAATTCATCTTGTCTCTAACGACTCTCCGGGCTCTTCGAATCTTGTACTTGTTGTCAGGTAAGGTGTTTTGGCTGAGCACAAAGATAAGTTAAATACATTCATTCATGGAGCAGCAGCTTTTTAAAACCGAAACGGCCCCTTCAGCTAGGTATGGGACGATAACCGGTTTCAAAGTATACCGCGGTTTGGAAAATTCAAGGTTTTAAAACCACCAAAGTTCTCTGTTATACCGTTTCTAAGGTATTTGTAAGTTGTTTTTGTTTGATTTATTATTATGTTTTGTTCACAAGTATTTTATTTAGTTATTTAGGGCAACAGTATCTCCAGCAGAAAAGGAACTTTTAAATCAAAAACTATTGGTTCAAAATATTTTAAATGTTTCTTAAAATAAAATATATTGTATTCAATGAGAGGAAAGTTGTTGTTTTTTTAACCCAGACATTTAAAAATAACTTATTTTCGAGCAGTAATATTTGTATCCAAGGTTATCATTTGGTCACAATCTTATACCGGCCCATGCCTACCTTCAGCATTGCTAAAACGCTCCGTTTTCGGATGTTGAAAACTCTGGGGTAGTGTGGACGGAAGATGTAACCGTAGCAAAACTTAACTTTAAAACTAAACGTATTAGTGTAAACAGGGCCTTAGAATGAATCTAATTCTATATGGTTTGTGCTTTTACTACTGTCATAAAAAGTCACGTCAGATTTGCCCCATAATATTCTTTAATCTGAATGTACTGTACTGTAAAATTAAAAAAAGACCTGCTGATGTCATGAAGGAACATTTCAGCATATCAAAAAACAACATGTTGTAGTTTTATAGGTCAAATAATTGCTCATTTGTGTCTGGAATGGGTATAAAGTAAAGGGTCTGCAGTCTCGTATGGGCCGTGTGTGTGTCTGTGTGTTAAAGGGGTGGAGAGAAGCTCTTCAGGGGTGAAGATCAGTCAGACGAGGACGTTAAAGGACGCTGTAGGGTTAGATCAAAGCGGAGGTGGATCGGCCAATCTCCTGCTCTCTTTATCCCTCTGTTTTTTCCTTCTGCAGTCTCATTCATTCATGGCCATGTCTTGAAAGAGATTAGAAGTCACGGCTGCCAAGTTGAACCCGTCACTCTTTCCGGCAGCCAATCAGGATGGAGATAGTGAGAGTTTTCTTGAAATCTATACCTGTGCGTAGAGAGGCAAACAGAGGTTAGAGGAGTGTAGGATCTGCAGTGGATTCTCTCTCTCTGTTTCTCTGTATGGTTCCTTTGTGGTGGAGATGAGAGTGACGGATGTCTTCACCAGTGACTGTCTTCTTCTCTTCCAGTCGACTCAACACTCTGAACAAGTGTGCCTCCATGAAACTGGACGTGAGCCTCCCTAAGAAGAAAGTAAGTGGCTTTTTAGTTGAATTTTGGTGAATCCCGTTATATAATATTCTATAATACATTAGATTAATAATATTTAATTAATTCATATTATATACAGTCAAGCCTGAAATTATTCATAGCACTGGCAAATTTTGACTTAGTTACTTTTATTCAACCAGCAAATTTTTTTTTTTGACCTGAAATGACACAGATTTCTCTCAATAGAGAATAAGACCATGTACAAGAGGCATAATTAGGCATAAAAAAAGAGGCTTTTATTTTGATTTAATTTGATTTAGTTCATTTTCGAACAAAAATATATCATACATAAAATATCTTTAACAAAAAAATACATTTCAACATGGTCAAAAATGGAGCAGGATGAAGCACAAGCTTATTATTTTCCCACCCCATTACCACACACATCATTCTTCTATTACTTAAAATTATTTTTATTTTTTATTTTTTTTTACATATCTCTTCTTATTACATTGGACATATTCTATCCTTTTGGCATCTTCAACATACTACATGTTTGATTCCATTTATACATTTGCATTTTATAACAAAAATTACAGAAATAAATCAAAAATCAAAACATAGTACTGCAAATAATAAATAGCCATTAATTAATATTTCATCAAACCTTCCTCATTTTATCCTTTTTCAATCACCTTCACTATTATATGCCTTTAATAATATATATTTATACAACTTTTTAAATTGAATAACATTCTGACATCGTTTGAGACTCTGTTCTAAACTATTCCATAATTTCACACAACATACAAACATACACCAGCTTTTTAAAGTTGTCCTTATTTTCAACCTCCTAAAATTGAGTTCTTCTCTCAGATAATATCCCCCTTGTCTTTCTTCAAAAAACTTTTGCATGCATTTCGGAAGTAATTTATTCCTGGCTTTAAGCATGAATTGTGCTGTTTTAAATTTAACCAAATCGTTGAACTTAAGTGTCTTCAATTTAAAGAATAAAGGATTTGTATGCTCCAAATACCCCACATTTTCTATCAGTCTGATTGCTTTTTTCTGTAATGTACATGAAGATTGTAAATTAGATTTATATGTGTTCCCCCCAAATTTCAACACAATAACTCATATATGGCATCATAAGTGTGTTATATAATACATACATTGATTTATTATCTAGGATAAATCTTGCTTTATACACTGTTATTGTTTTCACTCATTTTGATATCACATTTACATTTGAACAAAAACTTTGAGTTGGAATTTGCCAGGGGTATAAATAATTTTAGTTTAATTTTTAATAGTTTAATATTTAATAATTTTAGATCTCAGTATCTTTTATTGGGAGTTTTGGAGGAAATGATGTGCATTGACATTTAAATGATGTCACATTCAACACTTTTAATGGTTTCTTAATACAAAATTAATGTGAATTAATAAATGTAAATTAATGTAACTTAATTAATGTAAACACAAAATTATAAACAATGTTCAAAAATTTAGTTTATATGTAAAAGAAAATGTGTCTGTTAAATTAAGCAGTCTAAATGTAATGTTTTATTGTTTTTTTGTTTTATTTTATTGCTATTATTGTAATAGCTCCGCTTTATAGTGGATTACATGTTTTGAATCGGT
Organism: Danio albolineatus; assembly: GCA_903798035.1. NCBI lineage: Eukaryota > Metazoa > Chordata > Actinopteri > Cypriniformes > Danionidae > Danio > Danio albolineatus. The sequence continues at coordinate 9,556,899 of CAIGQQ010011173.1, read as the reverse complement.
CTATGAAATAAAGAAAAAACATCTATAGACTAAATCTATCTGTCTGGGTTTTCAAAAAGGATTATCTGACATATGAACTGCTTATAACAAAGCAGATGTTTTAAAAGTAGCACTCGTGAGCCGTGAACAGAATTGATGTTGGCTTTCAGCACTGAAGCGTTGGTTTAATCTTTAGTCGAGACTCTTTGACTGTTGACGTAGAGCTCGTATTTCAGCCTAATTATGATTGCAAGCTGTGGGTCTCATTCAGTGGGTCGTTTGTGACGCTTTTACTGACGTCTCAGGCATGTGAAAGGGGTCTTTGGGTGTTGCTGTCTTAAATGCAGCCAGACAGTGATTATTTGATACCTGTTATGTTCCCGTCCTCTTGTTTGGATGATATTTGAGAAATCCCCACACCAGCTAGAATGACTTAGGGGATGTTTTTGAAATTGTCTTTTGACATTTTTCAAATACCACGAGTCTCTTTTGACATCATGACTGTAACGTTCAGGGTAAACGTATGAGGTCTGTGGTATTTTAAATAGGAAACGGGTTGTAAAGGTTATATAGTGTTAAGAGGGTGACATTGATTTCCTGTGCTGTGAACTTACTCGTCTGGGCTTCACCATTCATAAAACATATTGGGAACATCTGTACAATGAAACTGTAATAGCTTATGGTTTTCATCTTGTTTATCAGACTTTAAATGAGGGCTAAGATAGATAGATGGATGTACGGATAGAACGATGGGTGGATGGATGATTGGATAGATGAATGGATGGAAAAATAGAACGATAGAATAGATAGATGGAACAATCGATTTATGGATGGATGATGGATGAAACAATAGATGGATAGATGAAACAATGAACGGATGGAACAATAGAAAGATGGATGGTTGGTAGATAGATAGATAGATAGATAGATAGATAGATAGATAGATAGATAGATAGATAGATAGATAGATAGATAGATTGGAACGATGGATGGATGGATGGATGGATGGATGGATGGATGGATGGATGGATGGATGGATGGATGGATGGAATAATAGATGGATTGATGAAACAAAAGATGGATGGAACGATAGATAGAT
>CAIGQQ010011173.1:9536756-9553544 GCA_903798035.1 Danio albolineatus | reverse complement strand
AAAGAAATATCCAGAGAAAGATAAATACATATAAATATAGAAAAACGACCATTATTTTTTGGCCTTCATAGTTCACTGAATAATTCTTTACAGTAAATATACTCACATAATACAAGTGAGAGATTATTGAATAGGGGTGCATTACTAAGAAGTTAATAAGTATAAATAGTACTGTATAATAATAAGAAATCATATGGATGAAAAAAATGATTTTTTTTAATATTCTTGTTGTTGTTACCTTTTACAGCCTTAGATGGCCGAGCTTCAGGATGTCAAACCTCCTCAGCCAATCAGGAATCTCGTTACAGATATCCAGCCAATCGGTGGGCCAGCTTAGCTTGTTGCAGAAGTTCTCTTTATTGCGCCTCACTGCGATCATGGAGAAATACTCCATGTCTAACAAGCATGGATGGACTTGGTGAGTTACCTACCAAATACATTTTTAAATATTAGATTTAACGCAATGTTGAATTGCTTTGCTTGTCAAGATGATGTAAATCCATGCTGCAAGAAAAACATAACAGCGTATTTATATATATTAAAACTTCTGATTAAATAAGCCTACAATCTATTTTTAATTAAAACCATGCAAAAGTTAATATCAAAATATGCGATTATATACAAAACAGAAATATGACATATAATATCAGATCACTGTCATATGGGCAAAAACAAAATGCTAAAAAAAGAAAATGTACAATATCTTACAAAGGAACTTGAAATGTTTTACACATTGGGCTCTATTTTAACAATCTAAGCACAAAGTCTAAAGCGCATGGCGCGAAAGCATTAAGGGTGCTTCCGAATCTACTTTTTGCTATTTTAAGGACAGAAAAATACACTCTGCACCCCAGCGCATGGTCTAACAGAGTTGTGCTTATTCTCTTCTTTTTGGGTTTTGGGTGTTTTTTGAGTATAACATGCATTAAACCAATCAGAGTCTCATCTTCCATTCCCTTTAAGAGTCAGTTGCGTCGTGCCATGGCGCATTTGCTATTTACATGGTGGACTTTGTGAGTGGAAAAACTGAACGCTAGCGAGAAAACAGTTAAACAGACCATCTGTAGCACAAGGATAAAGAATGAGCCTCCTCCATTCGGCCTCTTTACTTTCTCTTTACTTAACTTTTACTCTTTACTTTACTCCTTTACTTTTGTGGATAAGGAAACAGTGTTGTACTTACTCCACTGAAGACATCCATTAGTCTACATATATAAATTCCTTTGTTAAGCGCAAAGATTTGTTTCAAAACTATTTCTAAATTCAGTTCTAATTTCCAACAAACGAATAAATGAACAATAATAACAAAGTGTGGTCTAAAAACTGAGTTATATCCAAACACACGTCCTATTCATATGCCCCATATGGTGATGCAGACGTCTACAAAACCCGACAGGAGGACAAATCTAAACTTGTTTTTTATTAAAACAAATATAAATATGTATATGATAAATAATACCACTAATAATAACATATACAAATACAAATTGTCATGAATAAACTAAAAAAAGCCCAGCTGAGATGAAGGCTTGGAGGCAGGGGTTTTTATCTTTATGCTGAAAATAATAAGAAAATAACAATTTTTGTGAAATATTTTTGCAATGTGTTTGCATTTGGTCCTGCATAGATGCGTAACTAACGCACTCTGCGCTGGACTTTAGAGCAGCTTTTAGTTGGTTAATGGCACATCTATTTCAGTTCCTCAAAATAGCAACATGCCAACAATACGCCTTAACATCTCCTTTTTAGACCAGCACACCCATCAGTCTACAAAGTGGCGCAAATGGATTTGCTATTTAAACAACGTGGCGCAAAATGTGAAAATTACAGTTGCACTGGTCTGAAAATAGCAACAAATTGCTCCAAAAACATCTTGCACCTTATTGCGTCGGGTGTTTGATAGGGCCTATTATGTCTGTGAACTTGAGTTTATTGGACCTGAAAAATCCTTGAAAGATCCTTGAATTGAGTTATTGAGTTATTTAATCTGTGGGAAGGAGAATTTTATTTTAACCAAGAGAGCATTTATTTTACTATTTTATTATAAAAACAAAATCCCAACCTCATGCTCAAAAACAATTTCTCTTATATTAAACAGTTTTTTATCTGCTTAATATATTTGTAGATTTCATGATTTATTTGATGATTAAAAAGTTTAAAGGTACAGCCTTTAAATAAACATCCTTACATAAATGTCTTTACCGTCAAGTTAAATGCATCACACTTTTCACATGTACTTTTCCTGGTAAGCCAAGGGATTTCTGAGTCAATAAGATGCGTCAGTCCTGGAAAGTCCCCGTAGGAGGCGATTGGGGGCTTTATTTGCTCTTGTTGAATAACATTGATCAAAGAGTCTCCTCGGTCAAGCAAGGTTATGAAATAATCTCGTCTTATGATCAAAATAATAGTTCTGCCATCCAGCTCTGTGCATTCTTCCAGTTACACTCCATCCTGTATTATACAATTATGATTATAAACTGATCTCCTCGCTTATGTTCTTAGGTCAGTGCCAAAATTTATGAAGAGAATGAAGGGACCAGACTACAAGGATAAGACTGTTTTTGGCGTTCCTCTGATCGTTCATGTCCAGCGGTATGGGCATCCTCTGCCCACGTGCTTACAGCTCGCCCTGCGCTTTTTAAGAAGCCAGTGTTTGGACCAGGTACACGGGTTTCATTCACATTTCACTGATTACAAGGTTCAGATTTAGTGTCGAGTCATCACTTCATTTATAAAGACCCTCATAGTGTTTGATTTCTACCCTGTATGTTGATCTCTTAATAAGATCAAGCAAGAAAGGTCTGTAGTCCATTGTTGATAGTGTAGTGATGAATGAAGCAGCATTCACACTAAGGTCACTTTCAAACTAAGCAGATTATGGTATGCCAACAATTGTTTGCCCTTGTATTAAGGGCAGGGGTGGACTTAGTGATTTGGGGGCCCTCAGCAATTCCAAGCATGGGGCCCTAGCATGAAAACCCAAAACACTCTCTTTCTAGATCTTTTTTTTTTTCCTCTGTAGATTCGTTTTTTGGGGCTTTTTTGTAAATAATATGTTTTAAGTGGAAGCTTTATCTTCTTAATGTAAAATTAAATACAATAAATTCACAAATAATAAAAAACAAGTTCACAAACTAACTATATGTACAGTTCATTACCCATATTTGTGGTTAGATTTTATTATTTGCATGTGTAGTACGGAAGGAACGTTCCACTATTTATGGGGCCCCGGTTTTAAAGTATAAACGTTAAAATCTTAATGGTTATTGACAGATTTTACAACATGTGATAGAAAAGATAGAAGAGCTATAAGATTAATTTAGGCAATTCTTGGCATTGGTCAGGGGGCCCTAATTCCCGGGGTCCTAATCGGCTGCTTACCTCGCCTCTTGGTTAAGTCCGCCCCTGATTAAGGGAACTTTAAATAAAAACAATGAACAAACTGGGGCGACATCATTATAATCTAATTGAATAAAGGTTTGTTGTGGCTGGTAAACTACTACTGGTCTACGGTAATTATGTTAACAAGTCGAGATAGTCTGTGTCGATGAACTAGTTAAACAACCAAACCAATTCAGTGGATATTGCATTACAGGTTTTCTAAATGGTTATAGTATGTTAAGCTCAAACATTCAAATTAATTCACATGTGAATGCACACTGTTGGTCATTACTTTTTCATTTATTAAGCAAATGGTGTCACTGTTTCATTGTGTGATCCTGCATATCATATAGCATAACAAACGAAGCACCGTCTTTTATGGAATGATTATCGCCAAGAGTGTCATTCAAAAACGATGGAAATCAGATTCTTCTTCTCAATTGAAGTCATGGTTAACTTATCTCAGTCAAATATTGCACATGGAAAGAGTTCGTTATGGAGTTATGGAGTTATTTGGCTTTGATAAGTTTTACAATATATGGCAACCATTCCTTGATCACCTTGACAAATAAAAATGCTGATTCTGAGCAGCAGTGTAGCGCTTTAATATGTTCACTGCCCTTGTTGACTGCCTCTTTGTATATTCATTAAAACCGTTTATATGCCCTGATTATTATTATTATTTTTTTAAAATAAATAATTACATATTTAATAGTGCCATTATTTTCTTTGTAATATTATGCTTATTTATGCATTTTTGTTGTTGTGTTGTTTAGTAATTATTGAAAAATGTAAAACTACTCAAAACACTTGTTAAAAAAATGTAATGACAAATAGTTTTCCAGCTAAAAAATACAATACATATATAATTGTCGTATGTTGACACACAAATACACATTTGTTATACACACACTGATTACAAAAATCAAATAATAGAAAAATAATCACAACAATAGTTGATTCCATGGTTGTTTTCTTGTGCATTTCTTGCTCTTAAGAAGAACTGCATATATTTACATCTAAGCATCACTTTCTGAGATGTTCACAAGCAATACACCATTTCAAGCTGCTTTTTACCAAAAATGTCTTTCTCATGAATGTATCTGAGCCTTGAATGGTTGAATGGCCTTGAATTCACCCAAAAATTGCAATTCTGCTGTTTATTATTCACCCTCATATTGTTCCTGAGACCTTTGTTCATCTCCAGAACACACATTAAAGTATTTTAGATGAAATCCGAGCACTCAAAGTCTAGATAGGAACCAAAAACATTGTCAAATGGTTCGACTATAGTCGTACAGTGTGTGTCAGGGTGCGTGTTTACTACAGGCTGTACAATGTATTTTCCATTAGAGTCAGCAGTGCAACATGCAATTGTCATTTTCCAGTTGTATACACATCCTAATCTAATGTGGATGATATGAGCAAACAAAGTTTTTATAGTTTTATTGGCACAGAAATGTGTTCTTGGAGCTTTGTATGATAACAGTTGAACCACTGAAGTCACATGGAATGTTTTGACAATTGTTTTGGTTCCTTTTCTGGACTCTGAACCTCTTGGAATCGCCGATGTCTATGTCTATTTCATATAAAATATATACATTTGTGTAATTAATTAGCAGTTTTAATTTTTAAGTGAACTAACCCTCCTTAAGTTCCAAATTTTGTGAATTTCTCTGAATATTTTTCCACGCAATGATAAATGTGATCACATATTCACAGACACCCAAAAAAGGCTGCACAACACCAAAGCATTGTAAGCACCGCACAAATTTTCCCTAAAACAATTTGAGAAAATTATGCTTTTCTCGTTTCAGGTGGGACTTTTCCGTAAATCCGGGGTAAAGTCTCGTATTCAAGCTCTCAGGCAAATGTGTGAAACCTCCCCTGAAAATGTGAACTATGAGGATCAGTCTGCGTATGACGTGGCAGACATGGTCAAACAGTTCTTCAGAGACTTACCTGAGCCACTTCTCACAAGCAAAATGGGCGAAACTTTCCTTCATATATACCAGTGTAAGTGCAGCTCCCGTGTGTTCACAAAAATTAAATAAACAGGGGTCTTAAAAAGTTTTAAAGTTCAAAAGGAACATTTAGTTTTAAACTCACTGAAATAAGGTGCTGTCTGTCTTAAAGGGGTGGTCCAGAGTGTATTTTTAAGGCTTGGTCGTGTTTAAAAGATGTGTGGTAAAAGCAATGTGTGTTCATGCTTCATTTGTAAAAAGTCACGTTATTTTTTCATATATCTTACTTTCATTATATACAGCTACTCAGCTAACATAAAGACGAAAATCTTATTTCCTAGTTCCTCCAAAAGCCCGCCCTCAAGAGACAATGATTGGTCAGCAAACTTAATGTGTTATGATTTGCGGATCAGTTTGCGGACCACGTCACCAGGAAGCATCATGTCCAGTCACTAGCACACACTGTGCCTCTGCTGTGTAAATACTGTCAGTCAGTGTAGCTGTGTTAGTCAGAGCCTGAATTAGACAGAAAGTGAAGAGGGCACAGCTCAACCTCATGCCTGCTCTCTAAAATAAAATCTGTATGTATTCAGGTTATAAGCATGTGTAATAATTTGAAATGCTCACATAACTTTTGCATTTTTCACATAACTTTTTCTTATTTTAAATGTAGAACGCACAGAAAGCGTCCACATAGAGAGACACTGCAGTACTGCTGAAGATTGTGGTTGTTTACAGTGATTTGATGGATAAATATGAATTTTTAGCTATTGTTAACAGTGTTAACTGTGCCAAACAGCATTTCCTGTTGTTTACATCCTTGTTTACATCCTTGCTACAACCGTTAACTTTAGAAAATATGCATGTAATGGACAAATTTTAACAATTAAAATTACTCACAGGTTGTGGCTCACAATCCACAGCATCTTCTATCATGGTTGAACTTCTTCTTTGAGGAGTTTTTAGCTGAGCACTGAACTGGGAGAGATTCTGGAAGCTGTCTTTTGTCAAATGCTAGCTATATATTTTTCATAATTCTCTGGCACATAATTAAAATTAAATTGTAAGCACTTCTCTCTTTGTGTTGTGTCCTTTGGAAGCCAAAATACAGAAACAGAACAAGCTCTGTGGAAATAGCAGTGTTTGGACAGCATTTTAGCTTTCTCTGCTGTAACATTACAGCGCCTCTGGCCACACCCCTTCGCCGCATAGGGTGTATGCATGTGGTGAATGCGCATAATTTAATGTAAAAGCCAATGTTTCTCTTTGCATTGCACTTTGAGCATATTACATTCAGATATGCTGTTTATTTTCAGACAGCTACATTACACATCAACTAAAGTTTAAAATATGATATCGTAGTGGACAACCCCTTTAAAACATTTTAAACAGCTCTTAATTTTCCTTTTGTCCGTGTAAAGATACTCAGTCGGTACAAACAACAATCCATCTAAAAAAATGAAATAACACAAGTTACGTTTATTAACTCTATTTACCAGTTTGGTTTAATTGTCTTTTTAACAATAGCATTGGTTATAAGTATGTGATTGAAAAAATATGCTTGAATTTGAATGGGGCAGGTAAAGATATTTTCTACTGGCTATAAAAAAAAAATTTAAAAAAACTTAGCGTTTTGCCCTATATGTCTGAAATTTTATTCATAATGGTCTTAAAAAGGATGATGGATGATGAAACATGCAAAAACCATTGTTAAATATGTCAAATCCCTAACATACTGGTCTGTCTACCCAGATGTCCCTAAAGAGCAACGCTTACAAGCTGTGCAGGCAGCCATCATGCTGATGGCAGATGAAAACCGTGAGGTCCTGCAGACGCTGCTGTGCTTCCTAAATGATGTCACTTCCTCAGTTGACGAGAACCAGATGACCCCGATGAACCTGGCCGTGTGCCTCGCTCCATCGCTCTTCCACCTCAACATCATGAAGAATGATAACCTGTCGCCCAGGTAACAGAGCTCTATTTTTAGCTCATTCCAAACATGCTTGGAAGCTAGTGTTTCATTTAAGGGGTCATGAACTGCCTTTTTGTTTATTTAGCACTGTTTTCTGAGGTCCACTTATTATGTTATCAAGATGCATTTTTTTTTTTTTTTTTAGAAGTAATAGGTTATTTTTTAACCCCTTTCAAACTCTTTGAAAACGTTTAGTGGATTGAAGATTTTGAAGTAAATGTGCATGATTGACTGAAAGCTTTAGCACAGTGGTTCTCAAACTTTTTTCACCAAGTACCACCTCGAAAAAAAACTGTCTCTCCAAGTACCACTATAATTGTATTGAAATACAGTAGCGTAGTAGGTCTAATTGAGCAGCTACAGCTCTGCACAGTTCAAAAATGAGACTGATTAATTCTTATTATGAATATTTATTATTGTCAGCCACATTAAACATTTTAAATAGTTTGAACATGAATACTATACTATGCATAAAGGTAAAAAATAAAATAAAATGCAACATTTAAATTAAAATGTGCTTTTAAAGTTAATTAAAATTGCACTGTACTTAAGTAAAAAGAAAACTAAAAAGTATTATCATAAAGTAGCCTATTCATTAAGTTCCTTTATATAGGCTATATGTCATAATATTCATAAATATGTTGCATGTATATATGACTTATTTGTATGTCTTTAAAATGTAAACTTGTATTTTAAATATATAATAAATAATATAAATATAAAGAATTGGAATTACATACTTAAATTAGAAATTAGATCTGCTTACTGTGTGTTAGAGTAGGCTTTGTGTGTCAGAAAACCAAGTGATTAAACTGTACCTGTCAACATTGAGATACAAAAATGCGACATACACCCCAACAATGTTACAAATATGAAAGGGAAATGACCTTCAAATGATAGAATGCAAAATAAACATTAGAAAATTAAACATAAAATAAAAGGTTTAGCCTTTAAAATCTATTTACTGATCACATCAGTGTTATCGTACGCATCAAAGGGTTAAAAGTGTGTTCATATTTTTACTTTTATTATTCAGCGATTCCTCCGTGTAACACTAGAAAGAAGCCTGCGTACCACTAGTGGTACACCTACCAAAGTTTGAGAACCACTGCTTTAGCATAGCTTAAAATTGTATCGCTTTGCTTTACGTCTGTGCAATATGACAATATACGTTGTGTAAACAAAGTAAAACGTCTACATAATCATTCATTAATTTCCTTTTTGGCTTAGTCCCTTTATTAATCTGGGGTCGCCACAGCGGAATGAACCGCCAACTTATCCAGTATATGTTTTAATCAGCGGATGCCTGTCCAGCTGCAACCCATCACTGGTAAACATCCATACACACTCATACACTATAGACAATTTAGCTTACCCAATTCACCTATACCACTTGTCTTTGGGCTTGTGGGGGAAACCGGTGCACCCGGAGGAAACCCACGTGATCGCAGGGAGGACGTGCAAACTCCACACAGAAATGCCAACCTTCTTGCTGTGAGGCGATCGTGCTGCGCCTGTTTCATACTCTTTAATTTACTTTGTGGTCCCACAAAATTTTTATTTATAGATCTGTTATCATTAGTTTTGAAAAGTGTTTTATATTTGATTAATATTTATTTACATCTCTACATTTTTAACCAAATATGAAGTTCTAAATCAAGTGACCAACATGATCAACATTTGATCAGAACATTTATGAGTGAAAAAGCAGTAGTCTCTTACATGTGGTCAATATGTATATATAACTATTAATTGATTGATTTTACAGAGATGGTACTGTCGCGTGATTCATATATCATTATCAGGATATGCACTGCTTCCCACATCACATAGTTAAAGGGCCACGAAACCCCCCTGGCTAGGCTGGGTGTTTTCACACCTACAGTCTGGAAAAGCTCAGGAAAGTGGGTGTGTCCAGCTCTGTTTAGGTGGGAGTGTCAGGGGAGGGAATGAGGGAAGGTTTTGCATAAAGATGGGAGTTTCCATTTGTGCACGCGCTCATTTTTCAAAAAAACGACGCACACACACACAGGCGCAGGGGGAGAAATAAGTGACTGTGTGAAGTGACATCAGTAATCTAATTATTAGCCAAATGATTAATTTGTTGACTTTAGCGGCAGTTTGGTGCTTATACTTTAATCTAGGAACATTTCCTGCATGTCCCCCGTGACAAACTAGATGTGAGAAACTATTGAGAATGTTGTTTTAATGTAGTGTTTGATACCGCGCGGCGTGAGGGAGAAATAAAATCTCTCCGCAGACTATCCGGTCACAAAATGCGGCGAAAATTCTACACAAAAGTAATTGTTTGACTGCAGTGTTTACACTCTGAGAGCAGAATGTACAGCGGATCTTTCAGTCTTTAATATTGTACGGATATTAACCTGCTGTAAACTCAGTAACAGTTCATCATTTTGACAAAGGTCTGTCTTTAAACACTGACAGAGTTACGAACACTATGAACTACTAACTAACTACGAACTGAATAAACAAACAAAGAGCACTGATGGCTTACCAAATCTCTAGACAATCCACATTAACTGGAGCGGCGTCTGTTTTATAAGGAGACGAGCGGCAAAACCATTTCCAGATGCGGAAAGCTCTCGGGTGAAGAAATAAAGTTCCTTACAGACACATTTCTGCTGCGCGCGCGTCCAGCTCCGCTCTCATAGCGGAAATGAAGACTAAACCTTCTCTACCATGGCTACAGCTGCAGCACATAAACACAACACTGGCGACCTGCGTCTCCTTCCACTTGTTTTGGAAACACAACGTGGCGTCTCTGCCGTCTCACTGCAACACATACACGCACACAGTCTTCGAAGCTCTCGTGCATATTAATGAGTTGCACCGCAAACCCAGCAGAGCGCGCTGATTGGCTTGAACAAAGGCTATTTCATGAATTAATGCTGCACGCTCACTGACGAACGCTCGGTTCACGCCGGGACAGACCTCCAGTCACCACGCGGGAGAATACGCATGGCTCTCATAGGCGTGACGCAGCCTCAAAAATTCGTTTCAAACCGGAAGAACGAATTTGCTGGAAATAACGCAAAAACAACCAATTTTCACGTTTTAGTCAATTATATGTGTCCTAATAGTGTTTATAGCAGCGTGGGACTCATATATGACTGTCAACAGCTCAAAAAATGTGTTTTGGTGTTTCATGGCCCTTTAACTATGCAACAAACAAAACATAATTTCAGTTTTATTAATAATTGTTTGTTTATTGGTTTCTTTTCAATGGGTTAAAGTAAAAAAAAAAGACTGTTAAAAAAAAGACTGAAATAAAAAAGGAATACTTTTATGCTATTCAGGATAACAGGGGAAACTCTGCTTCTCTCTCGTTTAAGTTCAAAGCAAATTTGAATGCCAAAACATTTTAAATGTTTATACAAAATAGCCTATGTAATATATTAACATCATCAAATTAATAAAATATACAGCAAATGAGAAATAAATGACAGAAGAGTTCATAACACGACAACATCTTTAAAAATGATCATAATTGCAAGATTAAAGCTAGTAGATGTTTTTAAATAAGGCAAATGCGTTAAATAGTGTACATATATTTTGCAGCCAGTTTAGATGTCATTTTGTCCCCGAGTATATAGTAAAGTTCTGAATCTGAGTCATGTAGATTAATGAATCTATTATTTACTTTTTCTCATGGTATCGCAGCTGTGTGTGCGCCGTCAGCTGTGAAACCAGGTGGAAAGTAGTCTTTAGTAAAAGAGTAATGCAAGAATACACACAAGATTTAGAAAGCGAAAGGCAAAGGGTGAATTCCAGACATTTTAGGATATTTAGAAACCTGGGCCGGACTAATTTTTTAAGTCCCAAAAATCCGCATCTCTGGGTCTGAAGAGTGTCTACTGTCTACACGATTGCTGTCAGGTATCGCAGACACAGAACGAAACCACTACTTTTTCCACTGCTTAATCATTATATTGAGCGCATACAAAAACTGTAAAAGGATGATAATAATAGTAAAAAAAAAAAATGTGTCACTAAATTCATTTGGGTGGCCGTTAATATACCTGGGCAGCCCTCCCAGGTAAAGTCTATGTGTGGGAAGCATTGATATAAGATGACATATCGTGATATGAGATATTTGCCATACATCACCAAGCCTTTCTTTGCTTCTAGGATTATGTGCCAAACTGTTGGTGTAAACTTCCACGTCTGTGTTTGACGTCTTTATAGTCAGTGCTGGGTTGTTTGTAAATGAATCCACAGTAAAATTAGGTTTAATAATAACAATAATAATAATAATAATAATAATAATAACAATAGTAATAATAATAATAAATTCCTTAACTTTTTTTCTAACAGAAGGAAGCACCAACGTGATTTCACCAAGTAAGACATATTCCTGGATTAGCATCTACGTATGTTGATCCTGGAACAACATTCCAATCAGCCAATTAGAATTAAGGACACGTTTACAGTTTATGTTAAGTTTAGGCTTACGGTTAGGTTTATGCATTTCTACATGATTGTTAACTATTATTCCCCTCTAATTTTGGGAGTAATTTACAGTTGTGATTGTGTTTAGGGGTAGGGAATCGGAAGGTAAGGATTACATTTTCGAACATAAATGATGTTCCAGGATCAACGTAGATAAATCATGACATGCCAGAAGGAAGATGATACATTCCACTTTTTAATTTGTTGTCATCAGAGCGTCTTTATTATTTGGTTTCTGTATAGAACTGTTTGCCTCTTATTATTTATCTATGATTCAGCATGATTCAGTAGGCGGAGCTTAAAAGGAAGTGATGTAGTAGCTGGTGTTGATCTTTTTCTGTGGAGGCAGAGGTCAGCCACATCGTTACGTGATAAAAGCAGATTGACTTCGACACTGTTTTTAATCTAAAAAGAAAGTTAGTTGAAAAATGAATGGATGTTTTTTAGTACACAGACATCTTGTAATGAGAACTTTAAAGTGTATGAAGTATAGGATTAAACCTGTGCTTTGTCATTATGGCACCAGGACCGTGAGGTATCGTGAGAAGGTGTGAAGTGTTTTATTAACTCGGCGCACAAACAACTCCCCCATCATTGTGTTCATTAGGGAGCTGGACATGCAGCAGACACGCTGCCCTGAGGGCCAGAGACAGGAGGAGGTGTGGAGAGCTTTTAATAAACGGGACCGTTTAGCTTTACCTCAGACATACACAGGCTAGCCGGAGAGCTGGAGGCATCACGAGAATCATCAGATGTCCTGCACTTTGTGGAATGTATAAGATGTGCATTAAAAGATCTTACAGATTTTCTGGGTGTTTGTTTGTATTGCACAAATCAAGTGAGTGAAAGTACTTGATTTTGTATGTACGTGATTATTAAAATGATGAAACGTTACTGATTGATGTCTAATTACCAGTAAAACATTTAGCTGCTGATAATGATAACAATTTAACTCTGCAAACAAGTGAAAATATCCAAACATACTATGTAGACTAATATATACTGTATAGTGATTTTTGTATTTAAGCATTAAAACTGAAAAGCGTTCATTTTCTTTTCAGCTTAGTCCCTTTATTAATCTGTGGTCGCCTCAGAATGAACCGCCAACTTATCCAGCATATGTTTTACGCAGCGGATGCCCTTCCAGCTGCAAACCATGTCTGGGAAACATCCATACATATTTATTCACACTCATACACTACGGACAATTTAGCTTACCCAATTCACCTGGAGCACCCGGAGGAAACCCACGTGAACGCGGGGAGAACTTGCAAACTCTACACAGAAACGCCAACTGACCCAGCTGAGGCTCGAACCAGCAACGTTCTTGCTGTGAGGCGACAGCACTATCTACTGCGCCACCACATCGCTTAACTGAAAAGTAATAACTGATTAATTGCAAGAAAACATTTAAGTACTGCTAATGATACTAATAATTGTGCAAAAACACCATACAATACCAAAAAACATAGAAAATTGTTATATTTAGATTGAAATTAATAATTTGATTTAAATGACTCTGAGTCCAATCTTTTATTAAAAAATAAAAATTGATATTTTTATACAAGGTGCATTTTCAGATTTAACCCTCAACTGGATGTTCCCATTCACTTAGAGCTGTGTTGCACACGGCATGGAAGGTCATTTTCAAAAACCCATAATAGGGGCCCTTTAACTGGAGATTCGCTCTGCTCTTCACTAGAGACTTTTCAGTTTGTTCAGTGTTATCATGGCTCAAAATGATTGACAGTTTCTCCTTTTCAAAATGACAAGGAACCACGTTTGTTTGTTTGTTTGTTTGTTTTAAATGAAATGTAGTGCAGTAAAAAATAATACGTTTTGGAGGGCAATTCTAAAACAAACAAATACTCAAAGTGCAGATTGCTGGAAAAATATTGGTACTGTATTAAAGAAAATGCAATAAAGCAAATATTGTGGATCATAGTGAAGATCATGTCCATAATGCCTTTTCCATAATGCTTTCTATTGTTTTCAGGTCTATTCAAAGGAAGTATGCCACTGGGCGGCCAGACCAAAAGGACCTGAATGAGAACCTTGCAGCCACTCAGGGTCTAGCGCACATGATTGCTGAGTGCAATCACCTATTTGAGGTATGAGATGCTTGTTCGGTCATGTTTGCATTGAGATCTGCATGCCATGAGAAGTCTGTAATTTTATGTAAGACCCTGAACAAAATAATTAATTGTATTTACTAAATTTTTTAAAGGTAAGTGGTTGCGAACTATTTATATGGGCTGAATTTAAACAAATCAAATTTAGTAATGTTCAATTTAATTTGTTTGTTTAAATTCAGCCCATTTAAATAGTTCGCAACCACTTACCTTTAAAAAATTTAGTAAATACAATGAATCGTTTCAGTGGGTTCAAAATCAGTGCAAACAGCTGAGCTGATCATTATAATATATGTTTTTTATTTTGCAAATATGCATTAAACTGATAAAAAATAACAGTAAATTCTTTCATATTGTAACAAAAGATTTCTGTTTTTAATAAATGATCTTTTGAACTGGAAAATAAATATTGGACATATCATTATATTACAATCATTTCTGGAGGCTCAATTGACTGGAGAAATGACCCTAAAGTTCTTCTTATCCTGACAAATTACCCTGAAAGCTCTTAATTACTACATAAACAGCTATGCTAATATATATCATATTAGAACAGCTACTGTAGACCAGCTACTACTAATTTTTATATACATATATCACATTTATTTATTGGAAAAAATATAAAGTCTTAAGTCTTTAATACTGTAAATAAGTATTAAGTACTGTAGTAAAGACTTACAACAAACAAGTATGTACAGAGCCACAAACATAAAATTAAATTACTTTTTTTTTTTTTTCTTCGGATCAGTGCCTTATTTATCACGGGTTGCCGAATCATTCTGTAAATAAATGATATACAGTACAAATTTTTCTAGTCTACAGTGATTTAACTTATTTTTAAAGCATTTAAAGCATACTTTGGAAAAAAAAAATTAAACTAGTGAAAATGTATGTATTTTAACGCACTTGTTCAAGTTCTCTGAAGCAGTGCTAACAATTTATATTGAAGGGTATTTTTAATGTGTAACTTACAATTCATATGATTTGGATATAACACCTCTCCAATCCAGTTCTATGAATCCAAGTCTTCCCTAGTACACACACACTTATTAATGATTCCTACTTGTCTTCCCCATGATGAAGAGTAGGCAAAATCTGAATTGTAGTGGAAGAAAAACAGAAGAACGTGTTCATCAGACACTGGATTCGAACCGTGTTCATGATCGATCGCGTCAAAACACGTTGCTATGCCGGTTATCTACTATTCTCTGCGGGAATCACTCAACTAGCTTATTCCAATGAGGTGCGCTATTTGTACTTAGCCGAAATAGACACAACAAAATCGCCATTTATTTGCCCTTGCAGGGGCACCAAGTGTGCACGGGCCCCTGGGCCTGTGACCATAATGCCCATTGTTTAATCCGGTCCTGATTCCGACATATGTTTTACCCAGCCAATGCCCTTCCAGCTGCAACCCAGTACTGTGATACAACCGTACAGTCTCACATTCACATACACTACGGCCAATTTAGTTCATCCAATTCACCTATAGCACATGTCTTTGGATCGTGTTTTATAATTCGTCTATTTAATTTTTTTATATAGCAGCAAATGAGCAGCTATATGACTCGTGTATGCGGCATCGGTTGTCTTTGTATGACAGTGTCCTGATAAATAAATAAACAATTAAAAAAATGAAATGTTAAATTGTGGGTTTGTGCAGATTCCGCAGGAGATGGTGTCTCAGTCCAGGAACTCATACATGGAGGCTGAGCTGCTGGCGCCCTCTATAGATGAGCTGTGTAAAAAACAGCCTCAGCAGGACGAGGAGGAGGAGGAGGAGGAAGAGGAAGGCACATGTCGCTCTTTTCTGGACAGCCTGATTCAGAATTTGATGAAGGAGACCAAAGACAAGACCAAAGGCTGGGTGACCCGATCAAACATCGACAACACTGAGCTCTCCTTCAAAAAGGTCAGAAGAAAGAGTAGATACTGAAGTTAAAGAATTGTTTTGGTTTGATTCGAATGGTTGCTTTATAGTTATATATAGTGTTACATAACATTATACTACACATAGAAACGTTTTTTTATATATATTTTTAAATTTGTGGTATATGGAATATATAATTTGAATATTTATTTAATAATTATAATCATAATCTAAAATTGAAACAGTTACTCATTAAATTCTTGTTATATATGCAATAAACTGTTTTTGAATATAGAATATAGAATTTTCTTTATCATAATATCCAGTGTTAGTTTAATAAAACTATACTATACATTTAAACACTTTCTTCCATTCATTCATTCATTTATTTATTCATTCTATATTATAACAATGTCCTGTATTGTCCATTATTTGCAATAATTATAATAATAATAATTATTATTATTTTAACATTATTGTAATCATAATTTCATTATTATTAGTAGAAGTAATAGTAGTAGTATTAGTAGTAGTAGCATATAACATTTAAACATTTGATTTATTCATTTATGTTATCTGGAATAATGTTTTAAAAAATATTTTCATTATTATTATGTACATTTAGTTCCACAAAATTTTACTATACATTTAAATACTTCATTCATTCATTGATTCATTCTATAATATACAAATCTCTAGTAACAAAATCCAGAAATATCCAGTAGCTGTAATAATAATAATAATAATAATAATAATAATAATAATAATAATAATAATGACAACAGCAGCAACAACAACAGCAATAAAAATAATAATAATAATACTTATTATTATTATTTTAGTTTGTTTGTTGTTGTTGTTGTTGTTGTTGTTGTTATTATTATTGATTATTCATGTACCGTATGTTAATCCAGTAATATCTAGTATTAGCTATAATAATAATAATAATTATTATTATTATTATTATTATTATTGTTTTGTTTGTTTGTTTGTTTATTA
>CAIGQQ010011173.1:9511821-9536746 GCA_903798035.1 Danio albolineatus | reverse complement strand
TATTATTATTATTATTATTATTGTTTTGTTTGTTTGTTTGTTTATTATCATTATATGTATTATTATTATTATTATTGTTTTTGTTTGTTTGTTTGTTTATTATCATTAAATGTATTATTATTATTATTATTATTATTATTATTATTATTATCATCATTTTCATATTAGTAATAGTATTAGTAGTAATAGTAGTAGTAGTAATAGTAGTAGTAGTAGTAATAATAGTTGTAGTAGTAGCATATACAATTTAAATATTTGATTTATGCATTGATGTTATATGGAATAAAATATTTTATCCATTTTATCCATTATATCCATTTAGTACCAGAAATGTTAATATCAATTAGTTCAATAAATGTTTCCATTCATTCGTTCGTTCGTTCCATGTATGTTACGGTATATGGAATATATAGTATATTACAATAATGTCCAGTAGCAAAATCCAGTAATATCTAGTATTAGCTATAATAATAATAATGATAATTATAATAATTAATTTTATTATTAGTTCTAGTTGTTATCCTAATAATGATAATAATATTATTACTAATGATGTGAAAGTGTGTTTTCTAATAGCTCTGACACTTCTGCCCAATAAAAGTCCACCAGCAGCCCCTATAGTAAATGAGTCTGAATGCAGTGTCTTGTCCTCAGGTTGGAGACGGGACGCCGCTGAGGCGCTGGAGAGTGTCTGCCGAGGTGGAGGCTCCTCCGTCAGTGGTGCTGAACCGGATTCTGAGAGAGCGCCACCTGTGGGACACTGACCTGCTGCAGTGGAAGCTTCTGGAGACTCTGGACAAGCAGACTGAGGTTTATCAGTATGAGCTGAAGGCCATGGCTCCGCATCCCAGCAGAGAGTTTGTGGTGCTCAGGTCAGTCAAAACTAGCTTTTACAATCTCTGAATCACCTAATGGCCGAATGTGTGGAAGGATTCTCCTGACAATTTTCAAAAGCAATTTGTTACAACCTCTGATGTTAGTCTAGGGTAAAAGGAATAACATTTAAAAGGTGTGGTAATTTTACAATGTGATGGGTGGAAGCCAAAAGACACTAACAACGGAACTGCCAACAAAAGTGATTTAATGTACAAAGAATATTGCCAATATATTTAAAAAAGGAAAATTTACAACAATAAATGTTATAAAGTATCAAACAAAAAAAGTAGTTCAACTCAGGAGTAAGGGGATGATGTTGAAGCCAAACAAAAGAAAGAAATATAACAAAACAATTCTAACTTATAAATAACCCCCTTACCTCGCTAGAATCATGAAAATAAAAGAAAAGAAAAGGTCTTCAGAGCCATGCGCCATATTCTTCCCTGTACTCAACTACAAAACAATAAATACAAAGGTGGTGTTCACTTCTTACCTGTTGTCTTAAACATTACATTTCCTACATGTGTGCAAAAAGGGAAGATGTCGTACGACTTCCATATCCCCTTACTCAGAGGAATGAGTGAACTTGAAATGCTCAGTGTTGACAGGAAAGAGCTAGGCCAAAAGTAACAAACAAATCAAACGAAATAAAAATGCACAAAAATCACAAAATTCTCAAAGAGGGCAAAAATGATGCAAAATAATTTTACCCAAACGAAAGTTAAGCAAAAACAACGAAAATCTAAATTAGGTCAGCAATATCACACAAAAACAAGATCAAAGGTAAAATGCGCTCCCTCCGCTTTTCCTGGCGTCCTTTTTATATGGAAGTGCCATGTCGGCCAATGATGATAAACTGGTCTCCTGACCAATCAGCTGTCACGAAGGCGGGCCTAAGAGAAGTGACAGGTACAGGGATAGCTAGAGAGAGATTTAGGCCCAATCCCTATTCTATTTTTTAACCCCTACCCCTTTTCCTTGGCCCTTGAAACAGAGCGTGAAGGGGAAGGGCCTCAAAATGTATCCCTAAGAAATGGGCAGCACTACAACACCTGCACAAGTCATCATTTGTCATCGCAAGTTATTACAGTTGCGTTATTTTTTTCTGCATTTAATAAATCTTCAGAGGCAGCAATATCATGTTATCAGAACGATAAAATGTGGCAATAAGCTTGTAACTGTACTGTGTATTTACACCCTGGCCGTATTCATCTACTGCATGTAAACACAAGAAAACAAAATTAACTTTATAGCCTAACAGACACTGTAAAAAGGTCATTCACAGCCACTAGACTTTTCTGACAGGGTATTGGAGTGACAGATGGGAAAGTATGTTGTGGGACTACTATACAGGAGTTATTATTATGGATTATAGAAATCGAAATTTAGCATTTTATATAGTTTTTCAAAAAGCATGACCGTAAAACACGAACACCATTATGAATGTACTAAAGCATACACTTGTTTGCTTTAAAAAATCTTAATAATGCCAAAAAATACCAATTTTTGCATCTGCAGCCATGTTGCCATTGTAGATAGTGTATTCTGGGAATTTTTCATATCCCTTGGTTTCGAGTGTGGTCTTGTTTCAAATATGTTTCAAGGGCTATCTAGGGGAAGGGGAAGGGCTAAGGGGGAGAATTGGCTTTGGGGCTTAAATAGCAATAGTAACACTTATGTTTTCACCCACTATTGGGTGCTGTTGAATATTAATCTGGCCACAACTTTCTCTGTGTTTGAACAAATGGAATGATTTATGGTGACAAATGTTATTTAGTCAAATGTTTTCGGAAAATTCTTTGAAATTTTTCTTTCATATGAATGGCATAAATAAAGACAGCATTTATAGATGTTTATGTTAATACATAGATTTTAGTGTTATTTCGAGATCACACACTCCCAAATATGCATGGATGTATTTGCATGGACTTTGATTGTAAAATTTAATTATTATTTTATTAGAAATGAGACTAAAATATCACTTAGTTTCTATATTGTTACCTTTCCCCGCTTTTTATTTTTATTTTTATTGTATTATTAAAGGCACCTTTTTACTGAAATGTGTTCAAACAAAGCTGTACAAGGTACTTCAGGGCATCTTTCACACAAAATGCTTTGAACTAAACTGTAAAAAATCCTCTGCTCCACACAATTCCTTCATGTTGTAATACAGGATAAAACACAAGTCGATGAAGTTAACTTAATCACTTTTTTGCAGATTTAAATGGATTTAACTTAAAACAATTAAGTAGTCCTCCAAAACAGTAAGAATTGTGTTGTTAAAGTGAGCAAATAAATATTTTAAATGAGATTACAGTTCACCGTCAGATTGCGGTGTTCTGTCGGCAGGAATATAGTGTGATGATTCCTCAGAATTCCTCATGTGATTGACTGGTTGGTGTTGATGTCCTCTGTTCAGGACGTGGAGGACGGATCTGGCGAAAGGTGTTTGTGTGCTGGTGTCGGTGTCCATCGAGCACGAGGAAAGTCCACATCTGGCTGGAGTAAGAGCAGTGCTGCTGGAGTCTCAGTATCTGCTGGAGCCCTGCGGATCTGGAAAATCCAGACTCACTCACATCTGCAGAGCTGACCTCAAGTATGTTATTAAAGATGGGGTTGAATGAGCATACTAATAGACACACACATGAGTATTAGTTCATTAGGATATATCAGACTGTTGAAAAATGTTTTTAAAAAAATTACATTTTACCTTTACTTATGATGCCTATATAGAATGAATAAAAAAACACTTTTAAAACATTAACTGTAAGTAAAAAGTTATTTATTTTATATAAAGCTTATACATTTTATTAACATACTCTCTAGAGATGCGTAGTTCAGCTGAAATGTCACCCAAATCCGCAGCTTCATAGTAATCATCCACCTGCCACCCGCCTGCACATACAATTTTATCTGTAATATAAATCTGCACCCGACCCGCACTCGATCATCACTTTAATAACTTTAATTCTTTGTTTTAAGCATGCTGATAGGTCAGCGTGGATCGTTTGTTATTATTAACAGCAGATTCAGTAAGCTAATCTGCGCATCCCTTGCCAGGGGGGCATAGCCTAGCCAATATCAAGGCTGCACAGGACTTAATTTCCAGTGGTGATTTTTGCTGTCCTGACGAATGTAAGAACTTAAAGTTCTTGTCTGACTTTGACTTGACCAGCCTTTCGATTTACCACACACATTATGCTATATATTGGAGGTAGCGGCCTTGTGGCTTTCATATACATAAAGCGCTTCACAGCCGTAGCCTATTACACACCCAAGTACTTGATTCATCCTCGTTAAAACTTTGCTAAAACGCTCCCACACTGCACTTTTCTTTCCTTCCTTTTGTTTTGTTTTAAATTCTCCCTTTTTAAATTCTCCCTTTTCTCTCGGATCGGTTTCGCCTCCATTTCTGCTTTAACAAATGGACCTCCACCATGTGCGTATTATTTTATCTTTAACCCGTTTATATGATAAAAAAAATGGATTAAAACATATTCCTATTTTTCAGAATGTGTTTAAAAAAATAAGTAGCAAAGATCAATAATAATTAAATTCATCCAACCGCAACCCACCCGCAATTAATCATCATGTATTTTTTTATTACCTGATCTGTGGTTTATCTGCAGTGCCCGTGAATACAACCGACATCTGCATATCACTAATACACACACACACACACACACACAATAAATTAAATTTTGATTTTACTAATAAAATAATATCTTATATATTAAATAATATAAATAAATAATTTATATGTTAATAAATATATTTATTTATAAATAATATAAATATATTATTTAATATTCAATACAATATTCATATTTATATCAATATTTAAATACCACTAAACGTTACTATGGTCATGTCACATGGTCTTTAAATATGTTTTTTGTTATTTGCTGTTTTTTTATAGTTCAATGTTATATTTGATCCATTTTCTGTAGATTTCTTTTAGAATGTTAGAATTATAGATTTTTTTCTTTTATATTTTATTAATAATTTGTGTTTTGTCATTTTTATTTATTTTATTTTATAGGAGTTTAAAATAAAGGTTTTCTTGGCATCTATTGGAAAAATACAAGTTTGTCACTGATCAGTTTTTTTTTTTTTCAGTTTCATGTTTTGATTTCCTACAGCAACCCTGAATTTAGATAATTAGTCCTCATTTTCATTACAAATTCCTTTTTTGTTAAGTGCTTCCTCAAAGCATGTGTAACGAATGCAACGCTTTAATTATCCAAAAAAGACGATGCTGTATTGATCAGTGTATTTGCTTGACGATATTAAATACGTCGCTATATATATATATATATATATATATATATATCTATATATATATATATATATATATACATATTTTTAACGAATAATACAATGTTTTTATGAATATTTAAATATTAAACATGAGTGTTTTTTTTATTATTTGTTGTACTTTAATTGTTTAGTGTCATATTTGAACCAATTTATTATCACACTATTCTAGTTTTAATTAGTATGATTTTACAGTGTTAGTTCGTTTTTATTTATACATTTTTAATTTCTACATTTTATGAATTGTTTGGGTTTTGTCATATTTATTTATTTATATTTTAGTATAAAATAATAAAATAAAATAATAAATATAAATAGAATAAAATAAGTTTGTTTTACTTGTATTTTTTTTAAATTGAACTTTAATATTTATTTTAGTTTCATGTTTTGACTTCCTACAATAACCCTGATTTTTAGATAATTATTCATCAATTTCATTGCAAAGTGCTTAATTGCTTCCTCAAAGCACATGTAATGAATGCAACTCTTTAATTATGCAAAAAATCACCTGAATGCTGTAGTGATCAGTGTATTTGCTTGTGGTTTCAGAGGAAAGTCTCCAGAGTGGTACAACAAAGCTTTCGGCCACGTCTGTGCGAGCGAAGCCATCCGAATCCGTAACTCTTTCCAGACTCTGGATCCAGAGGGCCCTGAGACCAAAATCTGAACAGTGGCAGGGCAGGTGGTCACCAAAAAATGAACTTTGGAGTGAAAAAAGAGATAAAATGAAAGTTTTTTGTGTGGTTTTTAGCCCCTAGACAACAACAAACTGCCATGTCACATTAGTTTCATGAACTGTGGATCATTTTAGAGTGTTTTACCCCTTATAGGGCATTTGATTGAATCGCATTATTTTCTATAAATGTATGCAGCTGTTCAAAACTGCCACTTTTGAGATGGCATTTGTTGCTTGTTTTTGGGGCATGTGATGAGATACACAGCAGGGAAAATGAGTATTGAACACCTCATGTTTTTTCCTGGGAATAATATTTCTAAAGGTGCTGTTGACATGGAATTGAAACAACACAAACATAAACAAATAAAAATAAGTTACGCGTAAAAACAATGAAATGACACAAGAAGAAAGCGCTGAACTACTGAAGCGTATTTAATACTTTAAATAAAAGGCATTTTTTTGGTGACGGCAGCTTAAAGACGCCTCTCATATGGAGAATGAAGGCACATGCATTGCTCTGGTGTGAGTTTTTCACACAGAGTGTAAAAATCTTGATGGTTCTGTGGGTCTCGTCTATCAAATCTGATCTTTATTTTGTATTTTCTATTGGATTCAAGTCAGGTGATTGGCTGGGCCATTCTACAGCTTGATTTTCTTTCTCTGAAAGCGTTCGAGAGTTTCCTTGGGTGTTTTTTGGATCATTTCCTTGCTCAAATGTCCACCCTGGTTTCATTTTCATCCTCCTGATAATGTAGATGTTGGACTGAAGCAGCTGATATTCATTTACAGTGACGAACAGCAGAGATTCCAGCTGCTGTCTGGGCTTTCACTGCCTTTCTACACCTCCCTTTCTTCATGTGTACAAAACTTTTTCTGCGTCATTTAATTTTATTATGCATAACTTCATTTGTAAACTAATTACATTTGTTTTCTTTGCATATATGGATTTATTTGGTTGTCACCAACCTCAGGTGAAAATGTCATGTCAATGGCACCTTTAGGATATGTTTTCAGTGAAAAACGGTGACATGTTCAATACTTATTTTTCCCCGCTGTAACTAAAAGATGGACAGAGAAAGTGAAAGAGACTCCGATGAAGCCATGCCTGTTTCAAAAAAAAAAAAAGCTGTAACGCTACTTCCTGTTGTCAATGTTCAGCGCAGTTTTAACTAGCTTCGCTTACAGCAAACAGATGTGAATGACAAGCAACCTCACACTAATCCAAACACAGCAGGTCTGGTTTACTTTTACCGAGCACTTCAAGCTAAAGTACTGCATTCTGCAAACAAATGTAGGTACGTAACTGTGTCTAAACATTATTTAAAACTCTGTATTTAGGTGTTTTATCCTCATTTGAATGGCGCTAGTGTTACAGTGACTGTTGTTTTAAATTAAGGTTGTACCCTGGTGTTGTATTGATGTGAAATATTTACTGAAAAGCCCATGTTATTTTGAATGTTTATCATCGTTCTCTTGATTTCTTCGTCCCAGGAAAGCAATAATGTATTATTATTATTATTATAAACGCACCAGTATTGTGCTCCTCTGACAATACAAAATTAATTAGTAAAGATTAAAAATCAAAAGTGTAAATAATATAGTCAATGCCAATGATTGTTGCAGATATGTATTATTATTATTAATATTATTATTATTACTGTTATTGTTATATGTTGCCGTGTCACTCTACAATGTCTAGGACATTAATTCATTTCCACTGCTTCTGAGAAGCATGTCTATTGTCTTCACAAAGCTGTGTGTTTGTGTGTAAATGTGTAGATAAATTTCAGGTTGTATATTTTGTACATAAATCAGGCTTACTAGCAGGTTTATCTGCTTTTATGCTATGTTTTTCTCCTCATCATATCAATATTTTGCTTGAAATATCATCACAGGCCAGACTGATGGTCCGGCGTGTTCAGTGCTGTTTTGATGGGAACAGTGTGTTTGGGTTTTGACTTGAGCTCAGAGGCAGGAGAAAAGCGATGTTGTGTTTGTTTTTCAACAGTAAACAGGGTGAATGAAGTTCCAGTCGTTTGGAAATGTGGAAAATAAAACCTCAATCCAATACCGGTTTACTGTTGTCATTTGTTATGTGTATGTTTGGCTTTGAATGTGACTTTTATTCACAGAATTTATTTCTCAATTCGTCAAGGAATCACTCTTGGGGAATATTTTTGTTTTTGCAGCACAGTTAAAGGCACAGCATGTCTTTCCAATGGAAGTTGTGGTCTTCGTTACGTCCTGGGACTCCTGCAGAAGTTGTATTCATGGATGAGCTAAGGTATTCCAGGGTTATTATCATTGTAGTATGAAGTAGAGCAGTGGTTCTCAAACTGTGGCACACGTACCGCTTGTGAAACACAAGCTTCCTTCAAGTGGTACGCGGAGGAATCTCTGAATAATTAAAGTAAAAAAAATGAACACACTTTTAACCCTTTGACGTGTACGATAACACCGATGTGATCAGTAAATTGATTTTAATAGGCTAAACCTTTTATTTAAGTGGCTAACAATAATAAATATTCTTAATTAGAAGAATTAACCTGCCTCGTTTTTGAACTGTGCAGTGCTTCATTAGGCCTACTGTGCTACTGTACTTCAATACCGGTTACTTGGAGAGACCATTTTTTTTAGGTGGTACTTGGTAAAAAAGCTTGAGAACCACTGAAGTAGAGCAAGGATGAAAGCCATTGAGCGACATAGCATGAGAACAGTAGAGCTTTTATTATGCCACAGTCGACCTCCGGATCCAGACGTGATCACTTGGAGAAGAAGCATCGCTGTTTTATTATACTAAATACAAATCAGGCTTCTATTACTGTATAAAGCTGCTCTGTGCAATAATAAAACACACGATATGTTAAAGCATCTTTGGGGTTTCCCTGTTTTCTATAAAACCAAATTGGAAATTAACAGTGTATGATGTTGTTAGCGTGACAATACGGTCAGCAAAACAATGCTGTCATAGTATTTTTTGGATATTTAATGAAAAAAATATTACATGCTGTGCCTTAAAACCAAGAGTAGAAAATGATAGAATACTGGAGTTTTTATAAGTCAACAGTGGTACCCAGAAGTATAGCTAGACCTTTTTATAAGGATATCAACGTGACAGAAATCCTATGACGCACAAAAATTACTGATATCGAACACACTCTGAAATCGCAAGCTGTCACTGGGGTGGTACCTTTTCAAAAGGCAAAAATTCGTACCTAAAAGGTCCATATTAATATTCCAAGGGTACATATTAGTACCTAAAAAGTAAAAAAGTGTTCCTCTTAGAATTTTTAGGCACTAATATATACTTTTGAGGTACCAATATGGACCCTTTAATTCAAATGTTTACCTTTTGGAAAGTTACCACCCCATTTCTGAGAGTGTATATTATCATATTTGATCTAAAAATAATTTTCTCCCATGTTTTTTTTGTGATAAAGTTGTTTCATATCGCCTGTTGAGAATCGCACAAGCTTAACTTTACTCAATTGTTTCAGTATACAGTATTATTTGCACCTCTTACAAAAGTTAACCATGGTTTAAATACACCATGAAGACACTATTTATGTAGGCCTAGTTAAATCATGTTAACTGGGTTTGTTCATTAACCATAATTTCATCACGATACAAACAGTATGCTAAATAAATACATTAATACTAATAATTTAATTAGCAAAATAATAATAAAGAGCATTTGAAAATTTAGGAAGCAAATTATTGTAGGAAATTAAACAAAAGGTCTAAGCTTACAAATACTGTATATCACTTAATTTATGAGACATTTTATATGTGTCTTGTAAAACGAAGTTGCTGCAGGTAAACACGGTTTAAATTTACACACAAAGCTGTATTTGGAAATAAACAAACTAATTAATTTTTAACTAATAATAATAATAAAAAAAAAGATTTACACAGGATGAAGAAGAAAAAAAAATCCGCTTATGACCAGCAGATGGCAGTGTGAAACAATGGCGTCGTGTGAAGGAGAGCAGGTGCGTTTCCAGTGATATTAACAAACAAACTTAGTAATTTAGAGGTCACAGAACTATTCATTTGCTTCTGAACAACATGGCTAGTAATCAGCAGTGGTTGTGTTTTCTCCTGTGTCTGCAGAACCCGAGAGAGAGTCTCCAGGGAACTATTGATCCACACTATTTGAATAAGGCGCGTCTTTATACACAGAGGACACTCGCTGCGGCCCATACATCATCATTAGGGAGCAAGAAAGCAGTGGCGTGTCTTTATCCCAAAGAAGGTCAGATTTCATAAACACATTATCAACTACATGCCGTCCTTTTTGATTCATGCTGAAGGCTTGTTCTCAGATGTTGTACGTCAGATGTTTAGGAAGCGACTTGTATTATAAAAAGGTTTCGTCTTCTACTTGAAGATGTTTATGTGTAACTACTTATCTACTACATGAATGAATGTTTTTTTAGATGCTAACTTTACATAAGTAGGCTACTTTGTGACCAAACACGATGTTCTGTGTTTTTTAAGGGATGTTTCCCACAAAAATGTCCTCACTGTTCACTGTTCACTAAAGTGGTTCAAAAACATTTCTGAATTTCTTTCATGTGGTGAACCCCAAACAAGACAATATGAAGAATGTACAACATAGCAATTGACATCCATAGTAAATAATACAAACTTAAGTAAATTTCAAACCTGATTGAGTTTCTTTCTTCTGTTGAACAAAACAATATACTAAAAGAATATACTGTAGTACAAAAAGGTAACACTTTATTTCGATGGTCCATTTGAGTATCAGTAGACTGTCTGCTTAATATCTGTTGATACTGACATTCAACACATTTAACTGACTATAAGAAACTGTGCAAGTACATGTAAACTTACACTAACTCTACCCCTAACCCCAACCTAACAGTCTACTTATAATCTAATGAGAGTTGCAATGTAACTTAAATTCAACAAACGAACCATCAAAATACAGTGTGACCAAAACAACAGCCATTGACTTTCATTCCTGCTAAAAAAAAAAATATTAAAAAAAACAGCTTAAACTAGCCTAAGCTGGTTTTAGCTGGTCCACCAGCCTGGTTTTATAGGGTCTTAGCTGGTCAGGCTGGAAAATGACCAGCTAAAACCAGTTTGATCAGCCTAGTTTAAGCTGGACATAGCTGGTTTTGGCTGGGCTCCCAGCCTGGCTTGGCTGGTCAAGCTGGTTTTAGTTAGTCATCTCCCAGCTAAGACCAGGCTGGAAATGGCTGGAAACCAGCTTAAAAATTGTCAAAAGGCCTCTAAAACCAGGCTGGTCGACCAGCTAAAATTAGCCAACCAGCCTAGGCTGGTTTAAGCTGTTTTTTTTCAGCTATATAGATACTAAGTAGGCATGGGCCGGTGTAAGATTCTGATGGTATGATAACCTTGGATAAAAATAAACAGTTTCACTGTATCAAGGTATTGTGATTAATGCTCTAAAATATCTGCTTTTTAAATGTCTGGATAAAAAAAAAACTAAAACTTTGAACACAATATATTTTTATTTTTTGAAAGATTTATTGTCAGGCTAAATAACTCAAATGATTCATTGACTTCTGCTGTCTTCATTAGTTTCAAAAACACAGATTTATTTACAATTTAAAATGGCATCTTTGGATATTTTTTCTACTGGGGATACTGTTGTCAAGGGGTGCCACAGTGGCGTAGTGAGTAGCATGTTCGCCTCACAGCAAGAAGGTCACTGGTTCGAGCCCCAGCTGGGTCAGTTGGCGTTTCTGTGTGGAGTTTGCATGTTCTCCCCGTGGTTGCGTGGCTTTCCTCCGGGTGCTCCTGTTTCCCCCACAAGTCCAAAGACACGTGGTATAGGTCAATTGGGTAGGCTAAATTGGCCATAGTGTATGAGTGTGCATGAGTGTGTATGGATGTTTCCCAGAGATGGGTTGCAGCTGGAAGGGCATGCGTTGTGTAAAACAAATGCTGGATAAGTTGGCGGTTCATTCCGCTGTGGCGACCCCAGTTTAATAAAGGGACTAAGCCGACAAGAAAATGAATGAATGAATGAATGAATGAATGAACGAAAACAGCGATGCTTCTCCTCCATCAGATCACATCTGGATCCAGTGGTTGACGGTGGCATCATAAAAGCTCTACTGTTTTCATGCTACGTCACTCAATGGTTTTCATCCTTGCTCTACTTCAGTGGTTCTCAAGCTTTTTTCCAGTACCACCTAAAAAAAAGAAAAGAAAATGAATGAATGAAAACTGTCAAAAACAAACAAAAAAATTTAAATAAAAAAAATCTTACTCATACCTTAGGAACGTTTTTAAAATTTTGGCTGTTTTAATACCTTGACTTTTCCAAACCGCGGTATACCTTGAAAACAGTTATCATCCCATGCCTAATACTTAGTATAAAAACACTATGGAAGTCGAGGCGTGTTTTATTTTTTATTTTTTTACTTCTTTAGTATTCTTTTAGTATATAGTGTTCAACATAAGAAAGAAACTCAAACAAGTGTGAAACAAGTGAAGTATGAGTAAATTATGACAGAATGTTTATCTTGGATGAGCTATCCCTTTTAAAAATATATTTTCTGCGTAGTTTAACTTTTTTTCAGAAGGATCAAGTCAAAACTGGAGTAATGATGCTGAAAAATCAGCTTTAAATCATACGTATAAATTATTTTATATAATAAAAAGAGTTGTTTTAAATGTCAGTACCATTTCCTAAAATGACTATATTTAATCAATTACACGCAAAATCTGAAGCATAAGACACCTCTTTCAAAATAAATCTGTAAATCTTGCCCAGAGTTTTAATTTAAGATATTTAACTAGAACATAATTCCTGCACAGATCTCACTTGTCATCGTTCATTTGTATAATATCACGCATAAATCATCCATCCTCCAGCCGGCTCTCCGGAGGCTTGCATTAGCACCAGCCATTGAAAAACCCACATTAATCGACCACTGCTCTGCAGGCATGACACAGCGGGGGCAGTGGATGCGTTTGTGAATCTACCAAAAAAAAAAACACACCGACAAGAATACTGTATGTTGACCGTACCATCATTTTATGACACCTTCATGCCGTCCAGACTTGTTTTCTCAGTTGACGTCTGGCTAAATATTTCACTCTTGTTCCAGATTCAGTGCAGACCTACAAAGCCTGCCAGACTGAATTCCAAAGGTGATTGGCCTCAAAACATAAAAGAGCTTTAAAAAAATCACTTTCTATAGCTCTGACAAACCCAAGCGCAGCAATAAGGTCATTAATAAATAAAAGATCAAATACGTGAATTATTGATGTTTGTTTCTGAGACAGAAGAAGAGACTGTGTGTTTTTGAGCTCGGGAGAGGATGAGGTCTGCTCTGGTCTTTCAGCAAAGCCAAACCTGCGTGAAACATTTCATAAAGCGCACCTTTAGCTTGAAGCAGACAGATTGATTCTCTTGGGAACAATTCAGGCCAGCAATTAGCAATGCGGAGCTGCAACCTTCAGCTAATTACTCTCCACCTTTCCCTTCTTCTGAAAGCTCGTGTTTATTTTCAGTCTTTTAGAGTGTCTGGATATGGCCATAATGTCTGTGTACGTGCAGAGAGGAGAATCAAAGATGCATAGAAAAAACACACACTACACGAGTTGCGTATAGTCCCACAGAGACAGACAGACGAAAAAGAGAGAAATACAGTTGCCTTGGCTACCATTTTGTTCATGTCACTGACTTCCTCACTATCTGCTGGCCCCTCTAGCACTCTCCTCTATCGCCTTTTCTTCTTTTCTTTTGTTTCTCTTTCCATTTCCCACACAATACATGAGCGATCTGGATGACAGGATTGCAGGGAAGCTCAGTGTCCATTTATTTTTCTTCAGCAGTCAGATAAAACCCACTGAATCTTTTTTATTCTTTATCATGGTGGTGTATTTATTTTCCTTTTCCAGTCTGAACCCCACAACCTCTCTTGTTGTATCACTTTTCTTGTGTACAGTGGTTTGTTGTTTTGTAAGTCTCGTAGAATAAGGTTTATTTTACAGGTGCTCGCTTTAACAAAAAGATCAATTAATCTGTTTTGCTTTTCATAACCAATAAGATTAAGCAAGTCACCATCGTAGCTTTTGTGTGGACAAAACCAACCAGCTATAAAGGGAGTTAGAACATTATAAACGTTGATTTGAAGCAAACAAGTTTATGAAAATGCCCTGGTATGCCCTGCTCGGTAATGCTCTTCTGTGGCAATGATGGTGTGCTGTTAAAAAAGTTATCGAAACTGAGGACGACACAAATGGGACCATTAACTTTTGTAAGCTGTTTGGACTGAACTGTATGTAGGTATAGTGCAGGGATGTCCAAGCTCGGTCCTGAAGGGCCGGTGTCCTGCAAAGTTTAGGACGTACTATGTACAGTTCCCTTTAACTGGGCCAAAGCACGCTTGTCCCCCCTTCCGTCTCCCCCGACGGCCCGCAATCACATTGTATTCGGGCCTGAGCACGCTTCCGTCATCGATGATGCGCTGTTCTGTTTAAGAGAAGCGCTCTCGGAGATTTCAGTGGAGATTTCTTTATATCATTATATGGTTTCAGTGGTTTGATATGCAGTGACACACAGTCAGATATTCCGCCGAACAGATCAGCCACTGCTGACTCTCATAAACAATCATGACGTCCTCGTGCTGCAGGAATTAGAAGGTTTACTAAAGGCGCAGCTGTCGTGCAGAGAGGGGTTTGCGTCTTTAATAATCTACGACAGTTTGCGTTCATTAAACAGAATGATTAATAAATCCATATCAAACAGTCCCCAAAAGTCACGTCTCCTCTTCAGTTTCGGGCTCAGGTGCGCTTTGCACTCACACTACAAGGATACCGCGTCAAAGCCCAAGTGAACCACGCTCAGGCACACCTCTTCCAACTGGGCCAGGGCCGGCCAACTGTACCATGCCTGAGCCCGGTTCAGCGCACTCACACTTCTAAAATTATCCGGGAAACGGGCCTGAGCACGGTTCGGATAGCATAGTGTGAGTACGCTCTTAGTTCCAACCCCAATCAGACACACCTGGGCTAGCTAATCAATCTCTCACTAGGCTTTCCAGAACCATCTTTGCAGGTGTGTTGAGGCAAGTTGGAGCTAAAATCTGCAGGACACTGGCTCTCCAGGACCGAGTTTGGACACCCCTGGTATAGTGTGTCCACAGTCATATATGAGTTATGTAACGCAACAACTCTCTTTTTTAAAAAATGTTTTGCTATTAAAATAGGATCCAAATCCCGGTGAGTGCAGTTTTCCCTGCCCACTGATTTCATTGGCACGTTAACATGTCTTCGCAGTAATGTGGCAGCCAGCTCTTTGCAACTCTCACATGGTTGCCCACTGCAGCTAACCAGGGCTGCACCTGGTCGGTACCTGGATGGGAGACCACATGGGAAAGCTCATGGGGCTGCTCAACCTGCGGTCTGTGTGGGTGCTAATGCCTCAGTATATTGATGGGGACTCTATACTGCTCAGTGAGCACCGTGAGTAAATCGAGGTCCTGACTCATTAAAGATGGTCATTACAAAGTGGTCATTAAAGATCCCAATATGTCCTTCGTAAAAGAGTTGGGTTAGTAATAATAGGCAATCTGACCAAATTTGCCCACTGGCCTCTGTCCATGAGGGCCTCCTAACCTATCCCCATAGCATAATTGGCTTCATCACTTTGTCTCCTCTTCATCAATCAGCTGGTGTGCAATATGGCTGCCGTTGTGTCATCCAGGTGGCTGCTGCACACTGGTGGTGGATGAGGAGATTTCCCTCAAAAAAAAAATGCGTAGAGCGCTTTGCGCGTCCAGTAAAGTTTTATATAAATGTAAAGAATTATTATTGTTAACAGGATTTGCAAAGAACCTTGTCAGGGTTCTGCCACTCCAGTCTTGTAAATTCTTGTTTTGGTGGCGGAGTCCAGACACTAGTTCTGTCTTGTCCTGTGTGTTGTGCTCGGCTCAAGTTTTCTCAGGTCGAGCACTAATTTTGTCATTGTGTCTCTGTATGAGTGTTGTCGTGAGTGCGCTAAGGCCATGCGTTTGGGCATGCTTGGGACGCGCTCTCTCGTACTCGTGTTTGTGTTTGTTCTGTTGGCAGCGCGCTGTTTCATTCTCAGCGTCTCAGTCTGGTTGATTTTGGTTTTGGTTCGCGCTGAGATGAAACATGCACGTTGCATACTGTATGTGTGAGTGCATGGTAAGGTGTTTTCATTTATCGAGTGCTTATGTCCTGCATCTGTTTATGTTGGTGTTGTCTAAGCATGTGGCTCCGTGTTTACATTGTGGCTGCGTGCTGGAGTGGTGTGCTTTGTGAACACGTGGTTAATGAGTTGCAGTAAATGTGAAAAAACGTGTGTGTGCAAACTGTGTGTGACCCATCATTGTAGAAAGGCTTGTATAAACTCCACAACAAATACATCAAATAACCATTGGGAAAGTTCCTGGTTCAGTCTTATTGTAATATTTTGACTAATGAACTGTATCTCTGCTTCATTCATTCTCACATGCTACAAAAACAGCTACATATTCCTCTGATCCCAAAATTGACTTTTTAGCAGTTTTTATATAGGGCTGGGTGATGAAATTTTAAATGCTTATGAGCAAAGTTACGAATGCCATGCATATCTTGTCAGGGAAACACAATGTGATCAGCAGTGATTTTTTTTTTTTTTTAAGGCCAGAGTGGGCTCTTAAGGAAACGTTAGATACCCCCAAAAACCACAAAGAAACCAACTATCAGCTCTAGCACTTGTATATGACTCATCGTTGCAGAAAGACTTGAATAATCTCCACAAAAAAATACATCAAATACACATCAGGAAACTTCCTGATTCAGTCTTACTGTGGTGTTTTTGACTCATAAACTGGATCTCTGCTTCATTCGTGTCTGTCACTGTGATGCAGGAGAAGCAGATACACATGTCGGAACTGTGTTTGGATAGAACCAGCTCATTTGCATTTAAAGTAAGGCTACAAAAACAGCTACTTTCCTCTGACCCCAAAATTGACTTTTTCAGCAAGGTATAATAAATGATCTGAAGAGTATTTTGAGCTTAAACTTTGCAGACACAATCTTGAGACACCAAAGGCATCTTCTAAAAGCAGCAAAATAGGATTCCTTTAATGCAGCATAGTGGACCAATGAGATCCACCTGTTGGCAGGGCTATTCCAGCTGAATAAAGCTCAAGTCATGGCTGCTGAACATGGTTCTGATATGGTGATTAGGCTGAATTCAGGATTCATCTCATCTGCTGCCCTATGACTCATTGTCCTCTCTCTTTTTCTCCATCTGATGGCTAAACTTCAATAGACAATTCTCCCCCCCCCCCCCTCTCTCTCTCTCTGCTCGTGTGCGTATGTGTGAACACACTTTTCTCTCTTCGATAAAAACAGTCACGCTGTCTCTCACACTGTGGCTGTACGCTGTCAGTGACGCAAGACGAATATTAAATCATTTTCTAGGAAATGTAAAGCTATTTGCTGATTGTAATACAAGCTTTAGCTCTGGCATGCACCACTATGAGTCTGTCTCCAAATCATTTTAAGAAGCTTTACAACATGTACAAACCCATTACACTTGGGCGGTGACAGAGATCTTGAATCAGAATTCTCATTCAGTGTGACCCTATGCTTTCAGTTTCAGAATAACACAATACGCATTATCGGAAATGGCTGTGTTATTCTAGGAACGCTCCATCCATTTTAAGTACATCAGAGAGGCATCTTTCATCTTGTGCCGGTTTCTCTGATTACTGGCTTTCGGTGTGGATCACACACACACACACTGGGAATCACATCCACTCTGCCGTGTGACCAATTACTTCGACCTCTCATCAGCACAAACCTTCCTCACCGTCAGTCAGACGGGTTTCATCTGTGAGCTGCTGTCAGAGCAGGTACTTTAGTCTACAGAGATGTGTGTGTGTGTGTGTGCGTATGCGTATGCATGCCACATTCACCAGCTTTACAATCTTTATTATGTGAGGATATATGCAGCTGTCATGACTGCTCAGAGAAGATGTGCTTGTTATTGCCATCATAAAAAAATATGTTGACATGGGCAATGATGGGATTCAAAGGGTGCTGAATGACTCCCAATATACACATGATGCGGTGTTTAACGTGGTACTTTTAGGACATTTTGTTATTCAGCTTGCTCTTTTACAAGTCTTACTAATCAATGACATATATCAAAGTAAATTGGAACTGATCTCCTCATGTCATTAAAAACCTGTATGAGCAACTGACTGATTGATTTTTGGGGAGAAACTGATTTTTTTACTATATATTGTGGCTGTTTTGTACATTTTGAAAACTGAGGACTGTGGCTGTCAAGTTCTAAAGTGAGAACTTTCTAAAAGTAGTTAATCTAATTCTGAGTGAATGATTTCATATGTGGAATACATGCCTGTCAACCCTCCCGTTTTTCCTGGTATTCTTGCATATTTTACAGTTCTATCCCGCTACTATCCCGTAAAGGTATTTTCCCGTATTTCTCCTGTATTTTCAGTCTTTCTCTAAAGGGTGACAATAAACATTAAAGCCGCCTTTCCACTGCACACGACATTTGGACACGACTGTCGGAATACGCCCTTTTGTGGCAGTGGCACAGTATTTTCAGTGTTGTCGGGCACCATGGGGGAGACGCTGATTCTCGCAGTGTCCGAAATAAAGGATTCTCGCAGTGTCCGAAAAAGGAGTGCAAGAGCAAGAGTCTTTATTCTCCGTGTGTTCACCAAGGTTGAATGAATGAATAATAAATCAATACTGAAACTCATAGGCCGCTAAAAATGTCTATAATATTATTTTATTACTCATTTATGAATGGAAATGTTTTTTTTTTTTTAAATACAGACATTTTCTGATTCAAAAAAATAACAAAAAAAAACATTTCTCATCTCACGCGCACGGACCTGCTTGGACAACACTGAAATACATCACTGCCGGTCGCATGCAGTCTAGTCGCAGGAGTTCAAATATTTCAACGGATCCGCAGCTCAAATCAGATCCGAATTTCCCGCATATGGAGATGATCGGAACTCCACGCAGCTCCCGGACTACTCTCCATTGGAAATGAATGACTTCCGGTCTGTCGCTTGTCGTTTGTTGTGTGCAGTGGAAAGGCGGCTTAAAGAGCTGATCCTCCCTATACAAAACCCATACCGCCGAACCACCAGGGAGCGCCCCTTGCTCTTAAATGTGAGTCTGTTCTGTGCTTTCTGTTTATTTAGGCGTGAAACACTTCGAAATAAATATCAAAATAGCGGGATTCTCTTTCCTTTTCATTACAGGTGCCGTCGCTCCTCGTATGCAATCCTCAAAACAAGTCACATAGCGATGTGTGACTGTCAGCTGACGCGCTCCATAGTGATAAATAGACGCTGTTTCCCAAACGGATTCTGTACATGCGATTTGAAGCGTGAAACGTGGAAACTGGGTATTGGGTGTGTTTGAGCAGACATATACACATAATTAATAATAATAATAACAGCTAAAGATGTCGATCTTGGTGGGGGGGTTTTCCAAACACAACTAATTTGTCCTAAATGAGCATAAAAAGTTAGGAAAGCAATCATATGCTTCCCAACGTTGAAAGGTATAGTGGAATATCACATCAGAAAGCACATGAAACTTTTTTTATATATGTACTGTATATCATGTGTGTGCATTTTACATTGATTTATATGTGTGTGTATGTGTATGTATGCAATGCATAGTGTCAATACATTTAGGTTAACACTTAATTTAGTATGCTTCACTTTACTACATGTAGGTCAACACACTTACTTCTACTACTAATAATAATACATTTTTAATTGTATAGCACTTTTCCTACATACATGCAACTCAAGTGCTTCACAAACAGATATTAAGAAACAATATCAATATCAGGTAAAATAAAAAAAAGATTTGGATTACTCGAATGCTGCTTCTTCATTCATTTATTCATTCATTCATTCATTTTCCTTCAGCTTAGTCTATTTCAGAGGTCGCCACAGCGGAATGAACAGTCAACTATTCTGGCATATGTTTTACGCAGCGAATGCTATATCAGCCGCAACCCAGTAAACACCCATACACTCTCACATTCACACACACACCTAAACACTATGGCCAATTTAGTTTATTCAGTTCACCTATATCACGTCTTTGGATGGTAAGGGGAAACCAGAACACCAAGAGGAAACCTACACGAACACGGGGGGAACATGCAAATTCCACACAGAAACGCCAGCTGGTACAGCCTGGACTTGAACCAGCTACCTTCTAGCTGCGACAAGGCTAACCACTGAGCCACCGTGCCACCATGCTGCTTCTTGATATATAATTGCTAATTACTGATTATAATATAGACTAATTATATATCCAGCCCCCTATAAATATTAATTGTAGGGTGTAGAATTTATATATTTGGTACAATATTTACACTAGAATATATAATTAGTCTATAGTGATGTTACATGTTATACATGTTTATTTTAAGTTAAAATGATAAAATTCTTATCATGTCTTAATAAAATATTCAGTTTAGGGTTATAATACAACATTCAAAATCACCATCTACAGTTATTCATTAATATTGTGAGGTTTGAATAGGTCACACGTAAGAAATAGGTTAATAAAAGTTCCAAATAATGCCTTAGTAGAGATATAACATGTAAGGGGTAAAGTACATCCCGCCGGTTGTTATAGCAGAATAAAGCCCGGCTGTAATGTTAAGTAGACGCTAACAAGGGAGGTGCGGCTCCAAACGCAGGTTTATTAAACAGAATGGTCAGGCAAGCAACAGTCAACACAGGAGTAAACAGATGTATACGGGCAATTCCAGAGTCGTGGTCATATAACAGGCGGATGGTCAAAAGGCAGGCAAACAAGCAAAAAAGCGAGGGACAGAACTGGCAAGGCAAGGAAAACGCATCGTAATTCACAATTCAGTATAACAAGACGGAGCAACAATGTGTGTGTGTGTGTGTGTGTGTCTGTTTGTTTTTTGTGTATGTGTTTGTGTGTGTATGCTGTCTTTATAGTCTTTGTAATGAATCTTTGAGCAGCTTCAGCTGTGTCTGTGTGTGTCATCACCGGAACTCGGAACAGGTGTGTGTGGGTGGTGCGTCACTGGAACCTGTAGTCCATAATGGTGGATTTGTAGTCCGTTAGCGAACTGTGTGTTTGCCAGCGATTTGCCAGGAGTAGATCACTGGTGATTGTGACGCTTACAGAATAAGGCACTAATGTGTTTTCGTTTTAAAACGCATAAGTTTTGCTAGGTTACGCCATCCGTCTACACTACGCCCGAGTTTTCGAGCCCCGAAAACGGAGCGTTTTGGAAATGCTGGAGAGGCCGTTTTCATTCTAAAATGCTACTGCTCCGTCTCAGTGTGGATGGTGTAAAACGGAGACATCTGAAAAACAGAGACGTGGCTGCTGGACACAGAAATGGCAGCGTTGCTTGAACTATTGTCCGTTTTAGGCGCTATTGTGCAGTTAAACTCTGCCTTTTTTACTACAACAGCTGCATATATTCGCAAGAGGCAAGCTATTGTTCGAGCACTCGCTAATCGCACGCGTTTTAAGCAGCGTATAAGCCCTATTTAGAACGCCGCTTTTGGGTTACACCGGGAAGAACCAGCGAGAGACATGCTTCCTGTTTATACTTGAACGCGCATGCCCAGAGTGCGCGAATGGTCATGTGATATATGTTTTTGGTCGAGTAGTGTGGACGGAGATGTGTTCAGAAACACTGGGTGAAATGCTAGTGTGGACGCGGATCGTTTTCTTGCTAAAACGCCGTTTTAAAACTAAAATGCACTAGTGTAAACGGGGCCGAAGACTAAAGGTTTTTTTCCTGAGAAACAGACAGCTTGGTGTACATTTTTCTGCATTATTACAAGGCTACTAGCAACAAAACTAAATTATTGGAGCCAAAATAATAATCTCAGCTCTAATAATTAATAATTAGCTGTAAAAATGTGATAAAAGCTCTGTAAACACAAAGCAAAACTTAGGATATTAGTTCAATTTTTAGTTATCAGGGAATAACACACTTAGAATATGGTGATTGACCAATCAGAATCAAATATTCCATGTAATAAACTAGAATATAATTATCATTTCATAAAGTATTACATATGGTTTCATATAATATGTTAAGTACAAGTCAATGTAATGTTCTCAGTAATGAAGTGAAACAAATTTGTGTGTGTGTGTGTGTGGTGGCAGTCCGTCACTTTAATCTACCACGCCTGTTCACTCCTCCTGCAGCGTTCAGCATCTCACACACAGGGACAGGGTGAAAAGGCGAAGTGACAGCGCTCCGTCCTCTCCCACTCTCTCTACTCTTTCTTGCATTGTCATTCGTCCTTTTCTCCGCCCATGTCAGAATCTCTCTCTTTCATTCTCCTCCAGGATATATCTCGTTGGTCACTGTGCGTTTTCTTTTGGTTTCCAGAGCCGATGTGTTGTTTTATGCTGACCGCAGATTTCTCAAAGCTTCTTTATCAACTGCTAGAAACCCGCAAGTGATATTCTTGCCGTAATGTTGCATACAAAACAAATATATGATGAACGTCTGTGTCTGCGCAAGGCAATTCACTTCCTATTCACATACCAAATGAAGTCGTACAACAGCAGCTGGGACCCTGCTGTTCACACAGTGTTAAAAACGCACACACACACACACACATTAGTGCTGTGCCCACTGGGACTTTGCTGACCCATGATAACCAACAGATGTTCATGATACCAAAATAAATGTGATTGATAGATAAAACAAGCAATAAATAATAATAGATAATAAAATGTTGGCAGTCATTTTGTTAGAAACAAATATATAAATTATCGTCTTCACATATTACCTATTAAAATTACTTCATTAAGAGTTCCGATTAGGATCGTCATTAACAATTTGCTCTCGAGATGCTTTTTTACATTTGCTCAGTGGTTGGTTGTTTAGATTTGCTCACACAGATTTTTAATTTTCCGGAGATAAATTTTGCCAGGTTAGAAGCCCTTGATGCTAATATTTCTTGCTTTACTGCCTCTGGGCAAAAGCATGTTACAGTATACTAGTATAAGAGGGGGCGAATTAAAAACAAGCAGCAAAAAGACACCCTGATGATTAATTCTACTAAATTACACCACAAATATGTTATCAGTGCCTTTTCATTTCCATATGCAAGGAAAACATTATCTCGGAGACTGGGGATGGGGATGTTTGATTATAGGGCCGGTTAGAAACTGTCTAGAAACCACATAGCAATATCTGGTTTTGCATGGACAGGCACAACTTTAAAAATGTACAAAATGAGCTCATTATTGCTGGTATACTGAAATGTTTGGAAAGAGTTTGATCTACAAACATGCTTCTTTTCTTACCCTACTGTTAAGTCTTAAATTCACATGCTAAAAATGCATAATATGATATGATTTACGGATGAAACGGTGGCTCAGTGGTTAGCACTGTTGCCTCACAGCAAGAAGGTCACTGGTTTAAGTCCCGGCTGGGTCATTTCTGAGTGGAGTTTGCATGCTCTCCCCATGTTCCTGTGGGTTTCCTCCAGGTGCTCCGGTTTGCCTCCACATTCCAAATTCAATTAAATACAATTCATCTTGAATTCTATAGCGCTTTTACAATGTAGATTGTGTCAAAGCAGCTTCACATGGATTATAGTAAATTGAAACAGTCAGTCCAGTTTTCAGTGTTGAAGTTCAGTTCAGTGTGGTTTAATATTCACTGCTGAGGGTTCAAACACTGAAGATTAATCCATCAATGCGCAGACCTACAAGTCCCAAACCATGCGAGCCAGTGGCGACAGCAGCGAGGAAAAAACTTCACCAATTGGCGAAAGTGA
Source organism: Danio albolineatus (assembly GCA_903798035.1). Classification (NCBI taxonomy): domain Eukaryota; kingdom Metazoa; phylum Chordata; class Actinopteri; order Cypriniformes; family Danionidae; genus Danio; species Danio albolineatus. Next base: position 9,513,043 of record CAIGQQ010011173.1, on the reverse strand, counting down.
AGGATTAAAAAACCTCAAGAGAAACCAGGCTCAGTTGGGCATGATCATTTCTCCATTGGCCAAATGTCCTGTGCAGAGCTGAAGTCTGAAGGCTGGAGAACGCTGGACGTCCATTGTGGAGAAGCTGCAGGTGGGAGTGGTCATCAATTGGTGTACAGGTTGGCCCTTCAGGAACAATGCGAGGACTCGTCTTTCGCTGAGGTCTTACAGGGATCGGTCTCATGCTCTCCACTCCTCCATGACCACCACAGCAGCTGCTCAGGATACGGCCTGGTCCAGGATTATGGAAAACCTCAGGAATAATAAAAAACAGACTAACATAAGCGCAGATGACGTTCAAATTATAATGTCCAGAGACATGCGCCATAAGTGAACGGAATAAACTAAGTGTGGCTTATTTATAAACTAATTTCGAGAGGATCACGTTTATGAGTGTGCTTATATGTGCTTATTGTGCCAAACAGTTGAATACTGACTCACTATAAATAACCAGAGTTTTTCACTTCAATCATCTTTGTCTTGGAGAATCTCGTCTTCCACCTCTACTTCTCCCCTTCTCCTGATAGGGCAGCACGGCAGCCCAGTGGTTAGCACTGTTGCCTCACAGCAAAAACACCACTGCTTCAACCCCTCACCGGGCCAGTCAGTGTTTCTGTGCTGAGTTTGCATATTCCCCTGTGCTCGCGTAGGTTTTCCCCAGCTTCCTCAGTTTCCTCCCACCGTCCGAAGACATACACCATAAGTAAATTGACTACTCCAAAGTAGTATCTTAAGACAAAATCTTAGCCAGCTATAGCTCAGCTATTCCTAACACGTTCACAAGTAGGGGAGTTCTCGAGATCAAATGGGAGGGAGCCTCGAGTTTAAGGATATTCTGAGCTTAGGGCTGTCTTCCAGGACAGCATGCCAAACATGCTTTATTATCAATCATCAGCTAAGTGTGATCGCTTGAAGTTGTCTGTAGTGTGTGTGAATGAATCTGTATGGATGTTTCCCTATCCTGGGTTGGGGCTGGAAGGGCAGTTTATATATATATATATACAGCGGGGAAAATAAGTATTTGACACATCAGCATTTTTATCAGTAAGGGGATTTCTAAGTGGGCTACTGACACAAAATTCCTACCAGATGTAGCCATCAAGCCAAATATTGAGTTCATACAAAGAAATCAGAACATTTAAGTATACAAGTTGAGTCATAATAAATAAAGTGAAATGACACA
>CAIGQQ010011173.1:9498592-9511421 GCA_903798035.1 Danio albolineatus | reverse complement strand
ATATATATATATATATATATATATATATATATATATATATATATATATAAGAAAACTAGATACAAACTAACAAGTGATTGAGAGAGGATGTGTTGTATCTGTTGTTTTCTTAGCTCAGCAATATTGTAAATGAGGCCACTTCCTTAATATACTTCCAAGTTTAAAAAAACACACAAAAAAACTTTTGAAGGAATTATTTGAAATACGTTTATTTTGATTTATTAGACACATAAGGTGTATTTGCAGGTATTGGAAAGGTATCGCTGATACCATCCTGATTTTTTACTCCGTATTGGATCAGAAAGGAAATCTATGGTGTTGAACATCACTACCCAGCAGGCACACAACATCATAAGACATTAATATTAGGTTTAGATTTAGGTCATGACCTCAGGCGACCTAAATTCAATGTCCTGCCAGCGTCTAAGGACGTTATTTTGACGACCAATAACGACGTCACATGATGTTGATTTTAGGTTGTGTTGGAAAGGGACCAAAATCCAACGTCGAGCCAACATCTTAAACCAGCGTCTTATTGATGTTAAATACTGATACTTATTCGTCAGCTATAGCTTCTGATAGACGTCATAGTGGTAACGTCCACTCAATGTCAAGCTGTGACATCATTAGACATTGCTTTTAGGTTGATTTTTAGGTTGTACGTTGGACATTGAAGTCTGAGGTTGGGTTCTAAAGTCAACACGACTTTCATTTCCAACCAAAATGCACCGTCCCCATGACTTTAGGGTACAAGTTGCATCAGTCTGATGTCATGTTGATGTCCTGTGCCTGCTGGGTAATTACTGCTCTCTTGTGATTCTTTTAACCTAATTTGTAAGTTACTTTGGATAGAGGCATCTTCTAAATGAATAAATGTATGTAGGAATAAATGTTTCTTGAGCACCAAATGAGCACAGGCCAGATTTCTGAATGATCATGTGACACTTAAAGACTAGAGTAGTTTATAAAACTTTCTGGCATGTTGAAATGGAGCAAAAGTGTTTGCCAGAAATAAGTGTAAAATTGTGAATGTGTAAGTCATGAACTTGTGTTTTCCCCTGTTGTTGTGCTCTGAGTCCAGTTGAGAACAGACGTGTCTGTCAAACCCACGCACTCTGCAGGAGCAGAGAGATGTGGGCGAGTGCTGAACGGTGCCGCTATTTTAAACATGAACGCTCCCTCCTCCTTTCTGAACTGCTCTTTCATCCCTGATATGGACATAAAGGGGCTTTTCCTCTCTGGTGACAGAAGATGTGGAGCAGAACAGTGCTGTGTTTATGACATTCCCTCCGCCATTCTGTCTGTTTGTACTCGGAGGCCAGGTTTCAAACTGTTCCTAAACAGGAAAGCAGCTCTTCTGCACTTTTGAGAGTTTTAAAGGGATACATTCTGGCATTTAGTCTAAGTTTCTCCAAACTGCTGTGACTTTTTGTCGTCCATTGAACAATTGAGGCAGCATTTCAGAAGTTAAAGTTTTAGAATGTTTTTATCCATGAAGTGAAATTGAATGGTGAAACAACTTTCCCTTTCAGCTGACATAAATTTCTCCCTCTCCTCTTGAACCACTTGGCTCCATTATGGTATTAGGTCCAGCCCTTTGTTTCCCGTTTCACTTAGAAAAGTTTCAGAATGGATGGCGCAGTGGGTAGTACAATTGCCTCACAGCAAGAAGGTCGCTGGTTCGAGCCTCGGCTGGGTCAGTTGGCATTTCTGTGTGGAGTTTGTTCTCCCCGTGGTTGCGTGGGTTTCCTCCGGGTGCTTCGGTTTCCCCCACAGTCCAAAGACATGCGGTATAGGTGAATTGAGTAAGCTAAATTGTCCGTAATGTGAGTGTGTGAGTGTGTATGGATGTTTCCCAGAGATGGGTTGCAGCTAGAAGGGCATCCGCAGTGTAAAACATATGCTGGATAAGTCTGCGGTTTATTCCGCTGTGGCGACCCCGGATTAATAAAGGGACTAAGCTGAATAGAAAATGAATGAATGAATGATAAAAAAAGTGTATACAACTAGTTTTCTTGTTTTGACACATTAAAGGGCCACGAAACCCCCCTGTCTCAGCAGGGTTTTTTCACACCTCTAGTCAGGAAAAGCTCAGGAAAGTGGGTGTGTCCAGCTCGGTTTAGGTAGGAGTGTCAAGGGAGGGAAATAGGGAAGGTTTTGCATAAAAATGGGAGTTTCCATTTGAGCACGCGCTGATTTTCACAGAGGCAAAATGAACACAGACGCAGGGGGAGAAAGACAGTGACTGTTTACATGGACATTAGTAATCGAATTATTTGCCAAATTCTTAATTTGTCGACTTTAACGTCAGTTTGGCACTTTTACTTTTATCCAGGAACATTTGCTGCATGCCCCCGTGACAAACGTTATGTGAGAAACTGCTAAGAGAGCGGTTTTAATGGTGCATTTATTACCGCGCAGCGTATGAGAGAAATAAAAAACCCTTCGCGTTTCTCGGTAACTTAGAAGCACTCGGTAGGTAGCATCAAAAAGATGTGTGTGTATACACTATCCTGTCACAAAATGCGGCGAAAATTCTACACGGTAGTAATTGTTTGACTGCGGTGTTTACATGTTTACACTCGGAGAGCAGCATTTACAGCGGATCTTTCAGTCTATAATATTGTAGTGATGTTAACGTACTATAGACTCAGTAACAGTAAATCATTTTGACTAAGGTCTGTCTTTAAACAATGAAAGAGTGCTGCTGACGATACGAACTAACTTTGCCATCTGAATAAACAAACAAAGAGCACAGATCGCAGTGGCGTCTGTTTTAAAAGGAGACGAGCAGCAAATCCAGATTTCACCATTTCCAGATGTGAAAAGCTTTTGGGTGTAAGTTCCTTACAAACGCATTTCTGCTGTGTGTCGCGTGAGTCCAGCTGCGCTCTCATAGCGGAGAAATGTAAACAAAATCTTTGTTGCAGCACATAAACACAACACTGGCGACCTGTGTCTCCAAACAATTCTTCCACTTGTTTTGGCAACACAGCGTGGCGTCTCTCTGCCGTCTGAACACTGCAGCAGCTACACTCTTCGAAGCTATCATGCATATTAATGAAGTTGCACCGCATACACAACAGATCGCGCTGATTGGTTCAAACCAAATCTTTCTCATGACTTAATGCCGCACACTCAGAGACGTCAAGATGCACTCGCAGGTACAGACGTCCACTCTCCACGCTGGAATACACACATGGATCTCATCGGCGTGACGCAGCTTCAAAACTTCGTTTCAAACCGGAACATCGAATTTGCTCGAAATAATGCGAAAACAACCAATTTTCACTCTTTAGCGAAATATATGTGTCCTAATAGTGTTTATAGCAGCGTGGGACACATATATGACTGTCAACAGCTCAAAAAATGTGTTTTGGTGTTTCGTGACCCTTTAAAATATGTGGTTAAGAAATAACTACAGTGGGTTTTTTTTTTCCAATACCTTTGGACCAACCTGGCCATTATAAAAATCTTTAGTGTTTAGCCCCATATAAATCTAAAAACTTATTCATTATGGTCTCAAAAGGGCCTTAAATTTGACTTCCTGTATGTAGAAATGGCAGCAGAACACCTGTACGACTTGTCATCATGGATCTACCATGACCGAATAAGATAAATGTTGGTGATTGATAACCGAGTCACTTCTGCAGCCTGGTGAATGAGTACTGGAATTACCATGTAAACTAAAAAATTAGACATTTACAGAGACATTTATCATTCATGAGGCTTCTTGATGACATAATGCGCATCAAAGACATCACATGAAGAAATAGTCTGGCATATTTGGTACCCACGACACATCAAGATTTTCATTCATTCATTTTCTTGTCGGCTTAGTCCCTTTATTAATCCGAGGTCGCCACAGTGGAATGAACCGCCAACTTATCCAGCGTGTTTTTTACGCAGCGGATGCCCTTCCAGCTGCAACCCATCTCTGGGAAACATCCATACACACTCATTCACACTCATACACTACAGACAATTTAGCTTACTCAATTCACCTGTACGACATGTCTTTGGACTTGTGGGGGAAACCGGAGCACCTGGAGGAAACCCACACAACCACAGGGAGAACATGCAAACTGCACACAGAAATGCCAGCTGACCCAGCCGGGGCTCGAACCAGCGACCTTCTTGCTGTAAGGCGAACGTGCTACTCACTACGCCACCGTGGCGCCACATCAAGATTTTATCTAGACAAAAATCACATAATAGGCGGCACGGTGGCTCAGTGGTTCACTGTCGCTTTACAGCATGAAGTTTACTGGTTCGAGTCCTGGCTGGACCAGTTGGCATTTCTGTGGTATATTTGGTACCCACAACACATCAAGATGTGCTCTGAGTGCTCCGGTTTCCCCCACAGTCCAAAGACATGCAGTATAGGTGAATTGAGTGAATTTTAACAAATCATTTGTAGGGTATGAGTGTGTGTGTGTGCGTGTGCGTGTGCATCCGCAGTGTAAAACATATGCAAGAATAGTTGGTGGTTCATTCCGCTGTGGTGAGCCCTGATAAGTAAGAAACTAAGCCGAAGGAAAGTAAATGAATTACATAATCTGACACAGTGACTGTCGTAAACAATGATAAATACAGTGTAATCTGAACAGTGCTAGTTTTGGGAAGAAAGGGTCATCAACAAAAACAAAAAATGTTTACCCTTATATTAATTGACAAAAGAACTTTGCTGTGAGTATACTGGAGCACTGAATTACATTTAGTCTCTTGTTTGTTCCATGTGCTGCACTGGTTTATCAGAGTTTAGCAGGTTTTAGTCTGTTGACTGAACGTAAAGCTCTGAATGCAAACTCAGCCTGCTGTCAGCCATTGTATCAGCCCGAGACTCTTCCTCACCATCCAGCTGCCGGTCCCTTCTGTTCCCCTCCTCCTGTGACAGAGCCCATCCCCCTCTCCACCCCTCCTCCCTCCATATATTCATCTACTCACCTCGAAATAAAGAATTGTACCTCTTTCTTTACCCCATTTTTTTATCCTACTTGTGCCGGAAAAAGAGAGAGAGAGATCTTATAAGGAAATGACTGTATAAGCAGAACTCTGTATCATACCTCTAAAACTCTTCATGGATGTTTTTTATGCATCTGCAGATCGGCTTTTAAACAGATTCCAAATGAAAAGCTGTATGTAAAGTTTGAGCTCAAGGAATATTGTGCAGTAGCGAATATATTATATAAGAATTTAGCATGTCAGCAATCTGTTCTATTTTGAGAGAACGCGAACGAGGGAGTGTGATAGTGAAAGAGACACAGAAAGAAAGGAGAAATAAAGAAGTAAAGGGAGGGAGAAGAGAGGGCTTAAGAAAAGCTCGCTTTCATTCAGAAAGATTGTGAACCGCTATCCGGGTTTGTGGCAAAATGAGGCAGGACTCGTGTCCTTCTGAGTGAAGGAGAGCTCACGTCCCCATTCACAGCTTTCTACTGCAGTGCTAAAATTAAAACATCACAATAGCAAGGTTCTCTTCAGTGGCAGAGTGGAGAAAAACCACGAGTGTTTGTGATTGGGTCGGCATGTTTGTGTGCAGACTTCAACAGATGGCTTTTTAGGGCCAATGCTTATTTCTATAGAGCAGGGTGGATGATAATAAGATTAATGATCTGTGAACTGTTAATGAACTCAGAACTGTGCTTATTTTACCCGTTAAAGTTATGTATTTTGCATATTCTCCCTGTGTTCACATGGGTTTCCTCCGGGTAGTTTCCCTCCTAAAGCAGGGGTGTCCAAACTCAATCCTAGAGGGCCGTGGTCCTGCTGAGTTTAGCTCCAACTTGCTTCATCACACCTCCCAGGAAGGAAGTTTCTAGTGTAAGAGCTTGATTAGCTGGTTCAGGTGTGTTTGATTAGGGTTGGAGCTAAACTCTGCAGGACACTGGCCCTCCAGGACCGAGTGGACATCCCTGCTCTAAAGATATGTGGTACAGGTGAATTGAATAGGCTAAATTGGCCGTAGTGTATGTGTGTGCATGTGAGAGTGTATGGGTGTTTCTCAGTACTGGTTTGTGGCTGGAAGGGCATCAGCTGTGTTAAACATATGCTGGATAAGTTGGCGGTTCATTCCACTGTGGCGACCCCTGATGAATAAAGGGATAAAGCTGAAGGAAAATGAATGAATGAGTTTTTTCACTTTTCTTTTTCTTAGTAGAAATAAGGGTCAAAAGTCCAAACGTGTATTTACTCCAAGTGGATTTGTTTCGAAACGTATTCAAATCCTAATGGTCAAAAGTAACTCTCTGTTCATAAACAAAACACATTCTAAACACAATAAATAAATTAGAAAGATGATATTAAGATTTAGTAGCATTTAGAGTTTAATTCATTCATAATAACGTTGAATAAACTCTGCTTTAACTTGTCATGTTGTTGACTACATTTTTAGGGATGTTAATATGTATATCATTATCATGAATAAAGTTTACTCAGCTCAGTGTTGTTGATATAAAAAGAATCTTTTAATTCTCTAAAAATCATCCTTTTATTGTATATTTAGGCTATTTACATCTATATTGATTTAAATATTGCAAAACGACATTAAATATGACATGTTATGCTAAATATAAACAATAATATAATGATAAAATGTAAAATAACTTTTGCGAAAGCCTGTGTCATGTCTTATGTCTGTGTCTACACATTGTCTCTTGACAAAAATTGAGCTACTAAAAGCAAGTTGTTCTTAAAGTTGTATTTAAGTCTGTACAAAAGAATCTCACGATTACATCATTGGACTACGGCATTATTTACTATCGTCTAACCCTCTAAAATAATCCCACTCTGATGGTTATCGTCAACATAACATTAATCTGATTTTCTAAATGCCTGGACACCTAAGAACGGGACGCGCGCGCACGTGCTCCGGCTTTTGATTGACAGTCGGGCAGCAGCACGCAGGCGTGGTGAGCGCTCCCGCAGACAGGGGGCGTCAATATGGCGTCCTGAGAAAGACAACACAGCCCGACGCCGCACCGATCTTCGGCTGACATCGGGAGGAGAGAGGGACAGTGTAGACGTGATTTCGTACTTTGCATCCCTCTGAACGGCTACGAGCATCGGCTTTGGATGTGCAGGTCTCGGAGGAAGAGGAGGAGGACAGCCTTTGACACCTGATCGAGAATTTTCTGTTTTCATCTGTATTTGATGCTGCTGCTCAGCGCTCGGTGATACAAAAGCAGGTGAGACCGAGGCGACCGCTCCTTCTTTGGGATTCGGGTCGGAAATGTCGAGCGAGAGACCGGTTTTAGCACCGGGTTCCGCCTCGCTCACGGACCGAGAAGCCCCACCAGCAGCAGCACCACCGGGTTCGGGGCAGCAAGTCGTAACGGGCTCTGTTACCGGGGACATGATGGTGTCTGGATCGGGCGCCGTGGTTCTACCGGCCGGGGTGATAAACCCTTCGGTTCCGATCCGGAATATCAAGATGAAATTCGCAGTGCTCATCGGTTTGATCCAGGTCGGGGAGGTTAGCAATAGAGACATCGTGGAGACCGTTTTAAATCTGGTAAGCATCTGCATACATTCTCTTGAACGCATGTTTTATTTAGCGCGCCTGGTGTTATAAGATGATGTCATATGAGAATTGATTTCTTGATCAAATGCATTAAAACCAGAAACATTCCCCGGAGGAATGTCACCCTGTCTTTTGTTGACATCTCAGTGAGATTCATTACTAGCAGCTTCGCTTTAGGGCGACAAAATATCCTGCACATAACGTCATAATTCATTTTCCCAGCGCACCGTTACTCGGTGATCGCTGCGTTTATTCGCTGTGCAAAACTGACAGTGTATCAACACGCCGGCCTGCAACAATGACTCGCCAAATAAGGGAATGCATCCTTTCTTTTCGCCCAAAAGGCTGTTGGATGAGTAATCATCGCCCAGACGGTGTACTAAACGCTGCTTTATGCTATTAAATGATGTTTCTGAATGCATGTTCCGTTTTTGATATGTAAATATGACTGGTGGGTAGATGCTACGCGACACAGGCTGGCGTATGTGGATTAATTCTCAGATGTACAGCAGTGTGGGTGTAATTAATATTCAGAGCGCGTTAACGTGTCGTCTCGTTATTTTTGTGCTTTAATAGTATGTTTCAGTAGTGTTTTAGCACCTGTTATCTCCTCATCTGTGTTAGATATGGCTGCTGCTGCTGCTGTTTTTGCTCATGGAGGCCACAGGCTGGTGAGCGAGCCGGATTAAAGCGGGCTTTAACTGAATTCTTGTTATGAAACGGCTTAGAAAACGTATTAACACAGATTCAATAATACCCGCTGCATGGGATGCTGGGAGGACCGTTGTTTATGAAGGAAGAGATGGAGTTTTTATAGCCGACGTCCTTATCAATAATCACAATCGGCTGAGCAGGCCTTCTTAAAGCTGTACTGGAAGCAGGTGACCAGAAAACAAAAAACCTTTATGTGCTTTATGTATTATAGAAACCACAGGTCACATCAACTTGGGGTCTCGATGTTTTAAAACTATATATTTATTTTTGCTAAATATTTTTACTATATTATGGTATTTATACAGGTTTGCAAACAAAACAAGCATAGTATAATGCTAATTATCTGTCAACCAGCTACTATGACAGATTGTTCACCTAAAAACTGGTTGATATAATATCCTTGTAGACGGAAGAGCGTTTGAATGAACGAAATAAACGTAACGTTACTACGCGCGTGCGCAGTCTGACAGGTTTTCTGAGGTAACGCACTTCTACCTCATCACAAATATCAGCTTCAAAATATTTTAAACAGCAAGTATAGGCTGTCATTTAATTAACATTACATCTTCAATTAATTTTTGTTTTGAAAACATGGTATGCCAGCCATTTCGACTGTCTGTCGTGAGATCAAATCTATCGCAACCATTCCACAAATTGACAAAACGTGTTCACTAACGCTTGCTTGGTAATTATATGCACTATATACACCGTAAGCGTTCAATTTACGGTCACAACCGGTGTTTACTGCAGCGATAAGGTCGTTTACTCTTTAATAGGAGGTGTCGGTCGGTCATGAGTTTGCATTGGGTCATTAGTTTAGAGTCAGCAGTGATGGAGTTGAAAGGGATGCTGCAGCGGTTGCTCTATGCGCAGGGATGCAGAGCTCCGGTAGCCGTGCATGTGGAAGCAGGTGGCGGAGGAGGAGGAGGAGGAGGGTGGGGGTTGCTGCAGTGGTGATGTGCTCTGAAACCTCGAGCCAGCGCGATGTAAACTGGAGACTTTAGAGTTTAGCACACAGTGGAGAGAAGGTCGATGTGTTTCTGGCTGGAGGGTTATGTGACTCCACAGAGTTTGGTGTTTCTGTTCGGTATGAAATGCGAACTAGTTTACTGCTGTAAACTGCGCTGTGGAGAATATGAAGCGGAAGATGGACGTTTCAAACAGGTCACTTGCCTTCCGGTCAGGTCTTGGTAGCCTACTTCTGTTGTTTTAGGCTTATTATTATTATCTATTATTAATTTCTATAAGGTATAGAATGTATTACAGTACTACACTTGCAATTTTCGGTCACGGGAACCTTTGAACACTTTAAATAGTCAAAAATAACAATTTAAAATATTTCTTTCTTTTATTTGTTAATATTTGTAATTTTGCTGTACCCACATTTGTGGATCGCTTGCTTTTTAAAAATACTTTATTATTATTATTTATGTATTTATTATTATTATTTGCATACTATTAACATATTTATATTCCTTTAGCATGCTATTTAACTGATGAATGCTAAATCTATTTGCCTATCTATCTAGCTCTCTGGCATGTAAATAGCTAACCATAGCTACAGTATATAAACGAATATAGTCCCTTGTATTTTGAATGAAAGGATACACTTAGGTTAAATGGCTTTTGAAAATATTTTAATTGTAAACCGCTAAATAGCAACAATTTGGTGGGGTTGGTTGGATTATATTAATAAAATAGACTTGTGCGATTTGCTTGGTTTATATGGTTCATTTAAATAAGCATAGATACAAAACATGCAGAACAAGATGAGTATGCTATATATGGTCCACTTCCAAATAAACTGCAAAGAAAAATACAGCATATCATTACATAATGCTTAAGCATACATTTTTATTTTAACTTTACAAGTCACACTTTCTCAAGGATTCTTATTAAAAAAATAATCTAAAACATTACGTACCACACATAATATATGCACATTTAATACCTCACACAGTATAGTTTTGGACTTGTGTGTGAATGCAGTGTGTGCGCTAAGTGAACTAAATTTATCTTTTCCTTTTTTTGTTTAAACCTGGACCAAACAAACCAACTTAGTAATGTGAGCAACTCTGGAAACACCACTGCACTTTCACCCGATTTATAGAGAAGGGTAGCAACGGAGGTCAGAGCCAGCTCCAAGTGGGTGGGACTTTAGCTCCAAGTGGGCTGTACCTGGAGTTTATATTTATTTAATGTCTTGTATTGCGTCCAATATTGTGTGCTTCATAAATGTCTACACCTACCATAACTAGGCATGGGACGATAACTGTTGTCAAGGTATACCGCGGTTTGGCAAAGTCAAAACCGCCAAAATTATCTGCTATAACTTTCCTAAGGTATATGTACGATTTATTTATTTATTTTTTTGTACATTTTTAAGACAACAGTATCTCCAGCTGAAAAGATATCCAAAGATTCTGTTGTAAATTGTAAAGACATCTATGTTTTTGAGACAAATGAAGACAGCAGAAGTCAAGGATGCACTTGCATTATTTGGCCAGGCATGTTTACTGTCCCAAAATATTTGAAATGTTTCTCAAAAAAATATATATTGTGTTTATAGGGGGGAAAAGGTTTTGTTTTTTGACCAGACATTTAAAAAGAATATATTTTAGAGCATTAATCACAATACGTCATACCGTGAAACAGTAATATTTCTGTCCAAGGGGATCATACCGTTAGAATTTTATACCGGCCCATACCATAACTCTAAACCCAACCTCACAGTAACCTGTTGTTTTTTCATAACGTCTACACCAGAGGTGCCCAAAGTAGGGCCCGTGGGCCAAAGTTGGCCCATGGATACCTTTGGTTTGGCCCACCATCCTATCTGGAAAGAGAGGGAGAATAATGGGGAGTTGGTTGGGGCAAATGCCTTTGACAGAGATCCATAATTTCAAATTTAACATAATCTTTAGTTTCTTTGTTTAAGTGAGGAGCTACAAAAATGATAGTTTCAATTAAATGTTACAAAGGAATCAGACTTTTAAAATGTAAATACTGACAGATAGATGACAATGCACAAGACATTGGTGAGCCAATCAGGGCAAAGGCAGGAGCAGCTTGACTACTGTATTCAGCATTGAACTCCATTGTGTTTTAAATGGCATTGTTTACTGTATGTTTTTACTATAATAAGTTCTTATAAAATGTCAAAAAATGATACTGCATCATTACTTAATATGTTTTAAAGCAACGTTTTCTTGTTATTTTTAAATATTTGCAAATAAATTGCCTATGACAAATTTAATGTAAAACGGTTTGGTATATTTTGCTTTGGCCCACAGCCCTCAATCAACTTTGGTTTTTGGCACCCCTGGTCTACACCTACCCCAAACCCTAAACCCAACCTCACAGTAACCTGTTGTGTTTTAATAATGTCTACACCTACCCCAAACCCTAAACCCAACCTCACAGTAATCTGTTGTGTTTTAATAATGTCTACACTTACCCTAAACTCAACCTCACAGTAATCTGCTGTGTTTTAATAATGTCTACACTTACCCTAAACCCAACCTCACAGTAACCCGATGTGTTTTATTAATATCTGCTTCACCTACACCACCTAAACCCCACCTACTTGTGGTTTAAGTTCTTCCCACTTGGAGGTCACCCATCCTACTTGCAGTGTAATCCCTCCCACTTGGAAGTCTCCGGACTGCAGCGATACCTTCTTGGATATTTATACGTTAGCTGGAATGGATTTATCGTGAAGATGTTCATTGTGAGCCCATATTGACTGCTTTGTTCTCAATGGAGATTTATCTTTGAAATGTGCATAAATAAATGAAATTAAGATCATTGTATTCCAAGTCACCACAGTCCACCAGCCATTATTAATACACTAAAGTGATAGCCTGTGCTAATTTATTTTAACGCTGCAATAACAATTGTGGTTTTGCGGCTCACATGTGCACTAGAGAAATAAAGAAGCATTGCGTAGCGCTTGGCACAACGCCGATACACAACTGTAGGTGGGGTAGACCTAATGTATTATTCAGCTTGGGCTGAAACCGCTGCTTGTACCCGAGCACAGCCAATATCGATTGATGCTGAATGCCATTTAGCAGAGCAGATGTACCGATCACCTTAATTAATTGGAGATTCCACCAAAGGTCTTGCGAGAGGTCAGGAGAAAAGATTTTAGGTGGACTGTGTTTTACTTTTGTTGCATTACGGTTATTATAGATTCGTGTTTTTATTTGATACTGCTTTTAAATTTGCTGTACAGTTCAGTTTCAGTTTGTTTCATTTAAGGCTTCGTTTTAGTTTAGTGTTATTTTGTGAACGTTTCTATTTAGTTTTTTATTAGTGATGGATTGTGTTTAATTGTGTGAAATAAGTTTGTTTTGACATAAGTATACATCAGTACACACATATATTATGTGTATATACATGCATCTTTATAATTCTTTAATATAATATAAAATTAATTCTTTATATTTAGATATAAAATGTACTGTATATGATATTAATTATTTATACATGTAAATATCTATGTAACAAAATTTGTATTGTATGTGTATGGTTTGTATAGTTTTGGTGAGTGTATCACACTTGCATTTATATATATATATATATATATATATA
>CAIGQQ010011173.1:9423251-9498192 GCA_903798035.1 Danio albolineatus | reverse complement strand
AATTTAGTACGATTTGCTCATCACCCAATGGCGGTTGGGTTTAGGGGTGGGGTTGGGTGCCACGCCTCCTTTTTTAAATCGTACATTTTCGTACAACTGAACTCATACGAATTCTTTTGAATTAGCCATGCTTAGCAATGCTTACGTTTTCTCGTGAGATCAGGCTGGGTGCACTCAAAAATATTTTTGCTGCTTGTTCTAAATGAGCTGTACTTATTTAAAATGAGCTGAAACAACACAGTTCTTGCAACTTAATTGTTTTCTGTTTGATCAACTTACAGTGGTAAACATCATTGTTACAGTAACTTACTGACTATGGTGATTGTTTTTATATATGCGAATGCTTCAACCAAATGTCTTAAGCCTGTTTATCAAAGCGCTCTGAGGATTTTTACAGGCTGTCGTAGACTAACTCACAATTGTGAACTGTATGCCGAAGCTGAGTGGCCTTCTCTGAATGTAAAGATACACCCACTGGATGACTCTGATCTACTAGGCTCTTCTGGATCTGGTGACTTTATACCCAAGTTATACCCAAGCCAGTATATAAATAAATAAACATATGTATTGAAATTATAATCGATTTGCACTGAGACCAGATGAAGGGATTGTGTGGAACCCAGTATTATTTACAGTGTACTTCTCTAAACAGTTGCAGTGCAGATCTCCGCCACAGATTAAGCACTTATTGATTCCGAAAAACATTTATTATTTTAGCTACGTATAATTATGTTTTTTCAATTAGCTGTTCAGTGATTGTTGCTAGTTTCATTTGTTCAATTTTTCTTTTTATTAAATTTTTTTAACAATGTTTTTTAAAAGCCTTTTGTTTGCTAAAATTACCTTCACCCACAAAAATAGTTTTGCTGCTTATTTAAAATGAGATGAAAACAATTCAATTCTTGAGAGTTTTGGGGGCGGACAACTTAATTGTTCATTCATTCATCCATTTCCATTCAGCGTAATCCCTTATTCATCAGCAGAATGATAGTGTGTGTAGAATGATAAAACGTATGCCAACTATTCTGGCATGCCCAGTACTGCCCATACACACTCTCATTCACACAAACACTCGTACATTATGGCCAATTTTGTTCACCCAGTTCACCTATAGCGCATGTCTTTGGACTGTGGGGGAAACCAGAGCACCCAGAGGAAACCCACGCGAACACGGGGAGACCATGCAAACTCAACAGAAATGCCAACTGACCCAGAGGGGACTCGAACCAGTGACCTGCTTGTTTTATGTTCAATCCACTTAAATTTGTTTAGTTTACCTAATCGATTTGTGTTGGAACAACGTGAATGAATCGTGTGGAACGCTGCGTTTTATACTGTGTTGGTTTGCACATGACACACTGTAGAAACCACATAATGGATTTGTTTTGGGACAACATGAAGAAATCAAGTTAACTTATTAGTTTTTACAAAATTAAGTGGATTGAACATAAATCAATTAAGTTGTTCCCTCAAAAACTCAAGAATTGTGTTGTTTGAAGCTGGTGAAGCTCATTTGAAATAAGCAGTTTGAGCGCGTTTTTCATCTGAGCGTGCAGATCATTCCAGTAGGCCTCATCTTTTGGTAATGACTAAGATTTTTATTTATTTATTTTTTATTATTTTTTTTAATTATTTTTATTATTAACCAGCAAGTACAGTTTTCTTATAAAACAAACTCACTTTACATTTCTTAACAAGAATAGAATAAATGAGAAAAATAAAATAAATAAATGATAAGAGAAAGAAAGGAGAGGGTACATAATCATCAAATTATACAAATATATTACGCACATTTTTCCAATTTTAGATTGAGTTATTAAATGCGCTTTAAGCACTGAAAATGCATGTATACAAACAATTGTATGCAAAATTGTTAATAGAGGAGCACATATTAATTATTTTAATTGCTTTTCTATTTTTAGACTTAGAAATCACTTTCATATATATTTGAATCTCTTTTTCTAGCACCATGAAGAGAGGTTTGCTTTTGGCAAACTTGGATTTATGTATGTGAAATTTACATGATAATAAAATAAAGTTCATAATAAAACCAGCATCTTTTAAAGAACGATTCTTAACATAAAAACCCAAAATCACATGTTTATAAGATAAGGAAAATGATTTAAAAATATTATGAGTAATAAAGGCTTCAACATTAATCCAAATGTGAAATAGTTTCATTAAAGCTTTTACAAAAACAGCATTTTAACTCCATATCGATTTTAAATGTATGTAGAAATACTGTAGGTAGTGACTGAGATCTGAGGCCTAATTCCAGTGTGCTAGATTCACTTTCTCTTTTTCTTTCCAACTTGCTATTGAAATTCAGAGCAGAGAACACATGTTGTGGAGCACCGCTGTTAGACCCTGAATGTAATTAGACTCGTCCTCAACCTCATGGCCCTACACCGGCATGCCAGACATCCGCACCACCCGGCTACAGGACAAATGACACACGCAGGAGGTGTTGAGAGGGCTCGATCTGGCAGAGGGATGAAAGACCGTCCTGTGACCCTCTTCATGAGGGCAGATCCTGCAGTCGCAAATGCGCCAGACGACATGCAAGCAATCAAATGTGCTTGAAAACGCAACGCTCCAGTTTATTACCAGCAGACGATGAGCAGCCTAGCTACCAGATGTATTTTGAGACTCAATTTGGTCCTGTAATCCTACCGTCGGTCTATTTTCAAATCACTTGTGTTTATGTATTGAGGGTCAGCTCGTCTTTTATTTAGTGTGGTGGTGGTTGGTTCACACGAAGACTTTCCCTGACTGTATGCAGGGCTCTCAGATCCCTGTGGAACTGACATAGTTACTATTGTAGTCGCAGCTGCAATCTTGCAGAGTTCAACCTCAGATGAATCAAGAAACTGGTCTTTTTGATCGTCGACTGTATTACGTTTAATTCCCATTTCCCTTTTACAAAATTTTGGGTTTAATTAGCTATAATGTAACTAGTTACAGTAATTCAGTTACTTATAATCTGATGGAATTACTTTTGATTTTTTAGGTAATTTGGTTATAGTAACGTATGATGAACATGCTTAAATACTATACTTGAATTCAACACTTCTATAGCAATGAAATCAGAGGGGCAGAGCAATATGTTTTTTGTTTTAGAATAGATCTATTGTTCAAACCAAAGAACAAGTTTAATTTAATAAGACAATTGTATGTGTTTAAAGGTCCCATGAAATTAAAATAAAACATTTTTAGATTTTAGTTAGTTAGTTTTAAATGTATCTGTTAGCTAGTGTGCTCCAAAACAGTGACAAAATTTGTTTAGAAAAATATAAAACTGATATAAACATCCAAAGAATCAAGACACTTTTCTTTTGATACACTCTCACACTGGCAGAGCTGTGAGAAAACAAAACGCTATTGGCTGTTAGTCTATGTCCAGCCCTTTCTTAAATATTTCAGTTGAAATTGCGTCAAACATCGAATAGAAAATGCACATTTCAAAGCACGCCACAGGACCTTTAAGAAAACAAATTGCGAAATTAGTTCATGGCAATATATGGTATTTAGATTGCAGAGATTGTTTTGGTTGTTCTTATTCATTTATTTTTTTTTAACCTCAAGGCCCAAGGTGTTTTTTTACATGCATTTTTGTTTCTCTTTGCTATGGGCTTATTGGAACCTAATTAGAATAAAACCTAAGTATCATCTTTTTATATGACTTTTAGAGAAAAATGATGTCCATGTATGTGGACTCGTGGTCCAAATTAACATAAAACACTTTTTCCTGACTTTTTTTCATGCTTATTTAACATAGAATTGTTTTTTGAAGTTGCTTTGACTATCAGAGAGTAAAAACAATTTTTTTTTTCCATTTTGGACACTTAAAAATAGTGTTTGGGACGTTTCATATGCTGCGGAACAGTTGCAGGATGACACTGTATGTCTTTACAAAATATAAAACATTCAAAGTATTTTAAATAGCCACTTAAGAGCTAAAATGTGCTGTCCATGTATGTGGACACTCAAGCCCTAGGAGGTTAACTAAAGGTTTTATTTGTCCGACAACTGCACATGCCTAAAAACAAAACAAGAAATAGTTTAGAGATTGATCATGTCAATATTTGTATGAAACACCGTGTTATCAGTTTAAAATATTTTGTTTTTGATAAGTAGATCGTTTAAAGTGTAAAGCTGCAGTCACATTAGAGTTTAGCATGCGGAATTCTGTCGTACGGTGCTGTGAAAAGGGGCAGGATTAAACTAAATTATTTGACATTAAAAAAACAAACAAGCAGTTGTCCCATATTTTAAATTTCTGTCCAGAGAGGTTTTGATCTTCGATTGGGGTCACGCAATCACATGATGCGATTTCCCAGGTCAGAGTTCAAAAAGCTTGAACTTTCCAACGCAGCAAACTGCGAAACTTGTCGCATGAGCTTGCGTTTCCGGTCTACCGCATTTGCATGCGTATGAATGGAAGTCTATGGGGAGAAAAGTGCAGTGTGACCAGGTCTTAAGTGTAAATAAAAAAAAACTAAAAAAAACTAAAAGGTACTGGAAAAGGAAGAACTAATGGTTTAGTTTCATTTTTGCATTCAAAAATGACTTGTGCTGCTTGTTCAAACTACTTATTTAAAATGATTTGAAAACTAAATTCTTTCAAAACTAAATCATTTCATGTTCAGTCTACTTACATTTGTAAAAATGATTAAGTTAATCAATTTGTGTTAGGACAACATGAAGTAATTCTTATAGGAACCCAGCATTTTTACAGTGGGTATGCTTTGAGATTTATGTGCATCATTAGTATTTTGTCAAATGTTTATAGTTAAATGACTTATTGACTTAAATGTAACCAAGTTACATTTCAGACAAAGTAGATGAGTAATTGAAATATATTAGTAATTGGGGCTGCACAATAAATCGTTTTAGTATCGATATCGCAATATTCACATCACAGGATCTGTAATGTGGAGTCAGGATTATAGTGGACCAGGTACAATTGTGGAGTCATTTGAGTTTAACCATAAAAAAGAAAGTTTGATAGTTGAGTGTTTTAAGGCCTGACCGACTGTGTAAGTATTTTAAATGAGTTTAAAGCATTTGGAAATTATTGCGTTTTGTAGATTGAACAAAAGATAAATATATTTAATAATGTATATAATAAAGACTATCTAACTTATTGTTGGTCTGATTATTTTATTTCTGTATCTGAATACTGTTAGACTCCTTTATATATACCGTTGCTCTACTCTATTTGTCTATGCTGGCAATTGGTCTATAATATTTTCTGCAGTTTATATTGCCATAATTCACCAAATAAATTCAATAGTTCGATTTTGAAATAATACATTCGATATTGAATGGGAAGATTTCAGAGGAGTGCATCTGCAGAAAATAAAATCATTGCAATGTATGTTATTTCCAATATCGTGCAGTTCTATTTGTAATTAGTTCCTTTTTTATGTAAATTACCCAACACTGCTTTTACATTACGATTAGAA
Organism: Danio albolineatus; assembly: GCA_903798035.1. Lineage (NCBI taxonomy): Eukaryota > Metazoa > Chordata > Actinopteri > Cypriniformes > Danionidae > Danio > Danio albolineatus. The sequence goes on along the minus strand of CAIGQQ010011173.1, from coordinate 9,492,724 downwards.
ACATGTAGGCTGAAATTATAAAACAAATAGCAATTTTGGTGCACGTTGAGGGAGTTGTGACGTTATTTAAGATCTGCTAATTTTATTTGCCTTTCTTTGATGCGTGCTCGTCCTTCACCTCCCGCCATTCAGCTTCTCACACTGAGCCAATCTGCTCACTGTCTGTCGTGTTTTTCCCCTCTCCTTTTCTCTTTCTCTCTCTCTCTCTCTCTCTCTCTCTCTTTTATTTTCTCTACCCCCTCTGCCACCGAGGGCCTGACGTTCACACTCCCCTGCCATTAGCAAAGCATCATAGTTGCGATGGAAACGGCACCATGGGATTTTGCTGCTTGCTTCCCACCATACCAACTGTTGTCATCTTTTCGTGGCCAACTGGATCAGCTCTGTGATCTGGACAGGAGGAGATGAGATGCACAGTAGCTTATTTGACACGAAATCAACTGGCGTGTTGAATTAGTAAATATTTTAAAGCGTGTATTAAAACCAAACAGCAATAAGCATTTTGCATTTCACCCAAATTGGGAAATGCTGTAATGTGACATGTTAGCTTTGCATATTTTGTGATTTTTTTTTTTTTTTTTTAAATGATTTTTTTTCTTTAACGTGAAACATTTAAGTTACAGTATAAAAACAGTGAGCTGCCTGATATTTTTGTGTTTATTTATATATGCCAAGTTTTTTTTAAATATACAATGCTTTAATTTACTTGGTTAAAGGCTGCTTTTACACCGCAGATCTTGATGGTCAGTTCCAATTTTGTGACTGTATCCAATTATTATTATTATTATTTTATTTATTTATTTATTTATTTTTTTTGATGACCAGCTTACATCATTTTTTAAAAGTGACTCCTATCCGATTGTGTGTATTTACACAGCATTCAGCAAAGGTGCAATGAGCAAGGAAAAAAGAGCGGGCGCTGACTAACAGCTGATAATAAGTGAGCGCTCTTTTCTCCATTCCTGTATTTAATCTGTTCGCAGGGTTTATTATTTTTTTCTTTTGGACTAGTTTTTTTACTTTACTACTTTTAGTACTTTTACTTTAGTTTAGAGCAGAAAATTTCTCATTTAGCCATTTTCTTTTAATCTTCTTTTTACCAGTAGGTCATTTTAATATCATGTCCATGCCTTTGTTTATGCATGTGATATGCAGTATGCAACAGTTTTATATTAGCTTATATTGGTTATGTGGTGGCGTAGTTGGTAGCACATTATCCTCACAGCAAGAAGGTCGCTGGTTCGAGCCCCAGCTGGGTCAGTTGGCATTTTTATGTGGAGTTTGCATGTTCTCCCTGTGGTTGCTTGGGTTTCCTCCGGGTGCTCCGGTTTCCCCCAAAAGTCCAAGGACATGTTGTATACAGTAGGTGAATTGGGTGAGCTAAATTGTCCGTAGTGTATAAGTGTGAGTGTGTATGGATGTTTCCCAGAGATGGGTTGCAGCTGGAAGGGCAAACATATGCTGGATAAGTTGGCGGTTCATTCCACTGTGGTGACCCCAGATTAATAAAGGGACTAAGCCGAAAAGAAAATGAATGAATAAATGAATGGTTACATGGTGGATGTTGCGCTCTCTCTCTCTCTGTCTCTTGTTAAACATGCCTTAATACTTGTGCTACATGACTATTTAAAAGCTTTTTCAGTCCTCGTGTATGAGATTTATGTCGTCTTGTTCTTAAATGAAGGGATCACAGTTGACGTCTTTCGCTACAGTTTTTAATGATGCTCGACTCGCATTGACAGGTGAAAATCTGATTTACCTGCTTACACTACAGACACAAGGGCACAGATCTGATTCATATCAGACACATTTCCACATATGAACAAGGCCTGAATCTGATCTTGGTAAATCGGAATCCATGTTAATTTTTTTTTTTTTTTTTTTTTTTTTTTCTGCTTACAAGTACATGGGCCATACAGTATGTGCCACATGTGAGAAAATTGAATTGAGTCACTTGAACCATTAAACCCAGCAAAGGGTACAATTTTCAACATTAAAACAAATTTTGCTGGAAAGATTGAGGTTCCATAATGCAATTTAAAAGTGTAAATAAATGGAAAACATTTGAGAAAATATCATAATATAAAATATTATAACACTATTGTTCAGAAGATGATGGCACGGTGGCTCAGTGGATAGCACTGTCGCCTCACAACAAGAATATCGCTGGTTCAAGTCCTGGCTGGACCCGTTAGCATTTCTATGTGGAGTTAGCATGTTCTCCCATGTTCGTGTGGGTTTCGTTCGGGTGCTCCGGTTTCCCCCACAGTCCACAGACATGTAGTATAGGTGAATTGAGTAGGCTAAATTGGCCTAAGTGTGTGTCAATAAGAGAGTATATGGGTGTTTTCCAGTACTGGGTTACTTCTGGAAGAGTATCCACTGCGTAAAGCATGCTGGAATAGCTGGTGGCTCATTCCGCTGTGGCGACTCCTGATTTATAAGGGACTAAACTGAAGAAAAATGAATGAATGTTCAGAAGATTTTGCATATTCATTAGGCTATGATACATTTTACCACAGTTTACAGCTTAAATGTAGTGTCAAAGTAAGTGTAACAATGTTTTATATACTAAAAAACCTCTGACAGGCATATTTACAACAATAACTGTTTGAAGAATGTTTAAAGATATTTTGAGTATCACAGTGTATCTTAAAAATACAAATCAGTGACCACTAGATTAGACCAATTTACTGGGTTTTTAATCACTCACTCATGTCTTTTGGCTATGTCCCAGCTTTGTCATAATGGGTCATGGGTCACCACAGTGGAATGAACCACCAGGATTTTAATCATTTAAAATATAGAACACTTAAGATTGCTCCCTTATTCTATCATATATTTTTAAAAAGCAATGGTAATAACATTATTTCACTCAAGTGTGTTAGACATTAAAGTAGATGCTTCAGTTGTATTAATATTATGCTTTGAATATATAAATGTTTGCAGATGTAATTGTCTCATTTTAGACCTTCATGCTTAAAAAAACCCATAATGCAAAATATTATATAATAATGGTGTGTGTGGCACGACTTTAAAGGTGTCTGTTTGTATCCTCAATCCGCGTCTTTCTCTCCTATGTCTTTGTCTTTGTCTCTCTTGTGGCTTAGCTGTTGTTGTCTGTCCAAAGGGATCATCTCATTATTCACATCCACTCTGCAGAATCACCAAGGTCAGGATGCTGTGCACAGTCAGCACAAACAGTCCTTGTTGCACAGCAGCGCAGCTCTATATCGCTCATTCAGGACCAAACCGCGCATAGAACGGTATAATATAGCACAGCAAAACACAACAATACAGTCTAACAAAAACAGGGAGCATTAAATGGCAGTGAAAGCAGCAGTGAAAATAAAACCGAAAGCGTGCACATCATTTAAATGATTATATCGCATTTCAGATTGATCATGACAAGCAATTAATATGTTTTTCTTTCAGAGCGAACACATGCACAGTGTTGTGCATGATAATAACAGCGTCAGTATAACTATAGCCTATATAATGTTAAATATAATGTAGGAGGGAATCTGATAATGACAAATGTCTGATTTTACCAGTAGAAAAACATGGTCTAATAATGTTGTCAAGTACAGATTGCAAGCACATGTCTCAAACATAATAATTCAACGTCAGAACTATGAATTATTCTGAAATAGCAATAATAACAAGCTACTCAAATTAACTTTTATTTTACATCTACAGAATCGTGAGAAAATCGCGATCTGAATTTTAAGCAAAAAATCGTGATTCTCATTTTAGCCAGAATTGTCCAGCTTTATGTGCTACAGATAATCCACTGAAAACTGAGTGAGTTCTATTTGGCTTTGTCCTTTATTTTATCTGTCACAAAAAAAATGTATGCTTGGTATTAGTGCTGCACGATTAATCGTATCGCAATCGCAATGTCAGCCTATGCGATTACAATACAGCGAATCTTGCGATTATAATAAATAAACGAATGCATTCGTGGACATAAGACATTCAAGAAAGAAAATGCACCGCCATTTTTGTAGTTTCCTTTTAATACTATTACAATGTAACGCAATTAAAAAAGAACTACACGACCCAGAAGCCATCAGGACTGTGTGTGTATGTGTCTGAGTATCACGTGCTGATAAGCGCGACCGAGCCTGAGCAAACACAGTGATAATGCTTGTCTCCTCCAAAAACAGCTTGGACATCGCGTGATGTTCTGAACGTGTATAATATGTTTGCGGCAGATAGACGCGAGTCGCTTTCTGTATGTTCTAAACCAAAAGGTTCAGTTAAAGCGAAACGACTGCGATTTGCGGACGTCTTTCCATTTTGGCGCTTTGCTTTCGTGCCAGTTGCCTGGCAACAGACGTACACAAAACATCGGCTTGATGACGCAAACGTATCAGCCAAAAACCTTTTCGTCCTTCAAGCGAAATTGTCGTCGGGTGTTAAGTCTCCTCTAACCGACAAAACTGCTCACAACCGTCATCATAGGTTCAGTGTTTTCATTCAAAGTAAATTATTGAATTAAATTAAAACTAGAACAATTATTGTATGCATGTATGGTGGTGAGTGACGAGGAATATCTGCTGTTAACCTTTCCATGTGCCCAACGTTCTCTATAAAACCAGAAACATGCTGAATGTTTTCATGTAGGATGCATATAATGCATATGGCCACGTTTTAAATTAAATCAAATAAGCAGAACCAAAAGTTGTGTGTGTGTGTGTGTGTGTGTGTGTGTGTGCGTGTGTGCGTGCGTGCGTGCGTGCGTGCGTGCGTGCGTGCGTGTGTATAACCGACAAAATATGATATGTTTAAATAGTGCATGCTGCATTTCTCTCTCATAAACAATAATACAAAGCCATACATATAAAATATTGTTATTTTATTTAATAATTGCAAGAAATATGGAAAATATGGAATATGAAAATAAGTTTACAATAATGCAGATATTTATTTTGTAAATTTTTTTTATTTTGAAACCATTTCAAGTTAAACAAACGCACATTTCAGCATTATTACTAATCTGTGTGTGCAATTTTCTTAAAAACCCATTAAGTTGACTTACAATACCATTTATAATCGAAATCGCATATCGCGATATTGTCCTCAATAATCGCAATATGACAATTTTCCCAAATCGTGCAGCATTACTTGGTATTTTCCTGTAGATATTTCCAGATTTTTCTCTTTGTATTCCTCAGAGTACAGTGTTATTGCTGTGGAAAGACTTTTGTGGTTATTTCATGGTCTGCTGAAAGTTATTTGTGAGCTCTAATAAGTCGTCTTTAAATATTTAATAGGTAAACTGTGAGGAGAAGAAACAACACCTCAGTTATAGAAGTTTATTTATTTATTTTATTATTTTTTTAACACTTCACTGATTGTTTTCAGTTTAACATGAAGTTGCTCTCATAATTTACACAAAGCATCACTGGGCGCAGGAAAAAGGTGTATTGAATAGATTTGTTTGTCTGCAGAACGAAACAACAACTCTGAAGCGGATGTGAAATCAGGCCCTCGCAGTCAGATAAGCCGCATAATCAATGAATCGATTACTGTACATTTAGTTTTTAGCAGATGTGACGGGAGCTAATGAATATGCTAACAAAGCCGTGGTAATCTTCTTTCCCTCCTACTGTAAGACTGATCTCCTGCTTTAATGAAAGTGCTTGCATTAACCTGTGACTGTGCTGCGTCATCATTCAGCGCTGAGAGATGTGGACATTTAAAGACCCTGGAAATGTTTTAGCCCATGCATATTAGATTTGAGGTCATGTATATGATGATCTCAGAAACAAAATTCAGATCTACAGTATACTGTTTAAAAGTGGTCGCTTATAATGTTTTGAAAGTAGTGTTATGCTTGCCGAGGTTGTATTTATTAGATCAAACATACAGGACTATGAGTAGGCCCATACGGAATTTGCATGGGCAGAATTCTGCAGATTTTTAGCCCATCATTGATTCTGTTCATTTACTTGTATAAATGTGTGTACATTTATATTTATTCAGCTTTTAAATGAATTTCAGCAATAATATTGACTAATATGAAAATATTCATATGGTTTATTTACAATACAGTTTGTGAAGTAATATTTTCTGTCTTTTATTTGATATTTTATACGAGAGTCTTGCTTTGTTTACCAAATAAAGTGGATCTAATTGGATTTGCAAAATGTATTACTTTTTATTTCATATATTAAGGTTTTAGTTGTGATCCTCCCAAAATCATTCTGCATAAATCCGCAGATTTGTAACACAATTTGGTGCAGAAATAGCAAAAAATGTCCGCAGATTTCCTCTGGCCCTAACTATCAGTAATATTGTACTTAATTATTACAATTTTGAATTGCTTTCAAGTTTCAAATATGGTAAAATGGCATTTATTTCTGTGATTCAAAGTTGAATTTTCAGCATCATTCTTCCAGTCTTGTTTGTCTCGTGAATGGATCCATGTTTCTAATATTCTGGAATATTACTTAAAGGGATAATTCACCCAAAAATGAAATCTCTGTCAATATTTACTCCCCCTTTGTTTATTTAAATTTGACCAATCATATTAGGCCTTACCATCTTTATTCTCACTTGCCCAGTAGGTGCTGTTCTGCTTTTGGCTAAACCAGCCCAAAGGTGAACCTTGAGATGAACATAAATATAATGACGGAAGTCAAAATTAGAGGAAAATATCAACTGATAATTTTTAGTCATTCATAGAGTTATACAGTTTAATGTTTGCAGCTTGACAGTTATTTTTTTTTGCCTGGAAATAGCCATCCATGTTTTTTTTCTGTATGATCATTACATAAATAATTGTATTTAATTACAAGTGATATTGTTAAAGAAATCTACAATAAGAGTATCGCATTTCACATACTGTCCCAGTATTGTCTAGGCCTTGCTAACTCTGTTAATATCTGCAGCTGACTAGCAAATGGCTAATTGTTACCAAAGGCCATTGGCTGGCAACAAAAAAGATTTGTCCTTCGATGTGCCCAAAAGTCCTGTTTCAGTGTAAATTGCTGGAGCTTGAATTGTAACATCTGTCTTTGTGAAGACCTTGAGACAGGAATTTCATTAAACCTGGTGGTTTCATTAGAGAGCGAGTGCATACAGGCCGGGTGCAGCTCTGGGCATTCGTCATTATTGACTTCACTCATTAGTTATGTAGATGGAAGTGATCTGTACATTTCAGTCTGACACGGGGAAGGCTTCTTGAGCAGCACGTAGTGATAGGTTGCATTCATAACAAGGTGCAAGGGCCACTCTTTTCTTCAGCAGATTTGTTTATGAATCATATTCAGGGCTATGAGTCTTTTCCTGGCACTTCTGTGAAGGATATTATATATGCAGTAAATCAGATAATCAGTAGTGTGCGTTTTGAGGCCAAAATAATTGCGCTGGGTTCCACACAGTTACTTCATGTTGTCCCAGACAAAAAAAATTTAGTTGACATAATAATTTGTACAAATTTAAGTGGATTGAACATAAAGCAGATGTCCTAAATAAAACACAAAAGAACTGTGTTGTTTCAACCTGTTTTACATAAGAAGTTTGAACAAGCAGCAAAGTCTTTTTTTTCGTGTACTTGAAGAGGGAGTACTTTTTAACACCAGGTTATTGGGCTTTCTGCTAGCACATGGAGATCAGATCAGTGCACTGTAAAAAATAATGTGATCAACTAGTCGTGACAACATGTGTTTTTAATTAGTTTTAACTTATTAAACTGAGTTAATCACCTTCTAACTTAATTTTAAAGTAAGTGTATTTAAAGTAACACAAGATGTTTTAAGTCAGTTTGATATCATACAAGCTCAAATGACTCATTGATTCTGGTTCAAAATTTATTGCAACCAGTATTTTTTTACAGTGTGTGTTTGATGTAAAAATTAAACCGTTTTGAAGCGCATTCTCCAGCAGTTATGAATATGGACAGTTTGTCAGATATAACCGATGTAACCAATGATTTATATTTGGAAGCTGATAGCCAATGTAGACATATTCATTACTTGAAATTGAAGTCACTTTTTTTTAAGCCTTGTAACTGAAACAAAAGACATATAGTCACTGTGGTTTATAGTGAATTGCAACTGACTATATTTAAAAACCTTAAATGAACTGAACTTAACAGAAAACAGGGAAATACAAGTAAAGATCTAGATGTTTCTTTCCAAAATCATATACAAGTTTCTTTCCAAAATCATATACAAGATGCAATTCCGAAGCCAGAAAACTCTTCAAAAGCTTGCATCTGTAATCTGAATTGGATTAACTACCATCATTTATCATCACCATGCCGATCATTTTCTTATTGGGCTTATAGCAATAGCATTAAAAGTAGTAATTCATGTTGGAATCAATAGTGTAGTGGTTAGTACATCAACACATGCACTCCGGTCCTCATGGCTACATGAGTTCAATTCTCGCCTCGATGCCGATCCTTGTCCTCTCTCTGCTCCTCACACTTTCCTGTCAATACTCTCTACTTTCCTGTTCATTAAAGGTGAAAACCCCCGAAAATATAATTATTAAAAAAAATAGTCATTCATCTGCCGATATCAAGGCAACATCCACACAAAGATTGAGCTCTTTGAGGTGCTTGCGGTGACCTGAGTTCGATTGCCGGCTCAAGGTCATTTGCACATGCATTTAAAGCGATTTCATAACCTTGCATATTGTCAGCGACTTCGTCACATCATAGGACTAAACAATATTATCAACACAGTGGCCTAGGTACAGTAGGTCTACAATTGCATCCCTGAAAGACGTCCGGAATGAAGCAGGTCGTCTACTTTGACGATGGAGACCACCACCACCCTCCATAAAAAATAAAAAAAACCTTTGGATTTACTCAGATTATGGGGGTCGCCCCATTGAGGGACCCCTGGAATCCGTAAATCCGTAACACATCCCTGGGTATGGTTGCTTGATTCTGGGAAAAATCATGATCACGATTATTTTGGTCATAATTTTAATCACGATTATTTAAAGGGATTATCAGTGGGCCATATGTCTAACTAGTTTTGGAGATGTATATTTATCATTAGAAATGTATTAAAAACATGAATGAATCAAATGCACATCAATAAATGAAGCCCTTCCCATGCTGCAGAAGTCACTTTACAGTACATGATTTGGTTCCTTTTCGTGTGTATAATCGTTTTATCTCGATTAATGTTTTTTTCATAGTCACCACGATTGCCACTGAATTTTGAATAACTTCACAGCCCTATGCAAGGGCTTTGTTTTCAGATTTATCCACTCTTTGGTTCCTCCAGTTTATGTGATGTACACACACACAAGAGCATAGTTTCTGTCTTAAAGTCCTCCAGCAAAGAGCTGCATAATATCACTCAGTGTGTGTCTGATTTGTTGGGAAGGACGAAGCTGAACATCTGCGGGTCTCAGCATGCTGCGTCCATATTTTATCCTCAGGCTCTGATGGGCAGAAAGCAAGGACACAGGCATTGATTAAAATCATGTTACAGTACATGACAATGTCTGATTTACAGCAATATTCCTGGAGCTAAAATGCTTGTATATTGATTGTAGTGTAAGAAAGCGTCCCACATTCCTCTTTTCCTTTATACACGTATCAAATCCTTTTCTACTGTGACAGAATGGTGCGTTTTCCACCTCATAACCTCGCCACAATGATGCTTATTTTGACAAGTTTTGTGTTAAAGTAGCGTCCTGTTAACCGCCCATGGCGATCGCGAATGGGGGCTTTTAGCACTTCCGTTCTTCTGTCCACACCAATGCCTATTGCATCCAATATATCTATTTAAAAAAGTTGAAGCATTATTGGCCAAATGTGTGGTGTTTTGATGTTTTACTGTGGCTTGTTTCTTTTTGCAGTTCTATGTTAATACGGAACTAATTATTGCTAATTATTTAACTAATTATTTACTAATTAACTAATTAATACGAAACTAATTTATTGCATTTAGTCTAATTATTATTTTTTCGTAGGCATAGTACACGCCTGAAATTGAAAATTTGCTGTTAAAAGGAATTTTATTTTATTTTTATTTTATTTTATTTTTATTTTATTTTAAAATAAATTTTAAAATAAATTTAAAATAAATTTAAAAATGAATTAAAAATAAATAAATTAAAAATAAATAAATAAATTGCATTTTGGGACCTTGATCTCTGCTCTGCTGACTTTTGATGTTAAAAATTCAATTCTACAGTTTAACAAAGTGACTTTTATTGACATTTTAGTAGTTTGAAATAATATAATGTATAGGATGCTTTTTTTAAAATGCTTTTGTACCATAATAAACTACACCAACCCAGACAATATATCACTTTAAACTATTAAAAATGTTAAACAATAATCATATATCGGAACTTTTCAAGGTTAAAAGTTGTTGGAAGACAGATCAAGGTACCATAACGCAGTTCAAAAACAAATATAAACAGGGAAAAATAAAAACATGAATCACAATATATGGAATATCACTAATTTACAGTTTTTTTTTGTTTTTGTTTTTTACAGTGTACGACATTAGAGTATTGTCAGAACCAACAGGTATTCATTTTCCTGTTTAGTTTATTATTATTTTTTTAACTTCTCCTTTTTAATTATCCGTCACAGTTTCACCTAAAAATCATCTTTAATGCTTTACTCAAGAAGAAAGTCACTCACATCCTGAAAATCATCTACATCTACAATAAAATCTTTAAGTCACCCATTTTGAGGCCGACTGCAATTTGACATAGGAGTGCGGTTTCCCCGCCCACTGAATTGATTGACAGCGGCATATTAGCATGTCTCACTAGTAATGCAAATAATCATATCAACAAGACAGGACGTGCGCAAAGCAACCGGGATTAAAAGATCTGTTGAGCTCTCTGTGATCATCAATCATCATCAAATGTGATCAAGAATGAGCTTTACAAGTTTAAAACATTTTAAAACAGTTCATGTTTATTTTTAATTACAGCAATTTTACCGTCTTTATCAACATAGTCATGTGTCAGTACAATTATAAAGGAAGATGCTTCAATCCCGGTTTATTTTGTACATTAACATTACGGATATTCATACAGCAGTGGATATTAATGTGTATCCTGTCACATTTGCCGTTCAAAACATTTGCCTGTGTGTGTGTGTCCGCTGTGTGTGTCAGTGTGCATTGACTTTTGTAACGACATTGTGTGTGACTCTCTTATCGACCACTGTGACTCTCTAACTCCACAACAAATACATCAAAGATTCATTGGGAAAGTTCATACTCTAGTACAGGGGTGTCCAAACTCGGTCCTGGAGGGCCGGTGGCCTGCAGATCTTAGCTTCAACTTGCCTCAACACACCTGTAAAAATGTTTCTAGAAAGCCTGGTTAGAACTTGATTAGCTGGCCCAGGTGTGTCTGATTGGTGTTGGAACTAAACTTTGCAGGACACCGCCCCTCCAGGACCGAGTTTGGGCACCCCTGCTCTAGTATTTCTCACAAACGTTAAGTGAGATTTACTTTTATCATGTCTGTCACTGTGCTGTTTATCTGCCGCAGCTGGAGAGATTGAGGCACACACTGACAGGCACATGAGAACGGTGGGCGGGGAGAACCAGCATTAAAGGCACAGGCAACAAAAACAGCTACATTGTGTTCAAAGCACAAAATCCCAATGTCCTGAAAGGTGTAATAAATAATCTGATGGGTGTTTTAAGATGAGGTAAAATAGGTGCCCTTTAAGATATCTAGACAAAAATTCTGTTTGTTTTTTGCTTTTTATTCTCAATCAGGTTTAGTATTTGTCTCTTCTTAGTGGATTAATGGTTTGTTAATGGTTCAATTAAACCTGTCGCGTCATTAAAAGGAAGTATTTAGCATATGTCGACATCACTTTTGGCAATAGACGTACTGTAGTTCTCTGTATTTGTGCGAAGGGGCTGAATAATTCACATATTGCACATTTTATTATTGTTAAATGTATGCAAAAGTGCAGAAAATGCTAAAAGTGTCAGCACAAACACCACCATTACTCCTTTCCCATGCTTTTCATCTTGACCTTTTGTTTGGATTTGAAACGGCTGCCATGTTCCAGTTGATAAGGTGGCAGCTTGGGCAGCACCCCTTTCATAAGAGCTTTTCATATCAAGAGGCTCTTATGAAGGAAGAGGGTTTAAGAAAAGAACTGTAGCGTAATTCTAGAGCGGTCACTTCGTATCATCACGCTGCCAGTTTGGCTGCCAGTTCCCCCATTGTGACGTGGTTTTACAAAGCTCTTATCTCTGCTAATGAGAGTCTCTATAAATGTAATCTCTGTCCCACTGCAGAGCTGTTTTAAAAAGGATAAATTGGTATTGTCTATGGTCAGGCTTCTCCACGCTGGGAATGATTCTCTCCAGAACGCCTGATCTTGCTGGACGAGAGCCCAGAATCTGACACTGAAGTTAGGTTTTCGAGTCGGAGATGATCATAAATTTGCTTGTGTTTGACGGCAGTGGAATTCTAACCTGTGCGTAAGGGAAACATGTTCCATATCGAGCGTATTTCAAATCATTTCACACTTTGCTGTCGCTGTTAAATGTCCATTGGGAAATAAAGTTAGTAAAGCGCTGTGCAACAGTTATTGATGTCATAATTTATGCTTATTCTCATAGAGTTAGTCTTTGTCAACAGTTGTAGTTAATATGTGTTTACTGTTGAGAGGTGGAAAATAAATACGAATCAAAATATTGTGGTCAACTATTTGGGAATTGTGATTTGATCACCGTAGATTGGTCCCAGCAGGCACAGGATGTCAACATGACATCAAATTGACGCTGTACCTCAATGTCGTTGGGACATTGCATTTAGTTTGGAAATGAAATTTGTGTTGATGTCAGAACCCAACGTGAAGCATCGGTGTCCATCATCCAACCTAAAATCAACCAAATATCAACGTCTAATGATGTTACCGCTTGACGTTTTGTGGACGTTACCACAATGACGTTTATCAAACATTGGATTTTGGTTGCAATACTTGATGAATAAATGTCAGTATTTAAAATCAATATGACGTTGGTTTAAGAAGTTGGCTCAACGTTGGATTTTGGTCACTTTATAACCTAAAATCAACCAAATATCAACTTCATTTGATGTCATTATTGGTCGTCAAAATAACGTTGTCCTTAGACGCTGGCTCGACGCTGGGAATGAAACACCATGCTGCAGACAGACGAACACAAGCACCAGGACGAGAGCACGCAATCACGAACAAGCCCAGACCCCACGCGCCCGGTCCAAGCGTGCCCACAATTGGCACTCATACTGAGACACAATGACAACACACAGGACCAGACAGAGCTAGTGTCCGGACTCTGCCACCAAAACAAGAATTTACAATACTGGAGTGGCAGAATCCTGACAGGTGGAGCAAACGTTTTAAGTTTCTGTTTACAAGCGCTTACTGGCTGTGTCCGTATAGCCTTGTGTTTTATGTTGAGAATTCATGCTGACTTTAAATAAATATAAAATGACTATAACAAACTAACAATGAGATATATATTGGTGCAAAGTGTCAGAAAAAGGGTTTTCTATCTTAAAAAGATCTATTCATGGCAAACTATATATTGTAATTCGGCTGAAACAGATCATGTTTTCCTTCTGAACACACAGGGGTTCATTGATGTGAGATTCCAGAGAGTGTGATGGTAGCTGAATAACTCATTTTAAAGTCAGTGTAATGGGTTGTGTAAGCTCTTTGTGTACCACCTGGCTCCCAATTTCTTTCTGACTGATCAGAACCACTTTTGGCTGACATGTGGACACAAATGATTGAGGTAAGCATTAATATAGTAATAATAAAAACAAGTAGAAAGGGAATAAATCTGACTGGTTTTGTCACACCGTGTCTCTGATAATCATTTTGCAGATATGATTGAAATTGAAAATAGATTTGATGGTTTCCAGAGGGCAAATCAGTTCAGTATACAAGCAGTAATGGGGAAAAAACAAATACAAATGCTTCAATTCGTTGCTATAACTGTTCATGCTGTGAATAAAACATAAGTTGTTGTGCAAGTAGTTGGTAATCCGGTTGGATGAGGGAATGTGGAACTGCAATGTCTCAATCAAATCTCTAGATAAGTTGGATAAAACTTTTTCTTGTCCCAGATAATGAACAAAGTTGTCTCTATTTAGCTCCGACATCCGCTTCTGGCAGGAATGTCATGTACGTCCATGCATTACAAGCCTCTTGGAAGCTGTGATTGGCAGGTGTAAGCTGTTCGGCATCAAATCAGATGTTCTTGAGGAGAAAATCAGGGCTCAAAATATAGTTTATATAACTGTAAACAACTCAGCAGATTGGAGCTTTATGAACAGTTATAATTATATTGAGTAAAGAGCATCTTGTTAGGAAAGGATTGCTAGTGTTTCCATTTTGAGTGTATATCTAAATGCCATAATGCTTTAGAGAAAATCATCACGTATTATATTCATTAGACATGGCCATTGCTGTTTAAAAGCTTGTGAAGCTCAAGGAGTTTTATGTCTTATGCTCAACAAAGCTGTGTGTTTGTTTGAAAGAACAAAAATTGTGAAATGAGTGATTTGTAAAATACGTTTGCGGCTAAAAATAACAGTTTAACAAAAAACAGTTGCAGTTTTCAGATTAAAAATGTTGTTTATTCCTGTGTTGACAAAGCATCTTGACTCCAGGCGTTCATTATGCTTATTCATAGTATGCTGATTTAGTTTTCAGCAACAATTCTTGCTCAACAATTGCTCAACACTTGAGAAGATTAATATTTTTGTGGAAACTGTAATGTTTGCTTATGAATGATAGAACATTTAAGATAATATCTCTTATGACAATGTAATCATCTGTACTATTGCAAAATGAAGTTAAATCTCATTTTATTAGTTACAATATGCAGTTTGATTTTATGTATGAAAAAGAATCCTTCAAGTATTGTTGCAAATTATACAGAGGTCCCGTTAAATATAATTAAATAAATACATGTCAAAATATGGATATATTTAAGGCATTTCTTAGGGTGCTTTCACACATGGGAAAGTTCAGTTGTCCCCTTGCCACTTTCTCGACTGGTTTGTGTTCACACTGTCTTTTTCTCCTTCTCATCCCCTGGTACGCTTGTGTCATCAATCTGCTGTTGTGTGTACAGCTGTTGCTAGGTAACATCCACGAAAGCCAAAGTGCCAAAATGGAAATACTTGCGCTCATCACGGTCATTCTGCTTTTATTGAATCTTTTGGTTTTGGTAATATACAAAGAGCCACTTGCATCTGTTGCAAAAAAACCTTTAAAATGTTCAGAACATCACACGATGTCTGCAGAAGTTGCTTTTGGAGGGTACAAGGAGACACTATGACTGTGTTTGCACTGGGTCAGTCCCTCTTTTTGCCAAGGTAACGTTAGAGGATGCACAGACATGCACATGAATGAACGTTATGAAAACTAAAGTTTGTTGTACAGTTGGTGGTATGGTTGGGCGATGCCGACCAATTTGATATCGCACAATGTCTAATGTGAAACATTGCGATGGCCGATAGCATCATCGTCATAGGCGGTGGTAAATTATTTATTTATGAATAATAAATGAAGTCCTAACGAATTAATTATTTGTAGCCTACCGTTTGAACTAACTGACCCACATGGTTTTTGTTTTACGCATAACCAAATCATAAATAAATAAAGATAATTTACACACAAATGACCACCTGTCAATCACTTTATTCCATGGGACTCTGGCATGAAAAGGTAGAGTGATCTGTGTCGTTATAATGGCATCGACAAACTTGGTTGGTAAAAAAGGTGCACAACCAACAGGAACCAACCAACAGTTTCTGAGGTTTACGTTAAAATGACTAAGTATAAGCGTGACAACGAAAGATTGAAGCATGGTACTGGCGCTATGACACGTTACCTGATAGATTCAAAAGACCGAAGAGTTGTTAGATAGAGACAAGATTAATTAAATATCAAGTTTAACAACTATAGTGAGACGGCAGTACATCATTGATAAACTGTCTAACGTTCACTGCTCTCTGGGATTTTGTGCTCAAAGCACCCGCTGACTGCCTGGAGCGCATGACAGAGTTTTTGTCTCTGTCTGTCTGTGTGTGTGTGTGTGTGTGTGTGTGTGTGTGGTCATGTGGTGTGCGTGTGGATGGAGGGCTGGATGAAACGTCGGTGTGGATGTGGATCGTTTTCGTTCTAAAATGCCATGTTTAAGACGTATTCGAGTAAACGGGACCTAAGTGTGTATTTTTCGTGAGCAGCTTTGCGTTGGGGTCGGGGCGGAGCATGGACCCAACCCAAAGTTGGTGGTTCACTTCCATTATTTGGTATGATTGCACCGTGAGTGAACCGAACCATACCAATGTTCACGCAAACTCTACCCCAGACCACCAATTTCAGACAGACTTGGGTTCGGGTCGTGGGTGTGCAACAGAGTTCAGAAGACAAATTCATACCGAACTCTGACGTCAAATAAACCTGGGTGGGGATCAAATGTGCTAGTGTGAAAGCACCCTTAGTTTCTTTGGATGTACGATTTATGATTTTGAGTAAAATGTCATTTTCTTTTATTCTGTAAACTACAACTAATTTCTTACAAACTTGAAATAAAAGTGTTGTCATTTACTGCTTTTTATTAGCATGACATTACAAAATAGATGCCATATTATCATACACATTTGTATTTATTTTAGGAATCGGTAGCAATGTTTAATGCATTTCATATCATTCAAATGACGATCAGAAAAAAATTACCCAACCATAATCCCGATGTTAACCAACCAACTATACACCAAAAGCTAATCATAAAGCTGTACAGCATCTAGCAAACCGCACCCTCTTTTTTTGTCAGACGCCCCACCCGAACAGCAAACGCCTCCACCGTCTCTCACTACACCAAGCACAAAGGCATTTGATCCACCGTTGCCTTGTTTTTCTATCTCTCGTGAGGGTGTACTATCAAACACACGACCAGATGCCCAGCTCCTCAAAAGCATTGCTAAAAGGTCATATTTCTTTAATTTGGTGCCTTTCCGAAAAGAGGTTCATTTCTCCATCAGCATGTTCCAGACAGCAATGGATCTATTATAGAAAAGGCCAGCAGGGAGAAAATATGCTTTTAAGACCCACTGTCAAACTGTTCAAGGAGAAGCGCTCGCATTCTCAAGCACGTGTCTAGACCCTATATGCAGCTGCTCGGGTGATTATTATCATTTTTTCGTGTTGTTTTGTTTTTCACGTCTGAACCAACAAGCACATCTACGCAACAAATGACATGCAAGCGCGTGTTTAGAAGAGGATTTCTGATTCATTTTGGGTTGTGCAAATGTATATAAACACAGAAGCCATTACATGCCTGCTCTGATTAGTGAAGACGGAGCTTTTTTTTTTGCTTCAAAGAGTTTTGCTGATACTAGAGTCTGGGTTTGGCACACACACACACACCCTTTCGTGGTGCAGACAGCCAATTGCATTCTCCACCATGCTGCATATGATATTGGATTTGCTGAAATTTTTTTTTTTATTTATTTTTTTTTACCCCAGCCCCCTCTGCACACACAGACACACACACACACACACACACACACACACAAACACACACACACACACACAAACTCATCTTGTAGTTGAAGAGAGTCATATGAAATTCATGTTGGCCTAGTTTTTTTTGCCTGCCCGCTGCCTGCACCCGCTTAAAAGCAGCATGGTATGCTGTGTGGACAGAATTAAACAGACTCTGATGATGTTTGGCCCCAGCTGGTATTTTTGTTTTATCTAAAGGCTCTGCTGTATGAGGGTCCATCTGACTGTGTATTAAAAAAAAAAAAATCTTTTTTTACTTATTAAAAATAATAAGTCATGGTGGCGCAGTAGGGAGCACAATCACCTCACAGCATGAAGGTCACTGGTTCGAGCCTCGGCATGTTCTCCATGTGTTCGTGTGGGTTTCCTCCTGGTGCTCTGGTTTCCCCCACAAGTCCAAAGACATGCGCTATAGGTAATTTTGGGTAAGCTAAATTGGCCCTAGTGTATGTGTGTGAATGAGTGTGTATGGATGTTTCCTAGTTATGAGTTGCGGCTGGAAGGGCATCCGCTGCGTAAAACATATGCTGGATAAGTTGGCGGTTCATTCCACAGTGGCGATCCCAGATTAGTAAAGGAATTAAGCCAAGAAGAAAATGAATGAATGAATAAATAAATAAACAGTGCGTATGGAATCAATCTGGTTATTGTAAATGTAGTGAACTATCTAGGTCGCTCGAACTTGATGTAAATAGTCATGCGATGCAATATAATGGATTTTTAATGGATATAATAATATTTTTTATGTAAGGTAAATAAGTAAACAGTGTCTATTGACAGAATGCAGTACTATTTGTTTGTGCAGGCCTTTCTTATAGTCTCTTAAATAATTATTTAGCCCTTGTTTCCATTTGTATTAATGTGTTTTAAGTAATTTGTTTACAAGTAATCAGCCGAGATGCATTTCCATTTCCACCATAAAATTAGCATTATTCTAGCCCTTTGCTTTTATTTCCGAATGCTCTAAATTAGGGCTGCACAATATTAGAAAATTCAATAGCGATATTTTGTTATTCTACGATATATATTGCGATATGAATGCAATTTCTCTAGATGACTTGAATATGTCTATTTGGAAAGAACTGATCATTTTAGACTGATCGGGATGATTCTGTAGGGGAGTGCATCTGCATATGGTCTAATAAACCATAAATGCAATAAAGAAAAAGATATTATATAATAAAGTGTTTTGTCATATTCAGAGTGTAAAAGTATTCGGGTATAGTAATTGAATAATAAAAATAATTCAGTCAAATTAATTGTAATTTATAAAGTTACAAACAATTTCTTTTGCCTGCCTGAATATTTTTGAAATGATCATAAAATTTCCCTTTTAATACAAAATCAACATTGCGTATCCTTTAATGTGACGATTGCAAGTGATCACATTGTGATATCGATACTGATTTGATATATTGTGCAGCCTTACTCTACATTTATTTTTAATACAGCTTCATTTACACTGACATATTATTGATGTATAAAGGATTGCTGTGTTTTCGAGTATGTTTGCTCCATCTATCACCATATGGACCAGCTTTTCTGGTATGGCCAGTTTGCTCAGTAGCTCACCTTGTACATTGGCGTACTGATGCAGAATGTGAAGGTTTAAATGGAGTTTTATCTTATGTTTGCTTTTGAAAACACTATTGGTTGGGTTTAGGTCAGTGGTTTGCTGGTCTAGATGATCTGTTCAACAATCGCTGCCTTCTCATATACATCTCAGTAGGAGATGTGAAATCTTAAACGAACCACAAAACTTACCCCAAGTAACGCATTTAAGATTTTTCAGAAAATGTAAACAATTCTCTTATAAAGATTTGTCATCGTAAAACATGCAACAAACATATCCGGCGCAAAGTATTTCATGTTTTGGAAAAATGTAAACCGTGCCCTCTTGTGGATTTGTCATCTGAAACGTGCAACGAAGCGTACCCGGAGCAATGATTTTCAGGTTTCTAAACCATGTAGGCAGCACTCTCTAGTGCAGGGGTGCCCAAACTTTTTCTTACAAAGGGCCAAAAACCAAACTTGATTAAGGCTTGTGGGCCGAAGGTAAATATGCTTGCCATGGGTGATTTCCTAATTTATTTAAAAATGATTAAAAATTACTAGAAAACATTGCTTTAGATTGTATATTCTTTTACGTGTTATAATCAATTACATTAAATACAAAAACAATCTCATTTATAACAGAATTACACTAGTTTTTGCCATGATTTGCTCGCCAATATCGTCTTCATAGTTTTCTCTCCATCAAGTGACGGTAATTACATATTTACAAATCAGATTTATTTACAATATTTAATAGAAACATTTCATTTCAGTTTGCTTTTTTTGTAGCTCAGCATTAAAACAAACAAACAAATAAAAGAATGTTATGTTAAATTAGAAATGATGATCTCTTTGTTAAAGATATTTTAATCATTCTCACTCTCACATCATTCTCACTTTCTTCTCAGATGGGATGGTGGGCCAAATCAAAGGTTACAATGGGCCAAATTTGGCCCGCGGGCCCTACTTTGGGCATCTCTGCTCTAGTGGATTTGTCATCTGAAACGTGCAACAAAATGTACCCAGAGCAATGCATTTCAGGTTTCTGAAAAATGTAGGCTCATACAGTATATTCATACCTGTCAACATTGGGATGTGAAAATAAGGGATCCCCCCCCCAACCAAAAAAAGAAAAGAAAAAAACAGATTAAAAAAATCCACTTATTAAATATGTCCTTCTGGGGCTGTTTCAAAGTAAATAAACAGTTAAACAGTCAGTAATAATTTTTTTCTAGTATTATTTACAAAAGAAAATTTAATAGTATACGTTAGCAAACAGTTCAGCTTATTAAAATTAGCTGTTATAAAGAAATAGGATCAAGTTATCAAATCTTATTCATCTTTTCCTCACTGTATAACTCACACATTCTGAATAAAGAGCAGTGAATGAATCTCATTTATTTAGATTTTTTGTTTGATTACATTAAATAACAGAGGTGTCACTGTTATAAATAACAGAAGTTTACATATATAGTTATAATGAAAGCATTCGATTGCTTTCCTAAAGTTTTATGCTCATTTAGGAAAAAATTATTTGTGTTTGAAAAAAAAACCTCCCGCCGTTTTTATATTTATTTCAAAGTGTTTCATGTCTAAATAAAACGAAAGCACAGACAGATTCCAACAGATTTAAGAGCAAGGGCGGCCCCTTGTGGTTCGGCAGTATGGGTTGCGTATAGGGAGGAACGGCTCTTTAATGTTTATTGA
Organism: Danio albolineatus; assembly: GCA_903798035.1. Taxonomy (NCBI): domain Eukaryota; kingdom Metazoa; phylum Chordata; class Actinopteri; order Cypriniformes; family Danionidae; genus Danio; species Danio albolineatus. The sequence continues at coordinate 9,471,927 of CAIGQQ010011173.1, read as the reverse complement.
CACCCGTCGGAGAATGACTGAAAATACGGGAGAAATACGGGAAAATACATTTACGGGATGATAGCGGGATAGAACTGTAAAATACGGGAGAATCACGGGAAATAAGGGAGGGTTGACAGGTATGTATATTCAATGAAGCTTGTTGGTGATGTTCTTGGTTTTTAAAATGCAGCTGAAGGCAATTTCCAAAAATGCATAATCACTACATGACTCTATTACCTACATTGAACAGCTGTAGAGTTTATATGTGAGTTTTTATTCCGTTGTTTTCCCTAATTTTGGTCTCATTTTAGTTCTCATCAGTTCTTCCGTTTCTCATTTAGTTCTGCCCCCATCAGTAGAGGGAAGTTGGATCAACTCTATGAAATCCCCTTCAGAATTCACATAAATCCCTTCTGTCCGCCACAAGGTCTCAGTCTGGCCTGTTAAAATCCTGCACCGGTAAAGGGTCTGTCCTCCAACATGCCCTCTGGCGTACATGGCGCTCTAACTCACTCTTGGTCTGCTGATAGACTGGAAGAAGAGGGCGGTCGAGAGAGAGAGAGAGAGAAAGACAGAGGGAACGAAGGGTTAGCAGAGAGAACAAGAGGCAGCAAAGCTTTCCGATGGTTGTTTCCAGCACCACAGGGCTATTGTGTTGCATGCTGGGGGAATAAACTGCTCAAGAGGGTTATTTAGGACCTACATTATGTTGGTTCTGGTGTGGAGAGCACAGCTCTGCGGGTTGGAAGGGAAAGATAAGCCTGGACAAGAGGATTTGAGGCGGCTTTGTTGGCTGGAATGCTGATCTTTTGACTCATTATCACTTTGTACATTTGAAGCGTCGCCACATTTGCTGGGGAGACACGGTTGTGTGTTTTCATCCCCATTGAACAAAGTGCTCCTGAAAAAAAATTGGGTTTTGTTTGGTCGTATCCTAGCACAGGCTGTTATTTAAGTTTAATTTATACTTTAGCGTATTTTATCTATAGCATACACATTTTAGTATCCTCTTTGTAATTGAGCTCCAAGCAGTTCCATATCAACATTTAAATTTATTTGATGTTGGTTGTTAACTTCTGAATATGTAAAGAAGGTTTCCAGTACTGACCGAAATGTCCACATCTGTTCATGACTAATAGATAGAGAGATCTATATACTGTATGTAGTGATGCACAATATATTAGCAGGTATCTGAGTTTAATTTATGTAAACATAAATTCAGTGAATAAATTAGCAGCAGATAAATCACAGCCCATGGTTTCCGCTGTACATTGTTAAAAAAAATGCTTGGTTTCACACAGTCGATTTGTGTTGTGATTAGTGTTGTCACGATACTGGAATTTGATTGGTACTGAAATTTAAAAAAACGTTAATTTCCTGCTAACATTTAAACGCTATTTACTGAGTGTAACCACAGATACAGGAACACTGAAGCATTTTAAAGCTGCGAAGATCAGTTGGTTTATAAGCTGACATACGAGCGATCTGCTGATGAATTGACTTATCTTCGCGGCTTTGAAAATGCTCCAGTGTCCCTGTATCTGTGGTAACACTCAGTAAACAGCGGTGAGTTCGGTGAACTGATGACCTTCACATCCAATCACAGTCGTTTCTGTTGAGCACATGAACACAGTGGCAAATCAACGCTATTTAAGAATTCGATTAAATGTTAGCGGGAAATCGGCGCTTTTCAATTTCAGTACTGATTGGTATTGAATTTCTAGTGTCGCGACAACACTAGTTGTGACAACATGAAGGAACTAAGTTAACTTATTTGTTTTTTTACAAGTTTAAGTGGATTGAACATAAAACAGTTTTGTTGCCTCCAAAAAAAACAAGAATTGTATTGACTCAGCTTATTTTAAATAAGTAGTTTGAACCTACAACAAACATTATTTTTTTGAAGTATATTTGGTCGTTTGTTTGATTGTTTTTGTAATCAGTTTCAGAAACTTTCATATGAACATTATTGTGTTTATTGGTCTATATTTGGGGTATCGAGGCTTTCCTACACATATTTTAAAGTTCATTCATTAATTGTCTTTTCAATTTAGCCCCTTTATTAATCTGGGGTTGCTGCAGTGAAAGGAATCCAGCATATGTTTTACGTAGTGGATGCCCTTCCGCTGCAACCCACCACTAGGAAACACCCATACACTGGCCAATTTATGGTCAATTCACCAATAGCACGTCTTTGGACTTGTGGGGGAAACCGGAACACCCGAAGGAAGCCACAGAGAGAACATGCAAACTCCACACACAAATGCCAACTGACCCAGCCAAGGCTCAAACTAGCGACTAGTGAGGCAATTGTGGCCTCGAGGTTTTTTAACTCGAGGTTTTTTAATTCTTCACTTTCGCCAATTGGTGAAGTTTTTTCCTCGCCGCTGTCGCCTCTGGCTTGCATGGTTCGGGACCTGTAGGGCTGCGCATCGATGGATTACTATTCAGTGTTTGGACTCTCAGCAGTGACTATTAAACCACGCTGAAATGAACTAAACTGAACTTCAACACTGAAAACTGGACTGACACTGTTTCAATTTTTTATAATGCATGTGAAGCTGCTTTGACACAATCTACATTGTAAAAGCGCTATACAAATAAAGATGAATTGTGCAACCCACTGTGCCGCTGTGCCTCCTATTTTAATGTTAAAATATATATATAAGGTTTCTAAGTATACAACCCACTACTTTAATCTGTTTCATATGCACTGCTTCATGGGATTGTAGTTATTTCCATAGTAAAGCTGTTAACTGTTCCACCACACAGTCATCTTGACCTTTATGTTTGTGTCTGATTTTCCTAGACTTCTCTATAATTTTGAGCACCTTCACAACCTCATTAATAGTGTTTAAAAGGAAAAGGTAATAATGCACAATCACTTATGCTACTGGAATTAATGTTAGATTAATGTAACATGTTTTTAAAATTCAAATATTCAACGTCAACATCTGGGAGTGACCTTTAATGCAGTTTTCTGCTGATTTTTCACGGTCGTGTTTCTTGATTCACCTCAGTCTGTTGTGTCCTCTTGTTTCCACTCAGTACAAACCAGCCAAGCGTTTAATTCCACATCGATTAAGGGTAAAAAAAAGCGCTGTTGCAGTAGTCTGTATTTTCATAGCAGTCTTATCTGTAGTCGTGGGTAAACGTATTGTAGAAAAATGTAACATTCAGCTTGTTTTCTTATTCAGAAATGGCACATCGAGCCCATATTGCGGATCTTCAAAACCCACCAGTATGACTCCCCTGAAGGATGATTTCTGGCAAACGCATTTGGCGGAAGTACAGCTTCTCACTTTCTGTCTCTTTGTGTTAAGTCTTTCATTCCAGGATTTGTGTGTAAAACACAAAGGTATGCCTGGATTTCTGGCTTAGTGTCAAAGCTGCAGTCAATACTATTTATTTTTAATGGCATCTCTAAATGTTTCACATTCGAATTAAATCTCAAGGTCATTTAGATTCGGTGCTGTCATTAACTAAAACGGAAATGTAAGACAAAAACATGAATTGAAATAAAGCAGGAGTTAAACGAAACATAAAATACATTAGATTTTTTAAAATGTGCTATAGAATGAAAATCTAGATATACCTAGTAGGCATAGCTGAACAAGAAATGTTCAGTATACTGAAATGTTTTAGTGTGAGCCTCAAACATCATTGTTTTTCATTCTCGTGCATATCCCAGTGTAAAGTCCTGGTTAAAAACAGGCCAATCAGAACAAAACAGACTCTGATGATCCATACAAAGTAATTAATATGCATCCTCCAGACAGCATTTGATTGGCTGCAATGTTTTCTAATGACGTTACAACAATATTTTTTCCCCTTATTTTTAAGTGTTTAAATTAAACCATCACTTAAAAATAAGGGGATAAAATATTGTTGGAATGTCATTAGGAAACATTGTAGCCAATCAAATGCTGTCTGGGGAATGCATATTAATTACTTTTTAGGGATCGTTACAGTCTGTGTTTTGTTCCGATTGGCCTGTTTTTAACCAGGACCTAACACTGGGATATATACGAGAATGAAATCCAATGGAGTCATTCTCAAACACCATTTTTTCTCATTCTCGTATATATCCCATGAGTGAAAAGTCCTGGTTAAAAAAACAGGCCCATCAGAACAAAACACAGACTCTGACGATCCATACAAAGTAATTAATATGCATCCTCCAGACAGCATTTGATTGGCTACAATGTTTCCTAATGACATTACAATAATATTTTTCCCCCTCATTTTTAAGTGTTTAAATTAAACCAACACTTAATGAGGGGATAAAATATTGTTGGAATTTCATTAGGAAACATTGTAGCCAATTAAATGCTGTCTGGAGGATGCATATTAATGATTTTGTATGAATCATTCTCAAACACCATTGGTTCTCATTCTCGTATGTATATCCCATGAGTGTAAAATCTTTGTAAAAAACACGCCAGTTGGAACAACACATAGACTCTGACAATCCATACAAGATCATTAATATACAGTACATTCCCCAGACCCAGGCATTTGATTGGCCACAAAATTTCCTAATGAGATTACAACAGTGATATGTTTTCCCCTTTTTTTTTTAAATGTATCTTAACTTATATTATACTTCCTACTGTATGTATGTAGGACTTTTATTTTGAAAACAAGACTGGCATTATAGAACTCTCAATTAATGCAAACATGGAGTAATTCATCTCATCACAGCTCGTTGCCAGCACAAAAAAATTGGCGAATCACTTTGATTTAGGTTTGGTTTGACAAACCTATACAAAAATGAAGCTTTTGTCTCCATTTACAGCACCAGTTGCAAACCAGTTTAAGTTTCTTTCTTCTGTTTAATACAAAAGAAGATATTTTGAAGAAGGTTTGGTAACTGATAGCCATCGACTTTCATCAAATACTTTAGGGATTAATCGAAATGTTGGCTGAAACCGAAACAAAAATTCATGACGCATTGAGCCAAAAACCAAAACTTAAAATTCTTAGTAGTAATTATTTCTTAATTTATTGAACAATATAAAGTGAATTTGTTACTTTTTAAAATTGAACTCAACTGGTAATTAAAAAACACAAGCTAATAAAAAAGCAGATTTTAATTCACAGTCAAATTTTATACATTTTCGTTGAGGCGTTTTCTCTTTAAGTACCATTTTTAGCAGAAAATCTGGTGTATGTCCAATGCATTTATCTTTCTACTATGAGTCCTAATGGCTGCCAGTTTTCAGCGTTCTCCTAAATATCTTCTTTGGTGTTTAAGGGAATAAAGAAACTCATGGAAGTCTGGAACCATCTGAGGTTGAGTAAATGCTGAGTAAATGTACATTTTTAGCTGAACTATCCCTTTACAATTCCACTTTTCACTAAACGCCCGTTTAAAGGTGTGTGTTAAAGCTGTGGTATTTGTATTTTCTAAATGGATTGACCCAGCTCGCCACACATTAGCTAACATCCTTTCTGCCCTTCATTCATAATAAATTGTTTTTCACTTTGCATTCAGCGTACATGAATATACTTTCGAAGGCCATTCTTTCACATGAGTCATTGTTAATCATCACAAATGCACACGAGTAGTTAGACTGGCATTTAAGTTGACTTGAGTGGTTGTGAAGCGCTGGGTTTTCTGGATTGGTTTATGTTATGAGGGGCACAGCAGGACCCGGGGGTCAGAGGTCAAACCCTCGCCCTCGTTCGGCCTCTGCAGCAAGCTCATGGTCTTGTGATGCTGGATTACTTCAGCTTACCCGACTGTTGTTTTTCTGGCTAACACAAGCGGGTATTGTTTGTCAGGCCATGCGCTGGAGGCAAAAGGAGGTTAGAAACAACGAAATAAAAGATCAGAAGAGGCTTAAAGCAATCGTGACAAAATAAACCAGCTTTGTCAGTGCATACAGGTGTGTTTCAATGTTTACCCACTTCTTGATTAAAGGGATAGTTCACCCCCCAAAAATGTACATATACCCTTTACTTGATCCTTACCAAGTTGAGTTTTTGTTTTGTTCTGTTAAACACAAAAGAAGATATTTTGAAGAATGTTAGAAACCTGTAACCATTGACCTCCTTAATATTTGTTTTTCCTACTATGGAAGTCAGATTTTTCTTTTGTGTTTAAAAACTCTGATTGGTTTGGAGCAAGGGATGACAGAATTTTCAATTTTGTGTAAGTTTAATTATGTGTCACAGTTCCTGTTAGGGGGACTTTTATTCAAAAGAACTGAAACAAATCCTTCTAAATAATAAGGTCATTTTACAAATAATCAATATACTTAGGAAACAACAAGTGAGTGGCCTGTCTGCTTTAGCCACTTGACCTGGTGTTTCGAATAATCTTAGTCATGTGACCTGGGTGTTTCGGATCATGCTGTGGTACAGTGTTTCAAAACACTTGCTTTGGGATCTCGACACTGTGTCAAAATGTCAGTTTTACATCAGCCATCCCTACATGAAGGTAGCTCATCTCAGATCATCTACTCCATAATACCAACAAAGATTGATTAAAGTCAAGCTGTCTTCATATTACCAAAAACCTAAGAGAAGTGCAAACTAAACTGAAACTTAGCAGCTAGCCAGCTAATGCAACTTCGTGGTACATGTTCTGTAGGAAATGATCCCTAAAGAACCCCTTTTTTTGCAATAAAAAAAGGTCATACTTTGGTTTGGAGGGTCTCCAACAGAGCATGCAATGTCAAAAACACTTTCATTGTCTTATATTATGCATTTATTTTTACCTAATTATCTCAGTGACTCCCATATGATTCGTTCAGCGATTCATTTGTTCCCAAACCCCTCCTTAGTGCGATGCTAATCTGTGCTGATTGGTCAGATGACCCAGACTATTGCGATAGACAGAGAGAAAGAAATGCCCAACATGACTTATCAACAATTTTGAAGTAGTCAGAGTGCACAGTGTATGTGTGAGCCCAATGCAGGAGTGCATTAAAGCAGTGCAGTTAAACACCAGCATGTGCTCTACTCTTAACCACGACACACATTCATTAGTAATCCACACAGAGACAAAAGCTAAACTCTTTTGAATTTTGACCACCGCACATGTGTAGGAACAGTTGACGGTGGCCATAGCAACAACAACGGAAGAGGATCACGGGCTCACAAAAGCATTTAACCGTAACATTTATTTCGATGGTCCATTTAAGTATTAGTAGACTGTCTGCTTAATATCTGTTGATACTGACATTCAACAGACATTTAACTGACTATAAGATACTTTGCAAGTACAAGCCAGCTTACACTAACCACCAACCTAACAGTCTACTTATAATCTAATGAGAAATAGATGCAATGTAACTTAAACTCAACAAACGGACCATTAAAATAAAGTGTGACCCATTTAACTCCTAAACAAATTGGCACGCGTTGCGTTTTCAATGTGGTTTTAGACACGATATGAGAATATAAAGAGTTAACCAGATACACTATAAGTGGTTACCAGCAACAAAACACAATTAAATACATAATTTGCAAGCTAAATAAAAAAGCAGGTCACCATTTTAATCGCACTTACTTACACTTGTGAAATGGAGGAAGAAACTGGTCCATGACCTGTGTCAGAACTTGACAGGAACTATACAGTACAAAGTCCCGTACCTCAATAATAATAATAATTATTGCTGTATAAGACTCAATAGTCTTTTCTGATCCTTCCTTTAACAAACGGCCGAAAAATGAGGGGAACACAGCTCAAGGCTGGGGCTATAATGCTGACGTATTTTTGCAAAAATAAACTTCAATCACTGACTCCTCACAGACTTTTTGGGTAGAGAAAATAAAACTAACTTTCCCTCACACTTCAGAGCACAGCGTCTTCGTGACATCTTCGCCAGGGGTTTAAATGTTCTATATCTGGGGATATAGGACTATCGAATTAACATTGAATAATTTTTCTATTGAACTGATAATTTTAAATTGGACAGGCCTAAGATAATGGTAGAGGAACCACTAATATTCAGGAGAATAATGACAGCCCATTTTTAAGCATTGCACAAGTTACTTATAATTCTTGCAAAGCATCATGGGAGGTTGGATAAAGGCAGACGCTGCACAGATTGATTTTCCTTGATAGCTTTGTCTGCTGTAAGCGTCAAGGAGAGACTGTCTGAATGCGTGGTAATTGCTGGTGTGCCGGTGTGGATTTCGTGACTTTGAGGTGTTGAGAGATGATTGCGTGTCCTGTCAGCTGCATCCAACTGTGGCAATTTTTCAGTTCTTATTGGTATATTTGCTTCTTGTTAGAGTAATGCATCCCTCCGGGCGAGAATCCTGCAAAAGCGCGGTGAGAAACGCGGTCGTTTATCAGACGAGTGTCGCTGTGTCCCTGCGACCTCTGTGCTTCTGCCTTTCAGCAACTGTTTGTCTGAATTATAATACAATAAACATATCAAATTTATATTTATACACTCTCTCATTTTCTATAACTTGGTGTCTTATCATATTTTAAATGGCAATAAATAAAGAAATTTAAACTATTTTTGTTCATATTTGATTTAAACAATTAAAACAATATCATTCAATATAATATAATATCAATTTTATATATATCTTGTCTTGTCATCTGTCCCAGTTGAAAGAGCAACAAATAATAACTTGACTTCTAGTTGATCATTTGGATAAGTGGCAGAAGGTAGATTTCTTTTAGAGGAATCATCTGTTGAACTGCATCCCAATCATCTCAAAAACTGCAGAAGACCTATTGGAACCCGCAGGACCCAAGATTCTCACAGAAATCAATCAAGTTTGTTGAAGGAAAAATCGTGGTTTGGGGTTACATTCAGTACGGCATTTGAGAGATCTGCAGAGTGGATGGCAACATTAACAGCCTGAGGTATCAAGACATTTGTGCTGCTCATTACTTTACAATCCACAGTAGAGGGCAAATTCTTAAGCAGGGTAGTGCTTCTTCTCATACTTCAGCCTCAACATCAAAGTTCCTGAAAGCGAAGAAGCTCAAGGTGCTCCAGGATTGGCCAGCCCAGTCACCAGACATGAACATTATTGAGCATGTCTGGGGTAAGATGAAGGAGGAGGCATTGAAGATAAATTTAAAGAATCTTGATGAACTCTGGGAGTCCTGCAGGAACGCTTTCTTTGTCATTCCAGATGACTTTATTAATAAGTTATTTAAGTCATTGCACAGATGTATGGATGCAGTAGTCCAAGCTCATGGGAGTCATACACAATATTAATTATTTTTCCACTGCACCATGACTTTACACTCTATACTGTACATTATTTCTGTTAAGTGACAAGACTTTCGTCTAAGCAAAGTCAGACCTTACTGCCCTAATTAAAAATCAAGGCATGATCATATTTTATCTAGGTAAAATAAGCGTAATCTAGAGGCCTTTGCCATTCATAATAAGCCACTACTGATACAAAATGATCAACTAGAAGTCAAGTTATTGTTTGATGTTCCTAAAACTTGGATGGGCAACAAGACTTTTGTCAGGTACTGTAGATCTAAATCATGAAATAGTAATATCATATATAATTGTAATGTAATATAATAAACATCAAAATAACATTGTTATTGTTACTTTATATCCATATACCCTTTTCCCCCAATAAATGTACATATATAATATACAGTATAATGTACATATAAAATGTATAATGTAAAGTATGTAATGTAAAATAATATAACAAATGTTACAAAATTGATAATATATGCGAATGTTTAAAAATGTTTGTCACTGCTCCGCTTGTCCGTTCATCATATAAGGCATTTATATTTATTTTAAAAACATTTTTAATTAACATTTATTCACATTTACATATTAAAATAAGTAATTTTCATTTAATGGTTTTATGCCAAATAAAATAACAATGCAATATAAAATGTTGACAACGTGATGTTAGTAATATATAGGTAATAATAATCCATTTATTGTGGGAACAAAATGTGTGCGTCTTTAACCACATCTTAATCATCATATATACAGATGCAGTTTCCCATTTGTTTTTGTCCCTCAAATTATCCACGCATTTCCTGTATGAAATTGTTTTGATGTGTTATTTGCTATGACCTAAAAAGGCCTCCCTTTGAGATGACAGGAAGCAGCATTACAGAGCTCTTGACTCATTTAAGCTAATGTACCTGCGCTTCTGCTTTTAATAGCAGGACCCCCCCTCCGCTGTTTCCATAGAAACCCAGAGATGACCTCCTGCCGTCATTCACTAAGCTTGCACTCATAAAAACATTACCTGCATCTCCGGGTCAGGCCTGTAATATCTGTATGTGTGTTTATGTAGAGTGTCTTCATATTATCCACATGGCAAATATGAGCAAATAAAGCTGTGAAAAGAAATCTATGCTTATTAAAGATGATATATTCTACCTCTTTACCCCTATAGTTCCCTTCTCTTGTTTACATTTATAGCATGCATCAGGGATATTTGGGTGTTTTTGTCACTTTAAATCATATCATGACTGGCAGTTCATAGGAGGGCTGTTTTAGCATTGAGACACAAGAAAAAAAGCGGAAACCTGATGTAATTGATGCACTCAGACATTCTTCCCCAGAGTATATGCAGTCAAAGCTCCTTTTTTTTTCCTGTACATATTGAAGGGGTGGTTTAAATTGCTATGAAACTACAATTTAATAAAAGGCATCGTAATAATATTATTATTATGTGCCAATCATTTGTTGCTTAACCAAAAGTTTAACAGATAGTGTAAGACAGAAGAAAGCAGACTGGGTAACTTTAGTGACTATACTGGAAATTGTTCTTCTCAATATCTTTATTTTTTTGTAAAACTACAACAAAGAGGGGGAAGGTATGTATATATTCACATTTACTTTAACATGTTTAATTCAGCCAGCGGTAAAACTTTACTAATGCACATTTTTATAGACCATTTAAAATAGCAAAATGATCATATTTACACCACCAGCATAACGTGTAAGACAAGAATATGTGTTTGTACAACAAATACAGGTGGTATAAAACTGAATATAATCAAATGACCCTTGAATATTAACAAAAATAGAGCTTTAATAAAAATAGAGCACTTACGGACATATATTTCAACGTTTAAATCAGTCCCAAAAATAATCTGCATGTGCGTTACTCTCGACCACACACTGAGAGAAACTGAAAGTAACCTGAATATATACTACAGTACTTTAAACTACATTCCAGTAGGTGGGGGTCAAACCCACAAGTGACTATATGTGACTGCAGAACAATGATAGTGATTCAAAAATATGTTTTGTTGGGTTGACTCGTTATATTTTTGACGTCAATTGCGGGGGCCGGAGGGAAGAGGAGGGCGGCAGCAAATGTCCAGCGTACGGGCAGTTTGAGACCCCTGCTTTAAATATAAACGAGCTGCTGGTTTTTCTGGAAGGGGCAGAGCTTTTAGATGCTATTCTGAAAACAACAAAACAAGCATATTGCAGCTAAAATGTCAGAAATTATGTTGAGAGGAAGATGATACACATCCGTTTTGATAAACAGGCTTTGTTTTCAATTGTTTGTTCTCAATGGGAGTTTTTGTTTGTTTGTTTAATGGAAAGTCCACCCAAAAATGAACGTTTACTCCGCATAATGCTGTTCTAGAGTTTTTTTTTTTTTTTTTTCTGTTGAACTCTATATGGATCTTTGATAACGAACTTCTATAGTAGGAAAAAATTCTATAGAAGTTAATGGCTGTCAGTTTCCAACATCCCTCAAAATATATATATTTTTATGTTCATCAGATAAAAAGAAAGTCAAACAGGTTTGTAACAAGTGGATGATGAGTAAATAATGACAGAATTTTCATTTTTGGGTGAAATATTCTTTTAATAATTTGAGCAAATGGTTAAACAATAAAATTTCACAGCCTTCCATTTCAATAAATCCCTTTTTAATGACATTTTTGGGTTGTTTCTAACCCAAATATCTAAAAATTCTTAAACCAAGAACATTTTCTATATGAGCAAAACATTTTAAGAAATAATATGTCAACATTAAGTGAGTTAATGCTGAATAATCTAACTATAGTGTAAGCAAAATACTCTTGTGAAATACAGGACTATTTAGCTCACCCCATTGGCAGATTAGTTGGCTTGTTTTAAGCAAAAATCACTTAATTTTGGCATATTATTTCTTAAAAATAATCGTTTTATGCTTTTCTATTAAATACTTCTTGATTTAAGAAGGTCGATGTACTTGGACTAGAAAGAAACTGTTTTTGCTGTCATATTTAACAAGGGCGCCTCTATTAGCTGAGGTCACTGTAGGTCCCACAAGTCATGTGTGTGCTTATGACACAGCAAGCTAAGGGTAAAGTGACCTTGATTTTTATTTATTTATTTATTTCTCCAGTTTTCAGAGTCCTCCAGTCACGGCTGGACTGATGCCAGTGGTGTGATTTCATTGATCCAGAAAAGTGTCTCTTTTCCTCCTGTTCTCTAGAGCTCCAATCATTGGTTCTTTCTGCTCTGTTTACAGGCCTCTGCCAATCTAAGAACCACTTGAGCTTAAAAGTGCCTTGGATTTCACTTCACTTCCTGCAGTCCTTTTTATTAAGGGTTCCTTAATACCCGCTGGAAATGCTAGAAAAGGCTGCTGCATTGTAATTACTACAAGTGTGCAAGTTGTTATTTTTCGCTCTTCTGTTTACATAATCACTCACCTGTTGCATCGTAAAAAAATGGGATAACCATGTTTTTCCACTTCTATTGCATTGAAGTCTTAAGACAAGTCGTCCGAGTACTGTATTTTTGTTTGAATATAATCCATGATTTTAAATATATGTTTAGATATAATGATTAATGTTGTTTATTAATGTTATTTAGATATTATTTTCAGGGCTTGACATTAACACCCGCCAAATGAGGGTAGATGTCAGCTGTGGAGGGTTGGACAGCCGCCTTCGCTAGCCACTTTGGCTGGTTAAAAATTATTTTTAAATAGCCAGTGCTATTTAAATATTAGAACTTTAGGTTATGTCTGATTGTCAATATTCATGCGAATGCGATCAGCACGACTGACAACTGTTCGTGCGAGCAAAAGAAAGCAGGTGAATACCGAATGATTTTCAGGCGATTGGTGAGACAGTCTCTCCTTACTCACTGACAAGGGATACAGTTGATAAGATGCACGCGATTGCGTACCTTTGCGAAGCAACCGTGCCTGGAAGCAACTGGTGAGATTGGTTCTCTTTAAAATAGACTGGAAAAAGCACTGCTCGCACACCCACAGTCCTGCTGCTTTCAGGAACTCTAGATGTTTTCTAAACAGCAACGGTTGCCACTTTCGCTACTGTATAACCATTCTTTGAACAGATTACTAATAGGCCTAACTTTAACCGCGTGCACTCTACCATCCTTTCATTATCGCACACAGTATTTTTCGACTGCTTTCCTTTACTTGGTTATTTTTGTTACTATGTTTTAATCATCATCCTTTACAAAAACATTGCTTTAAAAGGAGATTAACTCCCAATTTGTCTAGTTAACTGGTGATCTGGGACCTTTAACCTGGACAAATTACTGTGAATTTTAGATACATGACAATATATATATATTTTTAATTTCTATTGTTTATTTTAATAATTTTTTTTTTGTTGAATAAAAAGTGTATACAGCTATATTTTGCATGTTTTGACGTGTTATTTAAATATTGTGGCAAGAAAATAATTACTTTGGTGTGGCCAGTGGAAAAGAAAATCAGTAAATCCTTAGTATTGAGCCCTGGAAATTCATATGAAATAAAAACCGATTGCAACATTACACTATGAAACCATAACCCATTTGCACAACACAAAATAAAAAATGAAATCAATAAGGAGGCATGTGGAAATAACACGAAATCTAAATCAAGATTGGCATCATTTTAGCATGCCAAAGTCAAATTTATACATATAAAATATATTTTCTCAACAACAAATGGCTAGTGAAAACGGCGAGTGGCTAGTAACCTTCGAAAACTACTAGCCACAGTGGCTTGTGATCAAAAAAAAGTTAATATCAAGCCCTGATTATTTTTATTATTTAGCATTTATATACATTATCTAATTTGATTATAATGTGTAGAACTAAACATTGTGAATAGTAGTAATTCAATAAATAAATAAATAGAGTTAAAATCAAGATAATCAATTGTTAGCCCTCCTGTGATATTTGAAGGAAGTATAAAGTATATAAAGGCAAAATATTTGAGCTTTTGTATTGTTTTATAGTATGTATAAGGCGGAATAAAGTATATAAAGGTTGAATGTTTATCTCAGAATAAAGCTTGACAGGCTTATCAGCAGCTGCTGTAAAACTGAAGTGCTTTATTCTGCGATAATAACTACCTGGATGTAATTTATCCCAATTATTACACAGATACTTGCTACAAAATGTAAAAATCAGACACAAAATATTGTTCTGAGTCGTAAGAGTTTATTAATTCCTTATAAACGCAAAGCTGACTGAAACAAAGACAACTGAATGGAGCATACACTAACCTACATATTATTCAGTCAGAAGATGGCACCAAACAGTCATTACTGTATGTATTCAGGATATAAATGTGCAGAATCAGAATCAAGTACTCCAGAGAACCATGTAAGAATTCTTTTTACAATAATATTCGTCTTTAACTGTGTGTACATATACATATATATATATATATATTCTTTTGTCATTTCAAACAGAAGCGTTTTTATGCAGTTTTGGTTGGATGTGTAATGTGGGTTTGATGGATCTGAGTTGTATTACTCAGTGTAGAAAGTGCAGATGAGTCAGCTGAGACTGGAGCTTCACAGCTGCGCACTGACATTTGAAGCGTCGGCTCTGCGCTGCTCTGATGAACAGTTGTCGTCTTCTTTGTTATTGTAAAAAAAAAAGTGCAGAGTTGAAAAAGCACCTCATCGTCTCTGCCACATCCACAAACACCGCATGATGCTATTTGAATTCAGATAATGTGAATCCGACTGGAAAACAAAACTGCGTATACCAGGCAGACGTGGTTAAGCTGAGAACAGTCTAAAGCTCAATGCGCTCTTCAGTTTTTTAAATATTCATACAGTCAAACACACAAAGATTTGATTTGGTGAGCCATTTGGACATGTCCATTTGGCATTTCACTCCAGAATTTCAGTAACGCTGTCAAAGAGTCATCTAGTGGCTGTTACCCAAAAAGCAACAGAGTTGTGTATCAATGCTAGTTGTTGCTAGAAGGGATACAGCTCCGTCCGGAAATTGTTCATTCATTCATTCATTCATTCATTTTCCTTCAGCTTAGTCCCTTTATTTATCAGGGGCCGCCACAGCGGAATGAACCGCCAACTTATCCAGCATATGTTTTCAACAGCGGATGCCCTTCCATCTGCAATCCAGTACTGGGAAACAACCATACACACTCATTCACACACATACACTATGGCCAATTTTTGGTCAATTCACCTACTGTATAGCGCATGTCTTTGGACTTGTGGGGGAAACCGGAGCACCCGGAGAAAACCCACACCAACACAGGGAGAACATGCAAACTCTACACAGAAATGCCAACTGACCCTGCCGGGACTCAAACCAGCGACCTTCTTGCTGTGAGGCGACAGTGCTAAACACTGAGCCACCGTCCAGAAATTAGCGAGAATTATTTATATTATTACCATTAAATTGTGTTTTATTAGAGTGTCCATGGGGTCTTGAAATGTCTTTAAAAATTAATAAATAAGTAAATTAGGCTTTATAAAGTCTTAAACTCACTAATTACAAGCAGTCTGCGAATTATACATTAACAATCGGTGGTGTCAGGTTTTTCGGATATGTTAAGTAATATGCCTCAGTGAACCAAATTCATATATTTAATTCAATTACATCTAATGTATTAATCAAACTTACTACAATGGTTTCATTGTTTTAAGGGATGTTGAGTAGTTCTCAATGGCATTTGTTTTATTAAATAAACAGTGATAGGTTTGATTTCCTGCACCTATTCATGGATGACTATGAAAGACTGCACTTTTTAAATTTATTTTACTGTTTAACTTCCATGTGCAAACCAGTGTGTAATAAAATACAAACTATGCATCTAGTTTTACAGACACCTACAAACGCCTTTTTTAAGGAAAAATGTTTGGTAACACTTTATATTGATGGTCCGTTTGAGTATCAGTAGACTGTCTGCTTAATATCTGTTGATACTGACATTCAACAGACATTTAACTGACTATAAGAAACTGTGCAAGTACATGTCAACTTACACTAACCCTACCCCTAACCCCAACCTACACTCTTAAAACAAACGGTTCTATATAGAACCAAAAATGGTTCTATCGAGCGCTTCATATATGGAACCCCAAAAAGGTTCTATATAGAACCATTTTAAGGGTTCAATAAATAGAACCCCAAATGGTTCTTTGAATTCAAGTTAGATGGTTCTATTTAGAACCATTTAAGGGTTCTTTTTATTTCTTAATGAATTATTGCTACTTATTAATGAATAAAAAATAAAACCAATCCAGACAATTCAAATTGTTTAAATTTATTCAATCCATTATACAAAATATTTTTTAAATAATACTTAAAATTGCACCTCTGCATACTTTGCATTGGACAGCAGATCTACCTTAACAGTTTAATGGCATTCAACAATGTAATTGTAATGATTTCACTTTTATAAGCTTTTTTACTGTGTGAGCAAATATAGTACTTAACTTTCACACATCTCTAAACGGAAGAGAAATATATCACAATGCAGATAGAAACAATACACAAAACAATATCAATGCATCTATTAAATAACACTACAATTTCAAAAAGTGGATGGTACATGTATGTATTGGTCATCACAACATCCATTTTTATACATAATTTTTAACCTCACATCAAGCAGGTCACTGGTTCGAGTCCCGACTGGGCCAGTTGGCATTTCTGTGTGGAGTTTCCAAGTTCTCCCAGTTTTCTTGTGGGTTTCTTCTGGGTGCTTCGGTTGACCCCACAGTCCAAAAGCATGTGTACGGTATAGGTGAATTGGCCATAGTGAGTGAATGTGTGTAGATGTAAGAGAATATGGGTGTTTCCAAGTGCTGGGTTGTGGCTGGAAAGGGCAGATGAATTGGTGATTCACTCCACTGTGGTGCCTCTGATAAATGAGGAAGTCGAAGGGTAGCGAGTGAGTGTTGTATACTGACACTTCAAACCTACAGTAGGTGGAATCAGGAGAGCTGTTGAATCCTGGTTGGTGTAGGACCTTTGGATTTCTGTAAAACAATATTTTAATGTTGAGTACTTTTAACCAATTAACATAAGTCATCAAATAGAATTACAGTTATAATCAGTATTAAAGTGTGTGTGTGTTTGGAGGATATGGGATGTAATATAGGGAGTAGTTACCTTCTGCAGTTTCCTCTGCTGGTCCAATGAGACTGTCATGGAGCACTTCCTTCTTTCCTTCCCTTTTTTGGGCCATTTGTTTTAAAGATGTTTCTGTGTACCTCACCAAGTTTTCAGCATCCTAAATCCAAAAAAAACATTTTGTTTACTTCATGTGTAAGTTTCCAAATAACACATTTTCAGCAATACAAGTTCATTAAACTTGTTCATTAAAATTGATCTCAAAACTATTTAACACACAATGTAACAGTGTTTACTCACAAGCTCTGGCACTCCAAGAAGAAAAAAAAACTGCTCCATTAGTTCTGCAAACCCCTCCATAATCTGTACTCTGGAAAAGGGTCTTTCATTCGGTTCTTGACTTATGAGTATCTGGTGTCGCATTCAAAGTTCATCACAATCTGAGGTAGGAAGACAGCATTGTAGAGTGTGTAAATATGAATTTATATCACAGAATTAATCTACCTTTGACATAAACTGTATTGAACTGAACTTACCTTGTGTTAAGTTCCTCAGAATACAGTTCACTTCCTTTTCATCCCATTATTTTGTTTCATTTGCGAGATGATTGATGAGCTCACCACTGAAATCCTTTCATTTTTAAATTTGTTTTGCAGACATTGCAACAAATCCTGTAGGCAAATTTACACTTTATTTCAATACATATTTTTTTCTCTGCAGGACTTTTAAATAAGCAATGACCCTAATATTCTCACTGTACAAACAGCAGCAATAAGTAATAGAACATTTTTGTGATAAAAATATTATTTCAGTACACAACAACCAAGTCTGACATATGCATGTTATAAAATACAATATTTACCAGGTGTCCTTGTTGATGATAATTGTGCCACAATTATGGATGTAACGCATGTTCTCTTTAAGCTGGGATCCTTCCTCTTCAAAGCTACTTGTGTCCTGCAGACCAAGGTTGGGAACTTAATATGGGTCCAATTACTCTTTCTGTAATCATGAATACAATGTTAAAGTCTTTTATAATATTCATTTCATCATACTTAATAAATACAGTTTGTTTAGATTTAAAAACAATGATGCATACCAAGCACAAGATTTATGACGCAGTTGTTTCCAGGCTATTTGAAGAAAAGTAAGATATACATTAAAATATGAATTTTAAACTTATTTAGCACAATATATACATATGTAGCCTATATTTAACAAGGTTCAATATTTCACAATACATTTAGCCTGCATGTTTGTATGTGCTTCATAAATAACACCTGATCTTTCATTTCAAACAGAGGATAGATACTGAAAATTACACAGCCAGAAAATGTAAAAAGTTTGTCCACAGCAGAGGTCATGGTTTCAACATTAGGAAGAGAGGCAAAAGAGTCATTCTTTGACAATTACATACCGGCATCCATGTCCTAAAGAACTGATGGAAACAAACTGTGGCTGAGCTGACTTCAGGGTCCCCTTCATGGATTCAGTGAGCAAAGATGGAACATTGTTTCATTTCTAAAGGCTGGTACCAATGAAAACCATTAGAAAATTGCTGCATTAGAAACAATTTTGTTTATCACAAGCTAACACAGTAAAAACCATACCATAGGTATGATACAGTACAGCAGATTTCACACAGCACTTACTTCTAGCAACAGTTCTCCCAGATGCCATGGGTGGAAGAAGATGAATGAGGATCTTCAGCATAGAGTAAAACAGCTCATCTTGAAGAAGTGAAGATGCAGGTCACATGCAAAATAAGAATTAAATTTATTAAAATGAATTAATATGTATTTGTAATAATTACTTTATCATAAATTGAAAATTAAAATTTACATTACGTTTTCTTGTTTAAACTATGTTTACAAAAGTGTGCACAGGCAACAGACATTTTGGCTGAAGTTCATACCATCATGCTGATTGTCAGACTTCTCCAGCAAGTATCTGATGTCATTTTTCCTCTCCAAGGACACTATTCCCTTGAGATTTGGAATTATGTTCCTTTCCCGTTTCTGGATTGACAAATCCTCTTTCCCATCTGCAAGCTTGGAAAATTCAATGTCTACCTTCAAAAAAAAACAAAAAAAAACAATAATTTCCTATTTAAATTAATGTAATAATTTGCAAACAAATACAGCTTACATTGACTTAAAAAAAACACTCACATGTTTCTTTACAAGGTCATTGACAGCAACTTTATCAATAACCTTTCTTAAGGAAATAGACAGCGTCTTTGTCTCTTCGTGTTTTCTCAGGATTGTATTTTCTTCAAGCAGTGTCACCAATCTATTTGTGGTGCCAGTCTGAGTTTTATCTGTTCAATGACATTAAGAAATGACAAAAACATTTTATTTATTTAAATATTTACTATTATATAATATTAAAAGTGAAAGACATTATTCATTTACCCATAATGAATGCACACTTCTTTCTGATGAATCAGGGATGTTGCTTGTAATATATTATATTTAAAATTTGTCATGCTCCATGCCAACTGTGAATAGTTTTCTCCATGTTTCCTTTCCGTCTATGAGCAGTTGCAAGAGCTCGGTGTAGAAGTGTTAGAGTAACTGTAATTTGTTCCTCGACTTCCTTTATCTAAGTAAAAGGGAAAGAAATCCATATATACACAGCACAGTGAAAAAACAAATACATGTAACAGTGTACAACAATACAAAGCATATTTTGAATAGTATGTGACTAGACGGGTGGCCCAAAATGGCGCGCAAGTTTGATTACAATAAAGGTTTTCATATTTAGACATTTTTTTATGAATTTGCTCACACCAAGGCGCCATTTGTTGTCTGTCCGCAGCACCCAGCTAACCTTAAGTCTCGGGCTGATACACAAATTACTGTCAAAGGGCATCATCATTAAATAGCATTATGATTACGTAACGTTATAGAATGTCTCCGGCGTGAGATAACGTTACCTCGAGTTCAGAGATGCCGAGGCTTTACGTTAGCGCTGTCGAATACAAAACCTTCACGTTTACGTTAATTATAAAGTGACGCTAACTTTCCTACCGAAATCACAACAAACCTATGCTAAGTCTTCCGCTTGATACGTGTTATTAACAATTCTGCAAACACAAGTTTGCAAAAACCGCGCCAAATGGGTTAACTGTTAACTTAGCTTGCGACAGAGTTAATAGGTCACCCGTGTAGTACAATACACAGACAACATAGTAGAAAAAACAACTTCTAGGACAACAAACACAAAACATTCTTAAGCAAGGTGAAAAAAATATTGACTGTCGTAGACGAATTGTAATTAATTTCACTCACCTGAGGCAGAGAGCTTCATATCCGACAGAGCCGTGGTGGGAGCGATGGTTGAAAATGAACGTCACTGCGCATGCACTTAGCGCGCGCGCGCACGTTCACAGCGCGTACATTTCACCCAGGTATACTCAAATACTTATTTTATATTGCCAACATGATAATTAAATTACATAAATACAGTAGACATCGCCCTTTGACTACAGGTAAAATAAATGTGCATTTTATACAGTATGTGTACTGCTTAAATGTAGTAAAACCAAACAGAAAGGGATTTTGGTTTAACACAGCCATTGTGTAAACAGCTAAGCACAATATTAACACACAATGTGTCTGTAGCAACACAAGATGTGTTACGAACTGTTTAACACATATTTTGTGTTAATTTTTAACACATCATTTTTAAGAGTGAAGTTATCATGATTATTAGTTTAAAATAAATTATTAAACCTGCATGAAACAAAAATCCTATCATACATTGATTAGGTTTTTGACCATAGCAGTCATTTTATTAGGTTTTGACTCGAAAAGCGTTGTCTCTCTGTGTTATAGCTTATTATTAGTTTATAATCTTTACTATATAAGTATGTTATAAATCAGAAATTATAGAACCATTTTAATCAAAAAGGTTCTTTGCACTCAAAGGGTTCTAAATAGAACCATTTTTTGGGTAAAAGGTTCTACTGGCCAAGTATAGAACCCTAGGGTTCTATATAGAACCTCAAGGAACCTTTTTTTTTTAGAGTGTAACGGTCTATTTATAATCTAATGAGAATTAGTTGCAATGTAATTTAAATTGAACAAACGGACCATTAAAGTAAAGTGTGACCAAATGTTTTGTGAACACTTACACTGTCTGCTGGTGCTCTAGATTTGCCGGTTTGAAACTGATGAATTCATATTTTTGCAGCAAACATGCCTTCACAATGGTATGAACCATGAGAGGGGTGGTCGTAGGTATATTGAAGTTCAGTCCAATTCAATTCATGTTCATTTCTGTAGCGCTTTTACAATGTGGATTCTGTCAAAGCAGCTTAACATAGAAGATCTAGTAAATTGAAACTGTGTCAGCTCAGTATTCAGAGTTGAAGTTCAGTTCAGTGTGGTTTAAATTTTACTGCTGAAAGTCCAAACACTGAAGAGCAAATCCGTTATGAAGAAGAAAAATTACCAAAGAAGTTATTTATTATTTGAATTATTAATATTGTTTAAGATAAAGATCAGAGCAAACTATTTCTTACCTATTAAAGTGCTGATCCCCCGTACAGTACATCTTGTTTTGATGTCCTTCAGGGGGATCAATCGTTAATTAGGGTGGTCAAACCCCCTGTAATTCGACCTCTGATCAAGTATTAGACAAATACTGTAAAGTAAAAATACAAGCAAGTTTACAAGCGAGTCTAGCAGTGTTCAGGTACACAGGTTGAATAATCAAATATCAAATAACACTGTATAGCCTTCAAACATACATAATTTCAATTAATCTTTTTTTAAGTTACGTGTCATTTATTAAGCCTGAATGCTTTACCTGGCTTGAAATGTTCACGCAAGTCCTAAAAACTTGGACAATGGTAAACATCTCTTTGATTAAATTTTGCAATGACTACACAAATCATGAGTGTTTTCAGCTGTCACCTATAATCTTGATTCAGCATTGCAGATCCTGTGGTGTGACTATTACAGACGCGAACATTGCGATATCCATTCTGAATCAATATGTTGTGCAGCCCTAAATATAAGTCTATGGGGCGAAATGGGTGTGTCTATGGGTGTGACCGCAGCCTTTTACTAGGCATACTAGAAATTTCTAGACAGGTGTGTTGAGGCAAGTTGGTTCTAGATGCTGTTCTAGATCAATGTTTCCCAACCGTGTTCCTGAAGGCACACTAACTGTACACATTTTCAACCAAAATCAACTCATCAGAACATTAGATGAGACTCCAAAACCTGAAATTAATGGGTCAGATAATGGAGACATCCAAAATATGGTGTTCATCCAGGAACAGGGTTGGGAAACACCGTTCTAGATCACCTCTATTTCAGAAACATTGACATTTGTCACCAAATCTAGCAAGAAACTTATTTATGCGTCACTGTTCCTGAGCTTTGAAGAATTAACATCGCTCTACGTAAAGTTTGTGTGTAAGTAAGTGGTAATGGACGCTTTAATTTCCCAGATGGATCACCACAGATGGAACATTGTCAAACTTCTGCCACTCCATTCTCGTCATTGCCAAGTTCCTGTCACACCATCCTCAGCTTGGTTTCTGTGTGTGTGTGTGTTCGCTCGTGGTCACAAAAGTGTGCCTTTGTTTACATATGGCTCTTACTTCACAGAGTCCATTGATGCCGCTGTTTTTGTCCATGTGTGTAAGCGAGCTCCTTCAGTTTTGAAGGTTTCGTTATTTTTAGAAAGTAATTGTTGCCGGTTTGCCTCTTAGATGTTCAACAGCAGAGAACAGTACAGTTGTGTTTCCCCAGGCGCAGGATTTGTGGTGTTTGTTCCAGCGTGTAGGTGTTTTCATCTCACACGTTCTCGTTAGCCCTTAGCAGCGCTCATTAGCGTCCGACACGACTCGCTATTTCCACAGGCGCATTTTTCCTGAGTGCTGCACGTATTGACACAGGCACTGTTGCATAAAGGGTTGAGCGCTCTCTGCTAATTTGGTGAGCTGATCGGGACATACTTTAGCAGCCCACACCGCTGCATTGCTAATGACAGTTCTTCATTAATTTTGTCACACCTGTAGGCTTGAAACAGCGAATGAGTGCTCATTATGGTTCTCACATTGTAAGCGAAGCTCCTTTAAAAACAGTGTTTTGGGGTTTTCATTAATATCGTTACTGTGCAAAATATATTGACAAAAGTAGCTGACTACCTTTGAAGGTATTTAAGAGACCATTAGGGATTTCCAGATCCGATCACACGGTTTCATACTCGATCGGAATCGGATGTTACCTCCCGATCAGGACTCGAATATATATGTGTGTATGTGTATATATATATATTTATATATATATATTCTCATAATTTTGAACACATTTATAGTTATGCGGTTGCACAGACTTAGACCTCTTTCTTGACTTCGCTATTGGCTAAATGCCGGCTAAGTAGAACACGGAAGCAACTTGAAGCAGCGGCAGTTGCAACCCAGTATCGCAGGAGTGCAGTTCCTAAAAGCTTTGCAAACACTGTGGCACTTTTATTTTCCTGTTTACATGTCTGCGGTATTTTAAGTTTAGGTTTTATTTGTTTTTATATTCGAATAATTTTTTTATTATTATTTATTTTTTACTGTTGCAAAAAAGTCCAAAAGTGAAGAATTGATGTGCTCTGTTCAATGTTAAATTTAAGTTGTTCAATGTTAAAATAAGGTGAATTAAATGAAAAATAAAGAACATTCTGGATCTGTTTCTTCGCTCTTCTTTATTCTTTTTTTATGAATTATAGAAGTATCGGATCTGGTTTCTGTATAGGGAGATACTCAAATTCAAATGACTCTGAGTCTCGGGTGATCGGGTCATCCCTACATGTATATGTTAAATATGTTTTTATTTTATTTATTTAATTCTATATTTATGCTGAAGGCAAACTCATTAGCACTGCTGTAAAATGTTTATTATTTTTTAAGCATTGTTAAGTTTTTTTTCCAACACATTTTAAAGCATAATCATTTTAAAAACTATTTTCTAAGCGGGCGAACGCACCAAATGCGTTGTTCTGTTCTGAGAATGTGAGGCGTACCACACTGCCTTTACAAGAAGAAAAAAAGAAGTGTGCTGTGCTTTTTATGTTGCTAGGCAACCACTGATCCAGCTGCATACCGTGCATTGGCACTGCTGTGGATATTGAATATTGTAATAATAATAATAATAATAATAATATTGTGATATTCATGATTTGTGAAGTCATACAACTAAATAAAATAAAAAACTTTCTCCAGTAAAAAGAATATCATGTGGAAATATTTGAAAATCTTAAAATGTTGATAATTTTGTCTCCATTTTGTCAACATATTTAATTGTAACACTACCAGGCAATCGCCTCACAGCAAGAAGGTTGCTGGTTCGAGCCTCAGCTTAGTCAGTTGGCATTTCTGTGTGGTGTTTCGTAACATCCAATTTTTATGAGGTGTGTTGTTAGCCCAACGCTCAACCCCCAACCTGGAAGACCAGGACATAAACACAAACACTATGGACAATTTAGCTTACCCAGTTCACCTATAGCGCATGTCGTGGACTGTGGGGGAAACCCATGCCAACATCAGGAGAACATGCAAACTCCACACAGAAACGCCAACTGACCCAGCTGGGACTTAAACTAGCTGTTAGGCGACATCTCTACCCACTGCACCACCATGCCCCCCATTTAATTGTAATACATATTTTATATTTAGAAGTTGCATATACAAATTTCTGCTGTTTAATGGTTGATGAATTTCCTAAAAAATGCATTAATGTTGTTACAGTATGAGCTGAATATATATAATGGATGTATTTTTCTGTTGTTGTAGATCATTTGAATGGTTTGTGGGTGGAGCTTTATGCCTTTCTGACCAATGGCTGACAGAATTTGTTCCTGATATTTACATTGGAGGGGAAAAAGCTTTATTTAAATAAAAAAAAATGTAACAACTATTAATAATTTTAAGTAAGTGATGATTCATTTCAAACATAGTCACTACTCCAATTGAACTAAAATCTCTCACGCTTCCCAAAGATACCTGTGTCAGCTTGCTAGACTGAAAGCCTTTATCTGAAGGAACCCGTTTAATTGAACTCATTAATTATGTTTTTGATTATCTGGGATGTGCCGTACACTTGGCACCGGTACTAACAAAATGAAGAAGTAAGTGTCAGAAATAGCTATCGGTAAAAGAAGTTGTGAAGCATCAGCATCTGTCAGTGCAGTGTTGTGTGGAGCTCAGCCAGCAGAAGATTCAGCACTGGAGAAAAACACAGAGAGAAGTATAAGAGAAACTGAGGAGGAGGATTATAGAGACTGATGACTGAAGACAACACGCACATAGAAACTGCATTCATTACTGATGGTAGTGTGTGTGTGTGTGTGTGTGTCTTTGTGTTTAGCTCTGTCTGAGGGGCGTCTCACTTAATCTCATTTAATGTACCATGCCTTTATTTCCTTTGTGTCTGATTCAGAGACTGATGGAGATTTCGCATTTGAATGCGTTTCTCTCTTTCTCTCTCACCATTATGTTTGGTATTTCCAAATGGGCACTTGAATGGGGTTAGAATGTAGAGCTGAAAGATTAAGAAGTGATTAGTGTTTCTATTTCTACAAATTATTCACTTCCAGAGTTATTACATTTTATAAACTAATTTTAATGAGTTCATCGGTTGTCTCAGTTCTGTTTTTGTTAATTTAATTAAAATTATTAGAATCTTTAATTTTTTTTTCAGAAAATGTTATATATATTTATATGTGTGTATGACAGGATGGACTGTACCTCGTGTTTGTTTCATTTAGATTACAAAACCAAAAAACTTTTCATTTCAAGTGTAGTTGGTTCGATTAAAGTACAGATTTCAAGCTTTATGTAAATATATTTCTTATGTCTATGAAGCGAGTATTCACTGAAATTACAGTTCGTTCGTTGACCATGACCTTCTCCCCAGAGAAACTTCAGTCTATAAGGATCAATAATAGACTTGTGTAGTAGTAGGCGGGCCCAGTCAAAACTATATGAGTGACACGTCTTGTGTATTCTAGTCTTTGCTATTATGCAATAATAAAATAAGGAATGTCTTGTGTTTACAATTTTAATAATTTCCTAATTATTTCGATTGATTTCGTTTTACATATTTTTAATTTGTAAAATATTTGAAATATGGCAAATAAACGTAATTATATAATATAATTATATTTAATTATAAATATGTATTAACAATGTCTATTGGAGTTTTGTAAAAACTAAAAATTGTGTGTGTATATGTGTGTGTGTATATATATATATATATATATATATATATATTTATTATTTTTTTTATGATAACAGTGTTGTATTTTTCCAAAATGTTTTTAGTAATTGCAATTAATTCCTTTATTTTTTTTTACTGCAAAGATTAAAACACTGAATTAAATTGAATGTCAGTTGTAATATTGTTTCCAGACATACTGTTTAAGGACGGTCATCACAGTGCCACAGTGGGTAGCACAATCACCTCACAGCAAGAAGGTTGCTAGTTTGTGCCTCAGCTGGGTCAGTTGGCGTTGTATCTTTTGGAGTTTGCTTGTTTTCCCTGTGTTCGCTTGGGGTTTCCCCTACAGTCCAAAGACATGGTAAAGCTAAATTGTCTGTAGTGCATGTGTGTAAATGAGTGTGCATGGATGTTTCCCAATGATGGGTTGCAGCTGGAAGGGCATCCGCTGCGTAAAACTTATGTTGGATAAGTTGGCGGTTCATTCTGCTGTGGCAACCCCAGATTAATAAAGGGACTAAGCCGAAAAGAAAAGAATGACTGTTAAAGTATTACTTTTAATCATTGGTAGTAGTTGACTATTCATTGAGCCTAACACATTCAAACAATAAGTAAAATCATTCCTTTAATCAAAAATAGCAGCGCTGTTCAGTCTCGTTCACATGACGTTCACAAATTCACCTATTTTAGTGTGTGAGTCCTTCTCCTTTTAATGAGGCTTAAATTTAGCCCCAGAATAAAACAGTCATTTAAATCAGAGGTCACTGGTTATGAAGTAGAGTGAGCCAAGGGCTAAACAGAGACAATAGCGTTCAGTTTAACAAGCGCGAGCAGGTCATTATCTCAGCTCTCGCAGCAATGACCAGACCTCAGAGGAAACACAGACAAACACACAAACCTTCAGCGTGAGCATCGTATTCCCAGTACACTGTTTTTATCACATCATTTTCATAAGCCTCAGTCGTGTCTCACAGCTGTTCTGAGAAACAGCACCGTCCTCTGTGTCCTCATTTGCAAAGTTTTGTTTTCTTCCCTTTTTTGGTGGAGGCACAAAGAAGCATCTGAATGTGTAATAGCGCTGAAGTATCCTCATTTAAAGGAATAGTTCACCCTGAAATAAAAACGGGGTAATTTTGAACTGTCAAACCTGCAGTGTGACTATTTTGAAGTTATTTACATGAAGTTATTTACACTCTCATGATTTAGTATGGTAATGATTATGTATATGGCAATGTTGATGTATTTGGTCTTGGCGGTGTACATCTGCTACGCTGCTGCTGCTTTGATTATTATGGCAGAGGAAGTAGCGAGACCTGCTACTGCCTGTATATTCTGTACACAGACATGCCGACTGAGAATATAACATGCTGCTGCTGCAAACATAATACATATGTAACCCCGGGGCAGATCCAAACACAGGTGGAGATGGGGTGGAGGAGGGTCTCCGAAAACTCGACGCAGCTTTATAGTGTAAAAATGACACTGAGAATTTAAACTGAGGAACAAGCTCATCGGCTGCCAAGGGGACAGCAACCAATCTCCTGTGCTATGTAGTTAATGACGCAGGAGGAGGTTAGGTGACCTATCAGCCTGAGCGCGAATAGAGTTTCATGGCAGAAATTTGTATTTGCTGGACAGATGGTTAGGCAATCGCTTGAATGAATGAATCAGTGACTCAAATCTTTTGGACAGAAATCTTTTGGACAAATCCGATAAATCAGCTTATTTAAATAAATCTTTTGAGCAAGTGATTCAATCACTCACTTATAAAGACTTGTTTCACTATTGGATGAATCTGTGTTTTTGAATGAATCTGTTGAATGATTCACCCAGGAAGACTTCAGTTGTTTTGTTTCAGGACAAACTGGGTTCTCTGAACAAATCTTTTGGTTAAATGATTTATTGACTCACACATTGTTTCATTATTGAATACGTCAGCTTATGAGAACAAATCTTTTTTTTTTTAAACAAATTATTTAATCACCTACAAAAATCCTGTTTTGATATGTGTTTTTGAGTGAATCTCTTAAGAATAATTCAGTGACTTAGTCATTACTGAACAGACTGTGTGTTTTTTCTTTTCTTTTTCTTTTATTTACAAATCTTTAGAGCGAATGATTAAATCACTCCCTTATAAAGACATGTTTCCCTTTTGGATGAATCTGTGTTTGTGAATGAATCTCTTGAAAGATTATTTCAGTGACTCATTCGTAAAGTCTTGAGTTGTTTTATTACTATTGAACAAATGATTTAATCACTCACAACATTTTTTTTTTGTTGTTGGACGAATCTGTGTTTTTGAATGCATCTGTTGACAGAAAATGTTTTGGTTTGAGCAAATCTTTTTTTTAATTTTTTTATTAACTATTCAACTACTCAAAACAAATGTCTTGAATTAATGATTCATCGATGCACCCATGAAGACTAGAAAGCTACACTTGATTCATCATTGGATGAATCAATGTTTTTGAACAAATCTCTTGAATAAATGATTCAATATTCATTCATTCATTCATTTTCTTTTCGGCTTAGTCCCTTTATTAATCCAGGTTCTCCACAACGGAATGAACCGCCAACTTATCCAGCATATGTTTTACACAGCGGACGCCCTTCCAGCCGCAACCCATCTCTGGGAAACATCCATACACACTCATTCACACACACACACACACACTACGGATAATTTAGCCTACCCAATTCACCTATACCACATGTCTTTGGACTTGTGGGAGAAACCCACGCAACCACGGGGAGAACATGTAAACTCCACACAGAAATGCCAACTGACCCAGCTGAGACTCGAACCAGCGACCTTCTTGTTGTGAGACGATCATGCTAGGCCACCGTGGCACCTTGATTAAATATATTTATAAATATCAGATATTTGTTGCCACTTACTAATGTAACTGTGTACGGCACAGTCTTCAATGTTTCATTAGCTCTACGTTGTTCACTATCTTGTGATCATGAGTGTTTAAATCACAACTATAAACTTTTTCAGTGTACTTCTGTGATATTAAGACATTTATAACAGAAATTATGACACTATGTGGTTGAAAGACTGCAGTAATGATACTGTGTAGTTTGTGAAGCTTTTTAATACAGTTTCATTCAGTAGACAGTTGACATGACAGTAACATGATGATGATGATGATGATGATGATGATGATGATGATGGTGGTGGGTGTTTGAATCAATCTTTAATGATCAAACCATTCCGCTTTTCCTGTGATGGTATTTTCTGTGAACCATCCTTTTAAAAAGCCTCACAGCTTACTTTTAAACAGGCCAGTACTCTGTGAAATCCATCAATTATTGAAAAGCTACAGTATGTGATGATTTTTGAGTGTGTTTGTGTGCGTGTTCATTACTCAGAGGTCTCACTGTTTTGTTTGTTCCACTGCAGAGGGTGCAAGAATCTCAGGAGAGAGTTTGAGTCTCGCAGTGCAGCACACAGAAAAGCCTAGTCATGTGTCTGGAGGGCCAGAGGACAGAGAGACGGTTTATTCTGTTTGTTGGCTAAAAGTCATGTGATTGGGCTTTATGGTCCATTACTGAGACATTTAACTCTTTTTGAGCCAGTCTGGTGGATTGCCTTTGGCCGCAGAGATGGAGGATGTGTATTTGGCTTGTTGACATTGCGTTTTCAATGTCACACATGACAAATATGAAAGTACTGTTTTTAGTGTTGTCATCATTTAAACTATAGAAAATGGTAAAAAAAAAAATCTTCGTTCATTGACCATGGTATATAACAGGGATCATCAATCTCGGTCCTGGAGGTCCGGTGTCCTGCAGGGTTTAGCTCTAACTTGTCTCAAAACACCTGTCTGGATGTTTCAAGTATACCTAGTGAGAGCTTGATTAGCTTGTTCAGGTGTGTTTGATTAGGGTTGGAGCTAAAATCTGCAGGACACAGGACCTCCAGGAACAAGCTTGGTGATCCCTGATATATAACATTGGTAATATTCAATAATTTAGAGTGGATGCTATTAACATTGAGACGCAGGCACTGTTTTGTTATCAGACATCCTTATAAATTGCTTCAAAAACTAGCTGTTACTTCACTTAGCCGACAATAATACTAGTTTCTGGCACCGCAGCATCTTGTTCTCATATTTCATTTACATTGTTTGCTGATTTTATTCAACAAAACTAGCTTAAGCCTAGTATTTAGTGCAAGTTGGTGCTGCTTTGCCTTCAATGCGGTAAGTGTCTGTATTATCATCAATAGCGTTACTTGAGCACAAAAGTTCGTAACATACAAACTGCTCATCACTACACCCGTCTACACCAGTCTAGCATCTTCATATTGGCTTTAGCCTTGACTAAGTGCTGTTGAATGACTTTTGTCCTGGGAGCCCTGTACAAATATGGTGGTGGTATTGACTCCGTATCTGATATCTAGTGTATATATCTATGAAAAGCTGCTGTTTATTATTGTTATTTGTTAATTTATTTGTACATTTTTAAGGTCAAATCTCAAAAATGTGGTGTGACTGTCCTGTGTCGTGACTGTTTCAGACATAATTCAATTAATTACAACACTTGTAATCATAAAATTAATAATAAATAAATCAGGCCTGATTTTAAAAGTGGCTATTTTAGATTAGATTAAACTATGTTTTTTTTTCATTCATATATTTCTAAAAACATAGGAACGTGATGTGTTTTCTGGGGGTGGCGTTGTGTGTTTGACTAAATAACACAGTTGAGAACCGGGTTAGTAACTGTACTGTGGTGTACTGTAAGTAACTGTATTATGGACAGGGTTTCAGGCGGGCGCTTCGATCAGATACTATACCAAAAATGGCAACCCGGACGTGTTACAAACTGTACCAAAAAGCTTAGGACCGGGCGCGGGTTGGTGGGAGATGGGTGTGAAATGCGGGAGACTCCTGGGAAAATGAGAGTGTTGGCAGGTATAGGCATGGGACGATAACCGTTTTCAAGGTATACCGCGGTTTGAAAAAGTCAAGGTTTTAAAACCATTTTCTGTAATACCGTTCCTAAGGTATGAGTAACATTTTTTTTTTTAATGTTTTTTTTTGGTTGTTGTTGTTGTTGTTGTTTTAACGACAACTGTATCTCCAGCTGAAAAGATATCCAAAGATGCCGTTTTAAATTGGAAAGAAATCTGTTTTTGAAACAAATGAAGACAGCAGAAGTCAATTATTCGTTTTCGTTATTTAACCTGACATGTTTACTGCTCCAAAATATATTAAATACTGTAGTTCTCAAAGTAAAATATAATGTGTTTTTTACCCAGATGCTTAAAATAATTTATTTTCGAGCAGTAATCACAATATCATCAAACCGTGATATTTTATTCAAGGTTA
Organism: Danio albolineatus; assembly: GCA_903798035.1. Lineage (NCBI taxonomy): Eukaryota > Metazoa > Chordata > Actinopteri > Cypriniformes > Danionidae > Danio > Danio albolineatus. The sequence continues at coordinate 9,440,091 of CAIGQQ010011173.1, read as the reverse complement.
TCATACCGTCAGAGTCTTATACCGGCCCATGCTGAGGCAGGTATGATCCTTTGGTGTGATACCCCTATTTTTTTGAGAATGTCTAACAAGTCCAATAAGTTTCACAGGAAGGGCTAAGAATTCTGCCTCCAGCTCTGTGTTTAGATTCAGATCTGGTTAATGTGGAGGCCATTTGAGTAACTCACTGACATTTTCAAAAACCCAGTTTGAGATTATTTGAGCTTTGTGACATTTTGTATTACCCTTCTGCAAGTGGCCATCATAATATGGGTCCGCTGTGGTCTTTAATGGGTGGACATGGTCAGCAGTAATACTGAGGTAGACTGTGGCATTTAAATAATGCTTAGTTGGTACTAAGAGGCCCAAAGTGTGCCAGGAAAATCTCCATTACACCATCACACCAGCTGAACCATTGATACAAGGCAAAATGGATTCCTGCTTTTGTGTTGTGTTTGATGAATTCTGACCAGAACATCTTAAAGAAACTGACACTCATCAGACCAAACATCTTTTTTTCCACAATTAAAGGTCCCGTGAAGTGCTTTAAATTGTGCATTTTTTTTATTTAATGTTTGACGTAATCTTAACTGAAAAACGAAGAGAGGGTGGGACATAGAGAAGCAGTGTGACGTCTGATCATATCCACCAGAAACAGAAGTTTGGACAACCTAAATAAATAACAAATTTGGTCATGATTTGGTTTAGAAACCAAATTTCTCAGTCTGTTGTTACATTTCACTGGTGATTCCAAATTTGAAATTTTATTGTGTTTTGGAGAATTTGTTGTTTTCCCATTCGAAGATAAAGGAGCTGCACTGGTTTGCCTGAGAGCCATTTCAAAGTTATTGATATATGCAATAATGAGTCTTAATTCTTCCCCCCAGAACTACTGCTCACTGCATTTTTTCTCTGATCATTCTGTGTGAACCCTAAACATGATTGTGCATGAAAATCTCAGTAGATTAGCAGTTCTGAAATGCTCAATCCAGCCTGTCTCACATCAACAACCATGACACTTAAATCACATTTTGATGCTTGTTTTTGCTTATCAGCAGATCATCCAGATCACATTGTTAAATATGGCGAGATGCTGATATGTGATTGGCTGATACATGTTTGTGTTAAAAACCTAATAAAGTGGCCGGTGAGGTACAGAAAAACTCCCTCCCAGACTTTGCGCTTGTAGGATGGAGGAGGAGGATGTAGAATAATGTGCAAGGCTGATGTGGGAAAACGGTGTCCCACACTGACTCTGAATTGATTGTTTTTGATGTGTGTCTTGATTTGGCTTCAGGGTTTGAAGTCTGCAATAAATGTGCTACGAAGGTGGGGTTTGAGAGTACTAAGGCTTGCTTTGTATTACATCACTTCCTTTCATTTACCAAAGTGAGTAGCCTATTCTCTATGGCCAGTGTTGGTGTTTTTAATTGTTGTTGTATCTAGTTGTATCTAGTCAAAACTAGAATGGATTTCCGTTCAAGGTGACAGTAATATTAAGATGTATAATTTTTGCATTAGAGGGTGCGGCTTGGTGCAATTTTACTTATTATTATTTACAATGTTAAAAAATAGTTTATTACAGTTGTTATTTTTTATTATTAATACACAGTTCCCACGCTTCTTAAATGTGTTGTCACGATACTGGAACTCAATACCAATCTGTAATGGAGTGTTAAAAACGCCCCTGTCCCGCTAACAGTTCTGTTGAGTTCTCAACAGAAATGACTGTGATTGGCCGTAAAGGTCATCAGTTCCCCGAACTCACCGGTGTTTATGGAGTGTAACCACAGATACAGGGACACTAGAGCGTTTTAAAGCCATGAAGATCAGTCCATTCATCAGCTGATCGCTCGTATGTCAGCTAATGAACAGACCAGCTGATCTTCATGGCTTTAAAACGCTCCAGTGTCCCTGCATCTGTGGTTTCACTCAGTAAACAGTGGTGAGTTCAGTGAACTGATGACCTTCTGTTGAGCATGTGAACATGAGGGCAATTCAGCGTTGTTTAGGAACACTATCAACAGTGCTCAAATGTTAGTGGGAAAGAATGTTTATAAAATTTCATCATTCATTGGTATCAAATTCCAGTACAACAGTACTGGAAAGTACTTAAAATTACACTGTTAAAAAACAAATCCGTAATTTTATGGTTTATATCCGGCAGTTGGGGTGCCAAAAAACCCTTTAAAATAACTGCCGTTAAATTACAGAAATTTACAGTAAAATTACGGATATTAAATTACAGAAATTTCTGTAATTTACTATCTGTTATTTTACGGTATAGAATTTTAATATGCTATTTTATGTTTGTTTGTTTTAATTATGTATTTTTTTTTTCAATGTACTTGAATTTCAGACATAGGTTCAAGGCCTGGAAAGTAGTCAAAAACAAACACAAATGCTTGAATTAAATTTGTTTTTGGGTTTATTTCAACAGTTGTAAACAACAGAACAAAAAAAAACTAAGAAATTAAATTAAAAATCATAAATTTAGATATTGTACTGTAACATCGACAAATGATGCACATTTTATACATTGGAATATGACCAGTATTGTATTCAACAGATTGTATTAAAGTTATTTGAACATGACTGTTTGAAATGGTCAATTTTTGAAAATGACTAAAGTAAATATTTTTAAGTGATATACAGTAATGACTTCTTATTAAAAATTAATTAAAAAGGTGCTTGATTTAAAATAATTTGTACTTTAAAAAGTCCTTGTATCTGGTGTTTAATAAAGTCTGGGAATCCTGTAATAATAATAATTTGTAATAATTAACCCTGTAATAATAATTTAAACAATATTACAAAATATTAGTAGTGTCGTGGTCCTTAATAAATGAATAAATGTTTATTTACTGTTATTATTACTGATAAATATTCCAAATATTTTGGGCACATTGTGCAGCTCTACAAACAAGCTCATGTATTTTTTCCTTAATGCATTTTTTTTGGTCAAGTTATCAATGTTGTTTATTGTATTTGACGTTTCTTCTCCTGTATTAAACAGCCAGCCTTAACATACATGCAGTAACCATAAAACCCCCCAACTCTGCTCAGAGTCCTCTGAGTCATTTGGAGTCCACCGCTAAGAGCCAGAGTCTGTGATGTCTTTGAGCTTTCAGACTTAACACTGCTTTTAGTTGTAGAACGGCTTTTAGTCTTAATTAAGGCCCAATCTGATCTCCCCAGAACAGCCCCAGTCTTATCACAGAGGATATACCCGTCAATGGGCTCTAATAAGGCTGTTATCGACTTATTTTTTTTTGATGCTTACAGATGATTAGACCCCCGTGTCTGTGTTCCGTTCTCTGTATCTCAGTCTGCCGCTGCCTCAAGAGCTTCCTTTGTTCTTTTCATCTCGCACAGCCTTATTCTACCCTCTCAACATTTTTCGCCATCCCCCCCGTTCTGCCAGAGCTGAGTCTGTCCAGCATGGCAGGTTTGGGGGCTTTGAAGTGCGTTTATAGAGTTTAGAGCTCAGGCTCCTTTGTTCCTCTCCTTGTTCTGCTGTAATTTGATTGGCTGTGTCCATAATAGCATGTAGCTGGATGAGGAACACTACACGTGCCTCTCCATTCCACCGGGGCTGGAAAATGCACAGTGAAAGGGGTAGTCTACCTTAAAAGAGGACCTATTATGCAAAAATAACTTTTATAAGGTGTTAATGCATAATAATGGAGCTACAGTGTCAGAATCTAGTCAGCCTATAATGGTCAAAATGAGTGCATTCTATTTTTCATAATCACAATTCATAAAAACAACCTCCAGAAACACGTCGATTGAGATTTTTCTATTGTACAAGTGATCTGAGAGTGAAAGACCTGCCCATTAATTCAATTCAATTTTCAATTCACCTTTATTTGTATAGCGCCCCTACAATGCAGATTGTGCCAAAGCAGCTTCACATAGAAGGTTATAGTAAATTGAAAATGACAGTTTAGTGATTAATGTTTGAGTTCAGTTCTGTTCAGTGTTGTTGAACATTCACTACTTAGAGTCCAAACACAGAAGAGTAATCCATCATGCGCAGCTCTAGCTGCAGTCTAGGCGCCGGAGGTTGGAGAACTTGAGGCTCGTTTGTCCTAGGAGGGTCACAGGAATCCATCTCTTGCTTGCTACTCCGCCAAGCAGCTGCTCAGGATACAGCCTGGTCCAGGATTATGGAGCCTTGGAATCGTCTTGTCGCGGGTCTTGGATCGCATCTGTGGCGCTGCATAGTCTCTGGGGGCCTTGGGATGGGTATCCCCAGGTGGAAATAGAGAACAAAGAGAATAATTAGCGTATCATTAGTGATGATCTCTCTCATTAGCAAATTCCTCTCCATTTCACAAGGGCTGGAAAACGGACAGTTCAAGGGATGTTCACCTAAAAAGGGGACCTATTATGCAAAAATCACTTTTGTAAGGTGTTTAAACACAATAATGATGCTACAGTGTGAGAGTGCAGTCAGCCTATAATGGTCAAAATCAATCCATTCTATTTTTCATAATCACATTTCATAAGAACAACCTCCAGAAACACGTCGATTGAGATTTTTCCATTGTACAAGTGATCTCAGAGTGAAAGACCTGCCCATTAGTGAGGATCTCTCTCATTACCAAATTCCTCTCCATTTCACAAGGGCTGGAAAACGGACAGTTCACAGGGTAGTTCACCTAAAAGGGGACCTATTATGCAAAAATCACTTTTGTAAGGTGTTTAAACACAATAATGAGGCTACAGTGTGAGAATGTAGTCAGCCTATAATGGTCAAAATCAATCCATTTTATATTTCATCATCACAATTCATGAAAACAACCTCTAGAAACAGATCGGTTGAGATTCTGCCATCGTACACATGATCTAAGGGTGAAAGTCCCGCCCATTAACGATGATCTCACCTTCATTAGCATATACAGCCCTGAGTGAGAAGCGGTGGAGAGGTTTATACCTTCTCCTTTTTCTAAATAGAGGGCCGAGAGCATGATCTCATTTGAATTTAAAGCAACAAACACCAAAACAGCATATTTTAGATAAAACTTTATATATCAAAGTAGTCAACATTTTTAAAGATGTGCTATCCTTATATACAAACTGCTGATTTGACTTAAAGATAAGTATATTCTCGTTTGAAAAAGTCCTAAAACTTGATTTTGTGGCATATTTGATGAGTATTTTTAAAAATTTTGCTGATTTTCCATCCGCCATCAGCAGTCCTTATCAGTTTCCTGTGCAGCACATGCGAGCTGCTATGGTAACTATAAACGTTTGGGAGAAGCGAATTTATCTCAAACTGTGATCAAAACTGACTGGAACTACCTGTGCGTTTCAACAAATATAATGCACACCCTCCAGCCAATCAGAATCAAGAATTTCAGCAGACCATAGAATGAATAAATAAATACATACATAAATAAGGGCGCCACGGTGACATAGTGGGTTGTACGTTCGCCTCACAGCAATAAGGTTGCTGGTTCGAGCCTCGGCTGGGTCAGTTGGCATTTCTGTGTGGAGTTTGCATGTTTTCCCCGTGGTTGCGTGCGTTTCCTCTGGGTGCTACAAGTCTATAGACATGTGGTAATAGGTGAAATGGGTAGGCTAAATTGTCCGTAGTGTTTGAGTGTGTCTGGATGTTTCCCAGAGATGGGCTGCAGCTGGAAGGGCATCTGCTGCGTAAAACATATGCTGGATAAGTTGGCGGTTCATTCCGCTGTGGCAACCCCAGATTAATAAAGGGACTAAGCCGACAAGAAAATGAATAAATAAATAAATAAATAAACATATATATTGATGTTGGTGTTTTGAGCTAAAACTTCACATACACTCAATTTTATTGACAAAAAGTCAAAACAACAATCATTTTTATGTTGATTGAACTTAATTTAATAAGTTAATGAATGTTAATCAGGTTTCAACTGTGTTTTTTGAGTTATGCAAAGTTTAACTTAATACTTTCAGTCAGTTTTAATGATGTAAGTTGAGATGGCTAGAAAGGTTAACTTGATTCAACTAATAAATTTAAGGTAGCGAGATTTTTTTACGGTGTACATATTCTAGGGACTTCAAAGACTTATTTTACATCTTATAAAATTGGCACAATTGGTCCCCTTTTAAAATTAACATTTGCCCACCAAGAAAATCATAATTTCAATGCTTTATTGTACTCATAGTGCAGTACAGTGTTATGAATATGGTTGTAATTCCTACAGTATTAGTACTAGTAATAGAAACACATGTTACTTTAGGCTGTGATTGTTGTGTTAAATTGCCATTGTAATGAAATATTCTGGAAAGATCAAGGAAAATCTGGGAAACTGGAAGCCATTGACATTCATAGTAGGAAAAAAAGGTTATGGATATTAATAGGAACATCCTTCAGCATATTATATTTGTTTATGTTCAACCAAATAAAGAAAGTAAAGCAGATTTGAAATCAGCAGAAAGTTAATAAATAATGACAAAATTGTATTTTTTTTTTGTGTGAGCTATCCCTTTAAACCCAGAGATGTGTGGGGGTGTGGTGCTACGGGTCCACAATGAGGGGGGAAAGTGGCCCCTAAAGACTAAGTGCACCAGATATGTCACTGTTTCCCCCAAAATCCATACATCATTGGAGCGGCGCAGACGTATTTACAGACAGTGTGTTTTGGAAATGGGGGAATATGGACCGTTCGCTCTCCAAGGTGCTGAAAGTGAAGCCGGCTCTACACTGACTGTCAGCCTGCTCTCTGCATCAGTTGTGGATTTTTGTAGTTCTCTGTGTCTCCTTGAGAAAGCAGATGGTTCCTCTGGGTTTGGATCAGTCAGATGAGAGTCTCTGGGCCTCTTTTAGTTGTTGTTTTTTACTTCTCTGTAATGATTTGGCAACTGGCTGTAGAGTCTTTGAAAAGGTTGTTTACATCTTTCTATTTCACCAGTCTGTGTGGGTTTGTGCCATGAGGACACGCAGCAGACACGCATGTTTTTCCTGGATTTAATCTGGAGTCCTGCCATATTTACCTGCAGTAAATAATAATGAGTAACTTCCCATCAACATCACCTTCATCATCTTTCTCTCTCTCTGTTATGTGAAACACTCTCTAACCACAAGGTGGCAAATGTTTATTCATTAGATGTTGTTGCTAAGGCACTCATCACTGTTAGTATTGATATTAATCTTTATTCGTATTGATCATAATTAGGGTTTGGATTTTAATGTTAAGTGTTAAACTTTGAAGCATCCTGCATTTGTTTGTTTATTTATTCAATCAATGATTCATTATTTTATTGTATATTCTTATTATTTATAATTTATATTTTATACATTTTATATTTATTATTTTATTTTGTAGCTATAAATAAGTGCAGCCAAAAATTCCAGAATGTTTTGTTTTTTGTTTTTTGTTTTGCCTTCTTGTTTTATTTTATTTTCTGTCTATTGATTTTTATTTTATTAAAAATATGTGCAGCCAAAAATTCCAGAAATATTTTTATATTTATTTTTATATCTTATTTTATTAAATTTTTGTTAGATTTTTTTTTGGTATTATTATTATTATTATTATTATTATTATTATTATTATTATTATTTAATTTTATTATTATTTATAATTATTATTTTATAAATTTTTATTTAATATTTTATTTTGCTGCTTAACTAAGTGCAGCCACAATTCCAGAACTTTTTGTTTTGTTTTGTTTTGTTTTGTTTTGTTTTGTTTTGTTTTGTTTTGTTTTGGTTTGGTTTGGTTTGGTTTGGTTTGGTTTGGTTTGGATTGGATTGGATTTTGTTTTGCCTTCTTGTTTCATTTTATTTTCTGTGTATTATTATTTTTATTTTATTAAAAATTATGTACAGCCAAAAATTACAGAACTATTTATTTACTTTTATAATTGTTTTTATATTTTATTTTAATTTATATTATTTTATTTTTTGTATTTTTTTATTTTGTTATTATTTATAGTTTTTATTTTATACATTTTATTCAACATTTTATTTTGCTGCTAAACTAAGTGCAAGAACTATTTAATTTATTTTATTTTGTTGTGTTTTCTTTTATTTTATTTTTGTTTTATTTTATTTTATTTTATTTATTTTGTTATTTATTATGTAATTTCTATTTTATCCGACTCCAGATTCATTTGAACTAAATGGTCTTCTTGAATTATTTTTATTAATATGTGAAAGAAAAAACTTTATTACACAAAACCTTATCAAAGAACATCAAGTGAAGGTTACGCAATCTTTCATATAAACACACAGACCAAAAAATTCAAGTTACAGACAGACAGGTTTAAATGGAGTATCTTTTTTTAAAGACTGTCCTATTATTAGTAGACTGTTTTGTTTCATAACTGGCACAATTATGCTGCATTCCTTTCATTGCAATTCCTTTGAAGCAATTTATAAAACTCTGTCTATTTTTACCAGAGATAAAGTAGGCTGCGTTAGAATTAGCTGAATAGAAATGGATTCAAAATGGATTTATGGCACCCATCCGTTCCCATTGTGTTACAGTAAATCACTGACGGCAATGACAAATCCCCCAGAGAGCTTTACCCGAAAGGTGGACACCCTACAGTGAGCGCAATAATGAATGCAAATTTAATAACAATATACGAAGAGCTTCAGGATCAAATTCCCTTCGCAAGGTGATCTTCAGTCTTTGGCAGTGTCAGCCTGAGGCGGAAGTCTTATCACTATTTATTAACCTGCCGTACTTACAGAAGTCAATTAAATATGATCTAAATTGGCATTTTGAAATGGTAGGCCTGAAGCTTTAATGGTGATAGATGCTCGGATCTTATAAAACCCCTTTCTTACCAGATTACAGTCACTGCGGGTCGCAGACAGACAGCTTGACATTTTTAAAGAACGTGCCTCCGGGTCTTTCTCGCTCTAATCATAGCAGCCTTTTTGTTGTTTTATACTTTAAAAGAGCAGGTCATATTGCTTTTCAAAAAAAAAAAAAATGTACTTGCAGTTTGTGATGCTGTCCTTTATGGAGCCAGATCAGTCTCACAAATATGAATACAAATCGGAATTGTGTATTTTTTAATCGTGTTTTGAATTCACGAATTGGAGTTGTGTATTTCTGAATCGTGGTTTGAGTTTTCGAATTGGATTTGTGTATTTATTAGTCGTGTTGTGTATTTACGAATTGGATTTGTGTGTTTTTTAATAGTGTTTTGAATATATGAATTGGAGTTGTGTATTTCTGAATCGTGTTTTGAGATTTTTTTGAATTGGATTTGTGTATTTGAGTCGTGTTTTGAACTTATGAATTGAAGTTGTGTATTTTTGAATCCTGTTTTGAATTTATGAATTGGAGTTGTGTATTTTTGAATCGTGTTTTGAGTTTTCGAATTTGATTTGAGTATTTGAGTCGTGTTTTGAAATTACGAATTGGAGTTGTGTATTTTTGAATCATGTTTTTAACTTATGAATAGAGGTTGTGTATTTTTGAATCCTGTTTAGAATTTATGAGTTGAAGTTGTGTATTTTTGAATCGTGGTTTGAGTTTTCGAATTGGATTTGTGTATTTGAGTCGTGTTTTGAAATTACGAATTGGATTTGTGTATTTATTAATCATGTTTTGAACTTATGAATAGAAGTTGTGTATTTTTAAATCCTGTTTTGAATTTATGAAATGGAGTTGTGTATTTTTGAATCCTGTTTTGAGTTTACGAATTGGATTTGTGTATTTATTAATCGTGTTGTGTATTTACGAATTGGATTTGTGTGTTTTTTTTTAATCGTGTTTTGAATTTATGAATTGGAGTTGTTGTGTATTTCTGAATCTTGGTTTGAGTTTTCGAATTGGATTTGTGTATTTGAGTCGTGTTTTAAAATTACGAATTGGATTTGTGTATTTATTAATCATGTTTTGAACTTATGAATAGAAGTTGTGTATTTTTGAATCCTGTTTTGAATTTATGAGTTGGAGTTGTGTATTTTTTAATCGTGTTTTGAGTTTTCGAATTGGATTTGTGTATTTGAGTCGTGTTTTGAAATTACGAATTGGATTTGTGTATTTTTGAATCCTGTTTTGAGTTTACGAGTTGGATTTGTGTATTTATTAATCATGTTGTGTATTTACGAATTGGATTTGTGTGGTTTTTTTAATCGTGTTTTGAATTTATGAATTGGAGTTGTTGTGTATTTCTGAATCGTGTTTTGAGTTTTTTTTTATTGGATTTGTGTATTTGAGTCGTGTTTTGAACTTATGAATTGAAGTTGTGTATTTTTGAATCCTGTTTTGAATTAAGAATTGGAGTTGTGTATTTCTGAATCTTGATTTGAGTTTTCGAATTGGATTTGTGTATAAATCATGTTTTTATAAATATGAATTGGCTTGTGGATATATGAATTATAACTTGTAAATGTATTATTTTTTAGACTGATCTGGCTTCTTAGCCCTTCAGTGTATAAGCAGTCTACAAAAGCTGTTAATCAAAAAAGTGCTTGATAAATGAAGATATTTGCTGTGTCCCAATTTGCCTACTTATAATATGTACTAAAGGTATGTACTTTTTTTAATGGAGAAAACAAATTAATGGCTTAAACAAAACAAAAATATAACAATTGTTTAGGCGATTTAAAACAACACATTTAAATAATCCCCACCTACTCATGACATACCAACACATTGAAATGGTCATTTCATTTCAGACACTGAATTGATATAGAAAAGCTGATATAGACAATTGATACAGACAGCTGACCAATCAGAGCAGAGTTTGCTTATGGAAGGGAGTGGTTTACAAACCTCTCCTGAATTGAATTAAACAAACAAGAACAAAATCCTTGCAGCATAGTTGTAATATTATGTGGATATTTTGATACAATTACAGTGTCATCTCACCTTAGATGCATTTAAACCTGTTGTACATGACTCCAGCACAATATTGAGACCCTTTAAAATACCAGGTGACCTGCTCTTTAGGAAAATCATAAGCCCCTTGTTCACATACTCTTCTGTTTTGAATGGTCAAGTGTTTGTTTCAGTGTGAGAAATATATTTTGGGTTTCTGAGCTGAGATTGGTTTCCCTGCGACATTGACGCTCAAGGATACGCAAACCTCGTTTACTGTCTAATGGAGACGACAGGCGGCAAGCGGCTGATTTGTTGCCTCTCATAAATTTCATTGGCTTCCTTCAACATTTTCAATGCTAAAATAGCAAGATAGATTTTCTGCTTGCCCTTCACAGGTTTATAAAGGGCACGAGATGGGAGTGTGGGCGCTGAGATACTCTGTGTGTGCAGTCAGGCCATGTAACTTTCTGTTTTTTACAAGTGTAGATTCAAGTAAACAAGATTGTATGTCTTGAAATGGAATGGAAAATTTGGAATTAACATCTGGTTTAATTCTTCTGGTGTGATTGCTTTGTTAGTGTGGCTGATTTGAATAAATGTGAATAAATAAGTAATGAATTTTATAAAATGCTTCATCCAAATCTTGGTGCGTCCTAATAAAAGTCAATGCTTTTTGAACAATATCAATGCCTAAATAGTACTGGAACTAATCCTTTAAAGGGCACCTATTTTCCCCCATTTTTCAAGATTTATGATGAGTTTTTTGTGTCTCCAGAATTTGTCTAAAGTTTCAGCTCAAAACAGCCATCAGATTATTTATTATACCCCTTAGAACATTAGAGTTTTCTGCTCTGAACACAATGTAAGCTGTTTTTGGTGCCTGTGCCTTTAATGCTAGTTCTCCCCTCCCACCGTTCCCACGTGCCTGTCAGAGTGTGCCTTAGTCTCCAGCTGCTTCAGATAAACAGCACAGTGACAGACATGAAGGAAGCAGATCTCTCATAACGTTTGTGTGAAATACTTTCCCAATGTTGTGTAAAAACTTTCCCAATGATTATTTGATGGATTTGTTGTTGCAACGATGAGTCACACAATGTCGTTACAAAGTACAGGCACACATCCACAGAGACACACACACACACACACACACACACACACACACACAGCTGGCACACAAACATACAGCGCACGCGTTTAACTTTGCACTGTTTTTGCACGCAAATGTGACCGGATACACGTTAATATCCACTGCTGTATGGATGTCTGTTAGGTTAATGTACAAAATAAACCTGATTTAACGTCCACAAACCAGAATTGAAATGTCGTCTTTTATAATTGTACTGACAAGCGGCTGTGCTGACAAAGTAAAGCTGAAGTAAATCGCTGTAATTCATTTCAAACATACACGGTCTTGATCACATTTGATGATGATTGATGATCACAGAGAGCTGAACAGATCTTTTATTCCCGGTTGCTTTGTGCATGTCCTGTCTTGTTGATATGATTATGCACGTTACTATGACGACATGTTAATACGCTGTTGTCAATCAATTCAGTGGGCGGGATAACTGCACTTCTACATCACATTGCAGTGGGCCTCAAAATGGGAGGGATTTGGATCCTATTTTAACGTCAGGAAATTTTTAAAAAAGGTCACCCCAATATGACAGTGAACACACTATACCTATACACACAGTTCTGTCCAAACAGCTTACAAAAGATGATTTTTGTCAAAGGTGCCCTTTAAAAAAAAAAAAAAAAAGACACATAAAACCATTGTTGGGGAAAGTTACTTTTTTTTTTGCTCGATTAAAAAATAATATATCTATACTTTCATCACATTTAGGCAGTAGTAGCATTTTTAAAATTTTGTTTTCATAATACCAATATTGTTAAAAAAAAACAAGCAAATCCTCAATCCTTCAGATGAGATGTTAAACTAAGACCCTGACTCTTTCCCGAAAAGCACTATATAAATGTAATGAATTATTGTTATTAAATTGAAAGTAATGCATTACGATATTAAGTTTCTCCCCAAAAAGTAACTAGTTGCGTTACTTTTTATTACCTGGCTGAGGCTTGATCCCTTATAGAACTTTTTTTCTTTCTTTTTTTAATAGAGCAGTTCTGGAATTAACAATGCACTGTATAATCTACAGCTACATTTACTCTTAAAACAAACGAACCCCAGAGCTCTACATGCCATATATAGAAATTATTGAAAGTTTAAAGCAATGTGTTTGCTACTTTTGTGCTATTTGTCTAAAGTAAATTCATTGTCTGTTGAGACTGTAATCCCCCTTTCCTCTTCCTTGATGTGTTTGAAGTAATGCAAATTAAAAAAGATAATTAACTAAACTAAAAAGTAACTCGCATTACATTTTCAAAAAAGTAACTTAAATATTATTACTTTTTAAAGCAATGCGTTACTTTACTCGTTGCTTAGAAAAATAATATTATTACGTAACTCACGTTACTTGTCACCCTCAACACTGCACAAAACTATGTTAGATGACATTAAAGAACAGCATTTTTATTAAGTTTAGCAATTACTTTTAAGTAATTGATCATAAGGTCAAAAATGTATTGCAAGTTTTAATGATATATAAACATAAGTAAAAACAACAGTTACAGTACTAATAACCGCAAAGGTGTCTGTGTTTTTGGTATGCTGCAAACCAGTTTCAAACTTCAGCAGTATATTTTTTATGATAAAAAACATTTAATTTACTTTCATCACATTTAGGCACTGGTAGCATTTTTAAAATATCACTTTCGTAATACCAATATTGTTAAAAACAAAAAAAACAACAACAAATCCTCCATCCTTCAGATGAGACGTTAAACTAAGACCCTGAAACTTTGTGCTCCTTTAACCCCCCCAAAAAACCCAGAAAAAAACCCAAACAAACTCTGTAAAGCGTTTTGGGTTCCCAAAAAGCACTATATAAATGTAATGAATTATTGTTATTAAATATCATCAACTCAGGCTAAAATTGTAAATCATTTGCTTTTAATCAGTGCCCATTTCTCTCTGTTTTGCCTGTAACCTCATTCTTATAGTGAATTCGTTCATTTATTGTTTGCTTGGGTAATTAGTTGTAGTTCAGAGACGTTTCCCCCCTCAGGTGGAAGAGAAAAAATATAAGGTTTAATTATAGGGTCATTCAAAACCACACAGTGCCGTTTGTATTCAGGGCAATGTAATCTGTAATCAGTCAGTAATTCATGTTTGATCACATTATTCGCCTGCAGCAGTGCGTGTGTGTGCGTGTGATGCTCAAGGACTCTGTAAGGTAATGTTCCATTATAGCTGCATAATTCTGGATAAATTACGAAATTAAAATTCTGATTAGACAAGCAAACGAAACGCACATCACTGCAGGTTTTGAGAAAAAAAATTAATTGTTACAATTTAAACACTATTTATTTTTTAATAGTGTAAACAAAAGTGTATGCTAATCAAAAATGGAGTCTTTTTGGAGTCTTTTCCAGTAATTTATGCTTTTGAATTGCATTATGGGGCATAATGTTTCTGAAAACTAGGGCTGTGCGATTAATCGAAACATTATATGAAATATATCATCCATTCATTCATTTACTTTTCGGTTTAGTCCCTTTATTAATCTGCGGTCGTCACAGTGGAATGAACCGCCAACTTATCCAGCATATGATTTAGGCAGTGGTTGTCCTTCCGGCTGCAACTCATTACTGGAAAACAGGGGCAGACTGGGACAAAAACTCAGCCCTGGCACTAAAGCCACACCAGCCCACATTACCACACCGACACAGCCCCAACCACGAACACGCACAAGCACTACTTATAGTAGCAGCGTCAATGGTGTGAAAATTACTTCGTATATTTTAGTAGAATGAATTAGAAATATATTTTCTGTTGTCTTACCTCCTCTACCGCGCTACTGTCCTCCAATGAAGCAGCCAAATTTAAACCTTTCGAGAATATTTCAGTTAATTTTATGCATTTGGCAGCGTCTGATTTTAGAGGCCATTTTTGCTTTCTCTGAGCTTTTCGGCACCACCTTTCCTTGAATGGGGTATACTCATGGCAGGTATTATTTGGTAGTTTGGTCATTTATTTCACTAATTTGGCAACCGACAAACGTCTTCAGGGAAACGGTTTGAATTTCTGCTTAGTTAAAAAAAAAAACATTAGTGTTCTATTTATAAGTTGCGGAAGGAAGTGAAGAGGGTTAGGGAGTCACGTAAGAAAGTGAAAGTGAACAGTGGACAGGGGAGGAGGTTTGATTGAGGAGGGGGATCTGTAAAATGAGGTGCAGAATCAGATTTTAGAGGTGCCGGATCTGGATCTGGCGTATTCCACAACAAATTAAGCCCTGCATAGTGTATAGTGTGCCATACGCAGCTATAGTATACAGTGTATACACTCACTGGTCACTTTATAAGGTACACCCGTCTAACTACTCGTTAACGCTAATTTCTGATCAGCCAATCACATGGCAGCAACTCAAATCATTTAGGCATGTAGACATGATCAAGATGATCTGCTGCTGTTCAAAACGAGCATCAGAATGAGGAAGAAAGGTGATTTAAGTGACTTTGAAAATGTCTCGATTTCTGCGACATTCAGATGGTCGGGTCAAAATTTGCCGTCAACAACATGAAAGCATAGATCCATCCTGCCTTGTATCAACAATTCAGGCTGGCGGTGGTGGTGTAATGATGAGGGGGATATTTTCTTGGCACACTTTGGGCACGTGAGTATGAATTGAGCATCGTGTCAACACCACAGCCTACTTGAATATTGTTGCTGACCATGTCCATCCCATTACGACCACAGTGTACCCATCTTCTGATGGCTACTTCCAGCATAAAGCGCAAAACATCTCAGACTGGTTTCTTGAACATTACAATGAGTTCACTGTACTCAAATGGCCTCCACAGTCACCAGAGCTCAATCCAATAGAGCACCTTAGGGATGTGGTGGAACGGGAGATTCGCATCATAAATATGCAGCCGAACTGCCTAATGCTATCATGTGAATATGGACCAAAATCTCTGGCTAATATTTCCAGTACCTTGTTGAATCTGTGACACGAAGGATTAAGGCAGTTCTGAAAGCGAAGGGGGGGGGGGGTCTAGTAAGTAGTGTACTAGAACTAGTAGTGTACTAGTAACGAGTAAGGTGTACCTAATAAATGGTGAGTCTATATAATATATAGTAAAACAAAATCCCCCCCACCCCTGCTTCCAAATCATTTTTTATTACATTTTTATACTGATGTATCCAGATCTGGATGTTCCCTGTAATCTTATCGTAATCAAAGTGTTAATAGATAAAATCATTGTCACGTTGAAATAAAATGGCGTAGGTGTTTGAATGACACAATCATTAATACAGCACAGAAAAGAGAGCAGATTCACACAGAACTGTTCGCTTTACTCTGTGAACATGAAGAAGAAGTGAGCATTAACTGACCTTTACGCAGCGTGAAATACTACAGCTCCCTTATGAGCGAGGAAATGAGCGTTCTCTGCCTCAGAAACAGTAAAACGAGCTAGTGCTTTTACGGCCAGCCGCTCTGTTCTAGAGGACGTGCTTTTACTAGGCTCTTCTGTCTGTCATGAGCTGGAATCACAATAATCAGTTTCCAGTCACAGCACAGCGGTGGGGATTCGGGAAGCCGCTCCGCATCTCTCCATCTCTCTATCCGCATGCATTCCTTAGGTTTGTTCCAGTCGCCCCTGTGTAGCGTTGAGACCCACAATCCATCTCTCCACAGTTCAATGCCGAGCGCCGGTTCACCTTCACACTGTTGTTTTCTACAGCCGGCTGCGGCAGTGTGCTCAATACACACACCTTTGAGACGCTTGTGATTTGACTGTGAGGGGAACATAATAATAAAGAAGGTTGGGAAAAAATAGCATAAAATCATAAGCTTGTGAAAGAGAAAGTGAGAGACAAATAACAATAATAATGCTTAGTTCATATGCACATGCATAGACGGGTTTGTGTACGTACTCATATATAGCATTTTATTAGAATTTAGCTTTTTTGTTCCTTTCTAAAGCATTATTTA
>CAIGQQ010011173.1:9406007-9420146 GCA_903798035.1 Danio albolineatus | reverse complement strand
GAATTGGATTTGTGTATTTTTAAATGTTTTAAATTTACGAATTGGATTTGTGTATTTTTAAATGTTTTAAATTTACGAATTGGATTTGTGTATTTTTAAATAATGTTTTAAATTTAAGAATTGGATTTGTGTATTTTTTAAAGTGTTTGAATTTATGAATTGGATTTACCTATTTTTGAATCGTGTTTGAAATTACGAATTGGATTTGTGTATTAACGAATTATTTTTTTATATAAATTGTCTTGTGGATCTATGAGTTATAATTTTTAAATGTGCTATTTTTGAGACTGATCTGACTGATCTTCATATTTTTTTCTCACAAGCGCAGTGTGATTTTTGAAGCGACTTTGATCCTTGAACTTGAAAGAGCTAAAAGTAGTACTGTACAGAAGTAGCTGTTTTTACCATGTGTGGGTGTGTTTTTTTGCGAGACAGTGTTTCCACCTCTGCAGTCTCTTCTCTGCGTTTCACCTGTGTGTTCCTGCTGACACACTGTATGAGATCACATCCAGGCGACAGAGCAAACAGCCTCCAGGCCCAAAGGAGGGGAAGAGGAGATACTAAGAGCGCGTTTGAAAGAGAGAATCAGGACAGACAGATGTGTAAAAGTGTATATGTGGGTGAGAGAGGTGCTGCAATCTCAGTGGAAGCTCAAAAGTTCATCCAGGGGAAAAAAGTGTTTTCCATCATCGTCTGCAGCAAACATTCTACTAGCTGATAACAAACAGTTTAATGTATAATGATGTCTACAAATAGATCTAGCTGTATGTCTGCACTTTCTCCTATGCATGGTGACTTTGAGTTTAGAGGCGTGGCTTGGGTAGCATAGTACCAAATCTAGGAGCAATAGTGTGTTCTGATTGGCTGGAGGATGTGCTATTCAATAATGACATCCAGGGATAGGTGATGCATCGAAGTTGCAAACAAAACTGAGCATTGTCATTAGGGCTGCACAATACTAAAAAAATCTGACATTGCAATATTTCATTTTGCCACATTATATATTGCGATATGAGTATGATCTCACTAAATGACTTGAATAGCTCTATTTGGAAAGATTTCGTTCATTTAGATCAGGGGTGCCCAAACTTTTTCTTATGAAGGGCCAAAAACTAAACTTGATTGAGGGTGGTGGTGGAAGTTGTCAATGTAGTTTCCTAATTTATTATTATAATTCATTTTATAATTTATTATATAATTTATTTAATGCTATTATTTATTGCATATAAAATACTTTAATTGTATTAATAATTATATATTTTTGTACATTTTATAATGAACATCTTACAAAAAAATATAATAATAATTATCCCATTTATAACACTAAAAAATACGCTTTGCCTTGATTCACTTGCTTCAATTTCTTGATTCACTTTCTGCAATGTCTGCTATCCATTAAGGTACTGTATTTTTTGATTTTTTTTTTTTTTATGTGATTCATTCACAACATTTAATTTTAGTTAGCTTTTTTGAAGTTTAACAGGTAAAAGACAAAAGTTATGTAAATTTTAAATGACAATCTCTGTTAAAGACATTCCCACCAAAATTCCACATCATTCTTGCTCTCTTCTCAGATGGGATGGAGGGCCAAATCAAAGGTTTTCGTGGACCAAATTTGGCCCGCAGGCCCTAGTTTGGGCATCTCTGATTTAGATTGATTGGAATGATCAAGTCTTTTTCAATGCAGTGCATCTGCTTTAATTTAAATAAATTACAAGCAACAAATGAATAAAAAGTGCTTTATGGTTTTCTGGGGAGTCTGACCTGTATTCATGTACAGAAATTGAACAATCAAATGTAAAATATCATGGTCTTCATTGTATAAGTTATATAAAAAAAGTCTTTATTTAAATCTAATCCTGCGACTATTGCAGAAACACACGTTGCGATATCGATAATCAGATGATATATTGCCTAGCCCTAGATGTCATGCACATCTTCTCAAGGAAGCATGATGTGACTTGTAGTAAATCTCCTCCAGAGGCCCAGAGGGCGCTCTCATAAAAAGTGACTAATTTGTCTAAATACACCTGAAGAAATCCAGAAAATCATCTGGGGAAAATAGCAGTTTCTGAATAAACAGAAGATTAAACTGCTTCTATTGACTCAACATGAGTAATAAACACATGATTATGGATCGTTCTCACAGAAGGATTTATTTCAAACACTGGACTGTAGTTTTGAGATGAGTTTGGAGTAAAAACATGATAATATATGGTGTAATTTCATGTGTAGCTTTTACTACAGCCGTATAGTTCAATGAGAAGTGACGCAAACAGTTGGCTCTTAATCTCAATACCGACTAAGCCATATTCGAGTTTTAATAAATGTTTTGCGTAGCTTATCAGTGGACGATGGCTCTGTTTAGTAAACTCTGCAGCATCAGAAATGCAAACGCATGTGCTGGAGATTTAATATAACCGGCTTTTCTGACAAGATACGCATGAAAATCACCTTGGTTAAATCGCCCAGCCCTTTGTAAAAGTTACATTTTGACCGGTGTCAGTTATACTAATACATTGGCAACTCAGGTGTTAATCTGAGAGCTATAAAACACACAGACAAATCTAAATTAATACCCAAAGCTCCTAAAGATGCATTGAGGCTGTGGAGTAAAGGCGAAAATGTTGTAAATAATGTTCATTTACTTACTAGGAGCACATGAGCATTAATTTCGTTTTGTCTGTCGTAAAATCAGGTGGAAATGTTTTATTAAATGTTTAAATTACAAATCACCTAAATGGCTACTGAACGAGACCCAATGGCTGATTAAGCTTTGTACTGAAGATGGAGGCTTCGAGTGGTGTCTTTACAAACTGTCATTTTGCAACACTTTTTATCCTCAAAACGTTCTTGTCCTAAACATTTAGTTGATATATCTCTCTCTGTGACCACATGCTGCACAATACCCTTTTCTTCAGCCATTTGTCATAACCTGAGAGAGGTTGACAGGCCTGACATTACTGGTTTAGAGAAAAAGAAAAGCCCACACAAACTCTTTTGATTCTTTTTTATTTTTTTATTTTTTGCTATGATTAATCCCAAAAACTGGTGGCTGATATAATGTCAGTAAACATGTCATGTCATTTGATTTAAAGATAATACTGTAATAAATGATTAAAATTTTAAATGTCAACACTGAATTGTGAGAACATTAATAGTAATTTTGTCTTATTAATTACTTTTAATGGAAAAACTCATTCTCATTTACTGGTGCTTTTAGCTTTGTCAAGATAAAAGTTTCATTTCCACTAAAGCCAACAATAAAGCCAACTCAGGGTGTTCTTAAAATGCCTTTAAAAATACATTTTAGGCCGTAAAAGTCTTAAATTTACTGATATTTTGTTTTGTAGGTCTTAAATCATTTTAAACGGTTCTTAATTTACGAATTAGGCCAACACTCATCCAATCACCAACAATACATCTCAAAAAAGCCTTTAACAGAAGTCTAATGTATTAACTTAATTGTTTTAAGTCTGTTTGCTTGTTTTGACTCATTATTTAAAATATGTGGCTAAGAAATAACTAAATTAAATTTGGAGGCGACCATTACAAATCTTTTCCACTGGCTCTTAGAAAAAACATGTTAAGCGTTTAACCCCCTATAAGTCTGAACTTTTAGTCATAATGGTCCTGTATAGTATTATATTTGACTTTGTGAAATCTGCAGAAACCCTGAATAAATCTAAGGAGAGTCCTTATCAGGGTGTCCTCGGGGTCTTAATAAGTCTTATTGTATTGAATTTCAAAAAACGAAATATTAGGCCTTAAGTCTTAAATTCACTGAAATATGGTGTTAAATCATTTTAAACAGGTCTTAATTTTGCTTTCTCCAAGTAAAGCTACTCAATCAGGCCAACATCATTCAGAGACTAACAATAAATCTCAATAAAATCTTATTTTTTATATTTTAAGTTTTTTATTGCAAAGAAATACAACTCAGTTGTTGGACAGGTTTACAGCAAATTCTCTATTAAATTCCCTATCAGGGAAGCAAACTAAAAACAATTAAACTCATAAACAATTCCTCATTATAATACCGGGCCATAAAAAATGTATAAGTCTTAAAGTCTTAAACTTGACTTGGTGTAATCTGCAGAAACCCTGCAAACTGTATTTTTTTTCTTTTTTTTTCTTTTTATTTATTTATTTATTTATTTTTTACATCTAGCAAAACTTGTCAGTGGATGTCAACAATAAACAATGGCTTTGGTGTCCCTGGAAGGAAGACCAAATGGACACATATTTGTGTGTTTGCTTGTTATGTGGTTTATGAGCACACTACATTGCATAATGACATGGTTATGACATAGTTGTAATATGTTAAAGATCCCTTAAAATTAAAATAAGTTTTTTTTTTTAGATGTTACATTCAAAAATGTAAGGATATTCATAAGCTAGTGTGCTCTAAAACAGGAAGAAAATTCACGTTTAGAAAATAAATAATTGATATAAACATCTAAAGCTTGCAGTTATACTTAAGTATAGACTTAAATAAAGCGTCCACTTTATACTTAAGTCGCTCATCAAATCTGGACCAATCAAATGCTTTCTAGTATCTAACATGCCCCGCCCCCTTTAAAATGCTTATTGCTTTTCAGTGGATGCGCTTGAGCTCAGCCACTGTCACTGGCAGAGCTGTAATAATAAAACTCTATTGGCTGACTCTATTTTTAAAAGGGGAGGAGCTACTATATGTCCCACCCTCTCTTCATTTTTCATTTGAGATTATGTCAAACTTCAAATTAAAACTGCACATTTCTAAGCACGTCACAGGACCTTTAAGGTGGTTTACGAAGACATGCCTTGTGTCTTCATAATTCAAAAATGCCTTAAAATCATACTTAACATGTTCATTTGGCAATCGAAAACTTACCACTGTTTTTCTGTGATTGTTGGGTTTAGGGGTGGGGTAAAATCATATGATAAGATTTTTTACAGTATAAAATACATGACCTCAAAGGAGAGTCCTCGTAAACCATATTCAAAAGGCTTTGTGTGTGTGAGTGTTCCTTACAATATCATACATTTTAATAAATGGGGGTTTGTTGGTAGTTTCAGGTTTTAGGGCGAGTCTTAAGATTACTGTGGTGCATTAAAGTAATGACTTGAGCCCGTGGTTTGGGCTTTAATGAATGGAAATTTATACAGTCCATCAAGGTACATGTTCCCCTTGCTTTCTTTCTTTCTATTTATCTATCAGCCCCTCTCTCTTTCTTCATCTCCTTCTCATATTTCTTTTTTTCACCAGGCCCACATCCTCAAATAAAATTACCGTCGCATGGTTATGGAGCTCAGTATGATGCTCTTAATCTAGACTGCCATTTCTTTGCATAATGGAGACACACACATGCAGTAAAAATATATTATACACACACTCAGCGATTCTTTTTTTGCACATCTTAAGTACACAAACAGTCAGTCTGATGTACTGTGCTCATAAGTTCACACACCCCTTGGAGAATCCTCGAGACGTTTAGCATTTAAATGTATTTATTTTATTTTAAACTCCCCTGAAGAAGCGGCATGATGGATATTTAAGTATATTCCACCAGACAAAATCTAGATATTTAAATATATTTCAATGACAAACGGCAGAAATGTTCTCACTCTTGGTTCCTAATATTGTCTGTTGCATCATTTGCAATCTCATTTTGATAAATTGTTATTATTTCTCAATAGTCTTGAGTGTTGAGCGACTCATTGTGGAGATGAAATGAGCAAAGCGTGGTGGGTTTGAGCTGGTGAGTGTGTGTGTGTGTGATTGACAGGTGTTGTTTGACGCCCTGCGCTCGCGGTGTAATCAGTCCTGATTGGGGCCGGTAGTGACTTTGCTTGTTGGCGATAAGAGTGTGTGGGAAGATCCTCTTGGTCTCCTTTCGCTTCATCTTCATCTCATTGAGTCATCCTCGTATATTCCTCTGTTTTCTGTCCAACGCATCTACTGTCGTTTCACGCTTTCCCCTTCAAAAAGGATTTACTGTAGAATATAGATATGTGTGTTTGTGGGTGAGCACGCCTTGTTCTTGTATACGTGTAGAGATCGAGAATTCTGCTTTGAAGGTTTCCTTGAGTGTTGTAAATGCGTCATTGAAGTCGGTATGTGCTGTATGATGTTCGCTGTATGTTACTGACACTTTTATGTGAAATCTGTAGTACAGAACTGCTTGCTTCAGGCTGTTCAGAACGCACAAACTAAAAAAGCTGCATTGTGAGTATGTATGTATACTGCTATGGGGAAAAAAGAAACCATTGAAAATTCATAGTTTGTCTGAATTGATGATCCACTGCTATATGTAATTGTGTGTAATTTAAAACGATATTAAAGTTATGTTAGATGATAAAAAAAAATTGATCAATTTTGCTGTCATTTTTAATAATGTTAAATTAAATTAGTTCTGTTAAATATTTTTTAAATATTATTCTTTTTTTGTTCCATCATGTCAACAATGTTTTTACAGACATTAATATCAAATAAACAAACAATAGAATGAACAAGTCATTATTAGCATCAATAATTAGCACAGATATTTCGCAAATAATAGTGATAAGAAATAGATGATGCTGTTAATAATACAAAAATATAAAATTGTGTGTGTGTTTTGATGCCAATAACTTGTAGTTAATAGTGGTGTAACGGTTTGGATCACATCATGGTTTTTTAGTCACTGATTGAACCGTTTTTCGGATCAGTCAAAAAGGAAAGGAGACAAATGTAATTTGCCTTCCATTTATTTACAAAAACAGTACTGCAAGAAACTTTTGGTTTTATCAAACAGAACTTAGAACCTGTAAATGTATTCGAAATAAAATAAAGAAATAGTCAGCTGAATGAAAATAAATTGTAAAATAATCAGTACTGTGAAAAACTCACTGTTACTGCTACAGTTGCTGATGATACTAAATGTATAAATCTAACGCTATAATTTGTACAATTCATATTTATTTTTAGTCTAATTTTCAAGAAATGATTCAGTTATTCACTCATAAAACTTCATGTTTCAGTGCTAGATATGTAATTTATGAAGAATTATTCAGTGGCATGTTTTTTGATGGCTGGTTGTCGCCAACTATTGCTTGTAATTGCTGCCTACAACTTTCATTTTTGAGCGATAAGTTAAACGATGGGGATTTTAATCTTAACCATAAACACCAGTGGTTTTATCTAAACTATAAACTGATATCCCAGTACCTCTGTGTTTTTTGACTGTTTGTAACTTCGTAACTAACTCAAAAGACTAAAGACTGAATCTCTTTCTTGATTTTTGCGTTTGTCAAACACAGATTTGAATGCAGCGATTCGAAGGATTTATAAACATATGCAAATCACCATTATTTATGTTGCGTATATGTTGAGATTGCGATCTTTTAATCACGCAGTTAAACAAGTAATGACAGAAAACACCTTTAATAACCTAAGAAACGCGATGATGACGCGATAAACGGTCTCTCTGCCATCATTACAAATTTTATTAAAGTAAAAAAGAAATGTATTAATCCGGGCGGCCCCGTGTGTTCCGATCCGTGGATTTAGATCTATACGAATCATGGATAAACTGTTATCCGTTACACCCCTAGTAGTTAAGGCCACTTAAAATAACAGACCCTCCAGCATTTTGCATTTCCGCGATCGCTGAATTTAACGCAAAATCAAGCAAATGCCGCACAATTTTATACATTTTTAAAAATTGTTGCATTCCACTGCGCCTCAGAGTGCTATCTGCATGTTTTTACATTCAAAAACATTATAGTATTCGCGAATATAATCCTCGCGAATTAGGGCTGTAACGATACACCAAACCCACGATTCGGTTCGTATCACGATTTTTGGCCCACTATTCGATTCGTATCACGATTTTTTTTCGTGAGGGGTGGGATTTTTTTTTTTTAAACAATATTTTTTTATCAAATAACATTTGAAAAATCTTTATAAACTGAACACCAAAGAACAAGATTAACCATGCAAATTATTAACTATATAAATAGCCAAATATAAAATAAATAAATAGACAAAGCTATAACACTTGTTTTTTTGTAACAAAATACTGTTGAAAAACAAACAGAACTAAACTCCATTGTGGAGATGATTCAAGCATGTTGAAAATTCTTTTTCAATCAAGTTCTCTTACATTTAAGAGATGTAAACTTTGCCTGACAAATGTGGCAGCATGTGGAGGAAACACAACTAATTTATACAAAGCGCACAAGAATGAGGCTGCCAAAATGGGCAATCGAGCGCAGAAGTCAGACGAACAGGTGCAGCCATCAATTAGTGATGCATTTAAGCGATGCACAAAATATAGGAGGGACAGTGTGAGGTGGAACAAATGCACTGATGCAGTAACCAAGAATCTCTGCAAAAAAAATAGTGTCTTTCAATACTTTTTTCTTTTCTTTCGGAGACCTCGTAATCACACCCGACAGCTATAATGAATTGTTCGGACGTACATATTTCTCCAAAACAGCTATTCTACGAGCCTACAAACGTATCCGTGGTGAGCTGCAACAGCCCAATTCCACCACAGTCGAGTATTTTTCACTTACAACAGATGTGGTCGAGTGCAAATATGATACTTTACATGTCGCTAACTTTCCATTTCATTGACACGGAATGGACACTGGCGTCAAAATGCCTCCAAACTGAACCTAGCTGTGCCCAACACAATTGAGAAGATGGAGAAAGCCCGCATGGACCGTGCCCTTTCTGCTGTGAAATATTAAATTCTTATTTTCCCCGGAGCGGAACAAATTTTCACCGCGCAGTTGGACAGGCACAAACAAAAATATAATTCATACATTTTTCTTGGAAAAAAATATCTTTTTGAAACGAATTTCATTAGGTATAATTTTTATCTTAATTGTTATGTAATTTTGGTTGGTCATTTAACTACTAGATAAAAAAGAATAATGAATAACCTTTGCGGTGATGCGCTTCAAAACAAGCGCGCTAAATGCTTCAGCGCCAAAACACAAGTTGCCGTGAGATTGTGTTGGTTTGGTAAATACAATAGCCTAAATAAAATGAAAGTTAAATATTCATAGTTTCAGAGAACCCCATATTAAATTCGGGACATCTGGTGAACGCCCATCCCTCTCTGTGCAGCCAGATTAACAGTGTGAGCAAAGCATCTTATATGCGGTAAAAATAAAACGGCCGCTTCGACAGCATTGGCAATGTTTCGTTGTCTGTTGTCACGGGAACTTTTAATATACTGATCTTCCACTAAAGCACTTACGGCATATTGTGTGGGTCTTGTCGATCCTGGGAAATTGCCATCCTTTATCTCCACTGGGTAGCTGAAATGTTGCTATACTGCTGACTTATATGAAGAGGGAGGGTCCGCAATCTTGCCATGTTTCCTCACTTTCTTCTTCAACTAGTTTAACTTTTGCAGGAAGGCGTTACATGATTGAAAAGTTAGTCACGGGTGTGTCGCGATTCTTCCTTATCAAATCGCGACACAGGATCGTGGATCTTAGTGTCGCGATTTCGGTTTCATATCGCGTATCGTTACAGCCCTATCGCGAATATATCCTCGCCCCGTATGCAAAGCCTCAAGTTGTTAAAACACTCCCTTTTGTGATTGTCACTCACTTTTGATGTCACCCTAGACTATGTGTACACAACAACGATGTAGCGAAAAACGCAATAGCTTATCCCTTCCATTTTAAGTAAGTTTCACGTTTACTTGACGACATTTTCAAAATGAAAATGTCACCTACGTTCTGTCTTATTAGTAAACACTACCTGTAGGGAAGTGATGATGTGCTGACACATCCTGTTTTTTGGGGTGTTTACACATACACAACAATGGCAGCGTTTTCAAAAAAAGTCCACTTTAAATTGCACGATTTTGTCATGTAAATGAACAGGCAAACGCATAAAAACTCATGTAAATGGCTCCTTATGCTAGGTTTTCCTTATGCTGTGTCACTCTGCCTAGTTTACTCAGGTGTTTTTACCTCACGCAAATGTTTCACTTAAGTTAAATTATTTGAACTTGAAATTTGTGCTGATTCATGATAATTTGCTTCTATTTGTGTATTAGCATTGACTTAATGGTATTTTTCTCATGCAAATGCTTAATTCCGTGTTTAGTGGCATCTCATGGTTGTTTGAAATAACACTGGATTTAGTGGACCAGTCTTTATATACGATGTCTGCATGTACTGTGAGTATGAATGTTGTGAGTATGAGTGTGTGGGCGGTGCAGTGTGAATGTTCAGTAATTGCTGAGCTCTGGATGCGACGTGGTCTTATTCTGCTCACTGAACTCAACAGCCCCACTGCAGATGTAACGAACAGGTGTGCTTGATATTCACGACCCGCCTTTGGGAAACTCCAGACCAATTACAGAGAGAATCTCACCTGTTTTCTGTCTACAGAAACAGCTTGTGTAGAAACGTGTTTTTGAGAAAATAATGCACTGCTTCGGTGGTGCCAGAGTCGATTGTACAGTAATTCACAGCATTTGCTGCATAATGTTGATTACAAAACAATAATGTTTTGCATTAAGTAAGAGGAACAAAAAAAAAGTGAATTATTTACGAGTCAGCTGAACTAACATTATAGAAAAGTGTAAACTTTATGGAATCATTTACGTTGATTTGTCTGTCCACCCGGTTATTTAAAGGTGCTATATGTAAGTTTTTGTCTCTTCTAAAGCATAAAAATACCATAATATGTTTGCAGATATTTAAGAAACATGCTAAGTGAACATACTGAAGAACAATGCTGAAGTCAGATATTCTGCTTTGAGAATGTGTTTTTCTTTGTTTTGGTCGTTTAACCCGCCCAATTCCAGTTTAGCCAATTATATTTCAGCACCCCGGGTTGCTTTGGTGTGATTCATTCAGTTATGAAGGCTCTCAAAGCATGCATCTGCTACCAAAAATGTCGACCTCTAGTGGACAGTAACAACCTCCGAATTGAGATGCGGATTCAGAGTAACAAATGAGGTAGTTAATAATTAGCAAATAACACAAACATTACAAACATTAGCATTATGTGAGCAGGTTATATTCTAACCCTGTGTACTAACAACACGGTATTTGTTGAGATTTGCAGAAATTTAGCTGTTTGCACCAGACGAAACATGACAGAAATTTAAATACAGCCATTCAGAAGCACAGAATAGTGCACTTACTGCACTCCAACGAAGTTATAAGGTTTATAATCAATTTCAATACTTATTAGACCTCTTAAACCATAATAAATGTACCTGCTGAATCACTGATGTGTTGGCTTGCATTGAAGCACAGTTCCAAAGTTCAATTTGAAACGGTTTATTTTATTTTCAAGATCTGAGGTAAATTATCTGCTGCTGCTTTCAGTATATGGCAATAAATGTCATGTAAAATGCCATTCAAACTCACATTATTAGCATTTAACACTGAATAAAGCACATGAGGTGTACCTGAGGAGATCATTGTCCTGTTGTTAAGCTGTAAAAAATAAAAGGCCGTTTCTAAAATATAAATTTCAGGTGTTGGTTAGGACAAACGCTCCTTTTAAAATGTAAAATATTTCTTCTATCGCATGCCGTTGCTTTTATTTAGAACATAGTTTAAATCAGCCCTCGCTGATGTGGTCAATCTAGCAACCTGCTCTTGCATGTGATTTGAAATAGGAGTGCAATACTTAGTTCAACCACTGGGTGTCAAACTTACAGACTGCACCTTTAAATGTTTCCTATATAGAAGCTGCTGCTTTAAAATTGCAAGACGTGTGTAAAAATCACAGTTTCCATAATTCTAGCAACATTTTATTGCTCACAGTTTGTGCCCACAAGTGTCAAATTTGTTCTCTTGTTTTATTTAGGATTATAACCAAATCCATAAACTATTTAAGAGACATTCCAGTTTTTGTGCAAATTCAATTCACAACTTTGGACGGAAGCAGTGATAAGTATCGTGATACGGTTGTATTTAGAGTTTGGATATGGATAAAATTATACTTGGGGTTTCTTTACATTTATTTACACACTCAAAATCAAACAAACAAACAAAACCTCCATTCTTAGTACTTTTTTTGTCATTGTTTCAGTACATTTGGATCAGTTTCATTGCAGATTTCACAACATGTCCAAGTTGATAAACTGATTTAGCACAGTACCCTGCAAATGTTTCAAATGCTAAGCACGCTAATTCAAGCTGCATTTAATCATCACAAATAGTTGCTTGCAGGCTCATATCGAGCTTTCTATGAATACCGCAGTCTCGCAAACACACATTTCTATTGGGGATTCCTCTCGCTGTCTTTCCTTCTCAGTGATTTCCTTCTGTCCCCTGCTGATACATTACTGCGGTATTCAGCGATCAGGAAGGACATTCTTTCCTCTTAATCTGAGAAATGTTGACACAGCAGCAGCAGCACAAGCATTGGTACTGTATGTGTGTGTGTGTGTGTTTGCTTCTGATACACAGCAGATGAAGGTGCAGGCCAGGCACTCTTAAACCACAAAAGAGGGAGGTAATTAACCTTGGTGTTTTGTTGAGTTTGGGGAAGATTCGGTTACTTTGAGAACAAACTAAAAGGCTTATCAAAAGAACGGATTCGTTGGTTTAGTGGTAGCACTTCTTCCTCTTTTTCCGTGTAGAGTGCAATGAATCATTTTCATACACTACCTGACAAAAGTCTTGTCGTCGATTCCAGTTGTAAGAGCAACAAATAATAACATGACTTCTAGTTGATCCTTTGGAAAAGTGGCAGAAGGTAGATTTTTCAGATGAATCATCTGTTGAACTGCATCCCAATCATCACAAATACTGCTGAAGACCTGTTTGAACATGCATGGACCCAAGATTTTCACAGAAGTCAGTCAAGTTTGGTGAAGGAAAAAATTATGGCTTGGGGTTATATTCAGTATGGGGGCGTGCGAGAGATCTGCAGAGTGAATGGCAACATCAACAGCCTGAGGTATCAAGACATTTGTACTGCCCATTACATTACCAACCACAGAAGAGGACAAATGCTTCAGCATGATAGCACTCCTTCTCATACTTCAGCCTCCACATCAAAGTACCTGAAAGAAAAGAAGGTCAAGATGCTCCAGGATTGTCCAGCCCAGTGACCAGACATGAACGTTGTTGAGCATGCAGGATGGGAGGTGACATTGAAGATGAATCTAAAGAATCTTGATGAACATTTGGAGTCCTGCAAGATGGCTTTCTTTGCCATTCCAGATGACTTTTATTAATAAGTTATTCGAGTCATTGCAGAGATGTATGGATGCAGTCCTCCAAGCTCATGGGAGTCATGGATAATATTAATTGTTTTTCCACTGCAGCATGATTTTACACTCAATACTGTAGATTATTTCTGTTAAGTGACAAGACTTTTGTCTAAGCAAAGTCAGACCCTACTGTCCTAATTAAAGAATAAAAAATCATGATCATAATTTATTTTGGTAAAATCAGTGTAATTTAGAGCGTGATCCATAAAGGTCATCTGTTCAATACTCTTCATTGCTGTTCACAACTGCAAGCACAGGTTGCTGGAGCAGTTCTAAGCTTGTAGATCAGTCGATCCATCAGCGGATGGCTTTTATGTCAGCTCATAGACAGACCAGCTGATCTATGCGGCTTTCATATGCTCCAGGGTCAGAGTATTGGTGAGCAGCGATGAAGAGTAGTGAACCGATGGCCAATCACAGTCATTCCTGTTGAGCACATGAATACAATGGCCGATCAGTGGTGTTGTGTTAGCAGGAAGTGGTCATTTTTAAAATATCAGCACCGATTGGTACTCAACTTTTGACAACCGTAATAAGTACCGTCATTATGAACATAGATCAGCGTTTTTGTGTTTCCTGAATCCAACGTTCCAGCAAACACTGCTACACCTCTAGACCTGTAGTTAGCCTCTGCTTTATTCCCCCTATGCCCTATTCCTTTGCAGCACTTCACCATCCACTTTGAATGATTTTGTAAGC
Organism: Danio albolineatus; assembly: GCA_903798035.1. Taxonomy (NCBI): domain Eukaryota; kingdom Metazoa; phylum Chordata; class Actinopteri; order Cypriniformes; family Danionidae; genus Danio; species Danio albolineatus. The sequence continues at coordinate 9,406,212 of CAIGQQ010011173.1, read as the reverse complement.
TTCAAGTTGTCTTGCTCACATTTTATGTTAATTGCTTAATTTTTTTTTATTACAGTGCAGTTTTAAAGGTCTTCAGATTGACAATCTGTTGATGTATATGTAGTTGACCAATCTGGAGGATGTACTCACTGAACAGTGAGGGCTGTATGATATGTCATGCCTAATAGAGTCGTCAGAGATGATAGTTTACTCTAGACGGTTATAT
>CAIGQQ010011173.1:9381038-9396007 GCA_903798035.1 Danio albolineatus | reverse complement strand
ATATATAAAATGAAGATGAAGAGGCGCTCAATCCTTAACATTAAACCATTTACGTTTGTTTAACAACTACAAATAGCCTTGCCTCATATCGTACAAGAACACACAAGCTTTGTGTTGTTTGTGCAGAGATGGAGGGTTGGTTGAGAGACGGCTTAGAAATTTTTCTTTGTGTATAGAAGTCTTAAAAACACACCCCCCCCCTCCACTCGGTCTCCCTCTTGTCAGATTGCTCTGCGTTTGCGTCATACCCAGTGTCACGGTAAACCATTCTTGCAGTATCTTCAGACCCACATAACTCCTACAGCCGCAGATACAGTGAGGCCTCTGTTCTTCAGGCTTGATCTGAACCTGCTCCTCTTTCTTTGCTGCCATGTCATGTTTAGCATGGCGCTCACATCTCAAAATGGACTTGGACGTCACGGTGCATTGTACAATAGACGGTTGCCAGGCAACCTAATGTGTTTTGTTGCATCAGTTATTTTTGGCTCCTTTCCATCATGGCTTTTGTCAGCATGTAATCACAGCTTCTAATTAAAGAGTGTGCCAGTAGTTTTGGGTACAGACATTTCAAATGCTCTTGAAACTGTCTCGCCCTTAATTGGTTCCAAAACCTGTATGAATTTATTAATCGCTGTTAAACACAAGTTAAGATGTTTTGTAAACTGGTAGCTATTGACATCTATAGTCCAATCCACAAGCCTACTGGTTTCCAGTATTCTTCTAAATAATATATTTAGTGTTTGAAGGGTGTCCGCAGGGTCTTAAAAAGTCTTGAAATGTTTCAAATTTTACAAAAAGCTAAATTTAGGCCTTATAAAGTTTTAAAATCACAAAAAAGTTGTGCTGTAGGTCTTAAATCATTTTAAACAGGTCTTAATTTGAAAAGTTTTGGAAGTAAAGCTACCCAATCGGGCTGACACCCATCCAATCACCAACAGTCTATCTAAATATCTATACAGTCCTTTGATAATAACAGCAATATATCCCTTTACATAAACTTCCATTTGCACAAAAACTACTTACAGAAGTAAGTGTGAGTGGACATTATATTTAGAAATAGACATGAAACGTGCAGTTTGCTGTTTGCATGTTCTCCCCATGTTGGCGTGGGTTTCCTCAGGGTGCTCCGGTTTCCCCCACAATCAAAAGACATGCACTATAAGTGAATTGAATAAACTGAATTGGCCGTAGTGTGAGAGTGTGTGTGAATCAGTGTGTATGGATGTTTCCCAGTGTTGGGTTGCAGCTGTAAAGGCATCCGCTGCATAAAACATATGCTGGATTAGTTGACGGTCCATTCCGCTGTGGCGACCCTTGAAATAGAGACTGAGTCAAAGGAAAACGAATGAGTGAATACTGTATATAAAAATATTTTTCTCTCTTAAAAAAGTAAGTTTTACACAATTATTAATTAAATTAAATAAGTCATGAATTATGAGCAAACAGCCTACAATGCTTAATGAAAGTTTGATGTTAATCTTAATCCACACATTTGTTAGTTAGCGAAGTTTATTTATAAACTAATTTCGAGAGGATCACGTGCTTATGATTGCTTGCAGCTGGTCCCGCATTATCCAATTCATGATTCACCAATCAGATGATGCCTAAGCCACTATAAATAGCCTACGTTCAAAATCACAGCCATTTTCATTTAGAAGAATCCCCCCTTCCACCTCTACTCCTCCTCCTCCTTTTCTAGATTTCCTAGGTTTCCTCCCACCGTCCAAAAACATGCAACTTAAGTTAACTGACTAATCCAAATCAGCACCATAGACATGCTCCTAGTAAGTAGTTATCTCTTCATAGCCATCACTATCTGTTCATTAGCTACTACAGCAGAGGAGTTCTCGAGATCTACCTGAGCTCAAACTCCCCTCTCGCCTTGAAAACGGGAGGGAGCCCTGGGCTCGAGGATATATTGAGCTCAGGTCTCTCTCCAAGGACAGCATGCCAAACAAGCTTTATTATCAATTATCAACTAAGTATGAACTCTTGAATTCACATTTATTGTAATTCTGTAATATTTTAAACACCAATTTCTCATAACAACTAAATGTATATTAAATAATAATTTGATATTTTATTATTAATGGAATGCCCTGCATTTCATTTGTTGAATTTATGTCTTTTGTATGTGTTTCCCCAGAGCAGCGTTGCCATGCTTCCTCATTTTATGGTGTTTTGAGAATGTGAGCGAGTGTGGTTTTCTGGTGAAATCTGGCAACACTTCCTTGAAACATTCCTCGAAAAGCTATGTTTCCGTCCACCTGTTATTATGCGTATTACGAAAATACGGTTGAACGCCAAGATGCGCATAAATTTTGAGAATTCGCTGAACACACTGTAAAACATGTGAAATGTTGTTTTGGTCATTCTAAAACGCGGTAAACATTTCATTATTAGTGTTATTATATTATTAATATCCTCCAGAACTGTCAAGAGCATCTGTGCTCTGCTTCTCATGCCTTCTAACGCCACCACGTGTTTATTGCATGTCAGCATTGTCTTCTGAGGCATTTATTAAATAAGGAAAAGATTCACGCAGCTTCTCCTACCTCAATAAACTCAGTTTTTACTGTTGATATTTGGTGCCAGTTAATCAGGAAGTGACGATTTTGTTCTCTTCGACTCGTTGAATGGAAACACTGCTTTATTCGCACACCTTTAATGCGATATTCCTGTTTGCGCATACATTTAATTCGCCTCTTTGCATGGAAACAATGTTATATCAATGTTATAACAATGCTAGTGTTGTATGCAGACTGGCTAAGAGGTTATTAATGTTGTTTGTCAGCGTGTAATCAAGTAAATTATTGTTATTTTAGATGCATCTAATTTGACAGCAGGCGCACATCTTTTAGTGGCATCACATGAGATCAGTGGTCAGATTGAGAAATCCCAGACTGAGCGTTAAGTAGTGATTATCGACAGATCTGCAGTTAATCAATCAGAGCACCCCCTAAGAAAAAAATGAGCTCGTATCGAAGTGTCGTCCCGTGTTCTAATTGGGACCCTCGATGGGAAAAGAGAAATTCAATAGGAGGAAAATTAATTCTTCCTGTGCATTTCGTTACCTTAAGGCTTTGGCCTAATTTCGACTAATGGATTCTGTATGGTGGGGATCGATGCTCGTGGCTTGGCTTTTGCATGAATGTGTGGGCAAGCACAGATTAGTTCACTTTCAGGCAGCTCGTTCTTTGAATAATCTGTTCTCTAACACATTAACTACGCTTCCCAGCTTTCGAGTCCCAAGCCGAAAGTACGACGGATCAATAAATGAATTAAGCATTGGAGACGTTCTTATGGTTTACTACATTTTATCTGTTGAGTAATTTGGCACTTAAGAACACTTGTGATCTGCTTCATTTCCCCACAGTTGTTTTTCGGCTCGGGTGCAAATCAGATTCTAGGCCTTTCATTATTGGGCTTGTGGCTTGTTTGGGTTCTGGATGAATTAGCTCTCTGTCTGTCTGCAGTTGAATTGATTATTTGGAGTGGATGGGCGTGCAGGAAGGGATGCTGTGGAAAAAAATAATTGGCCGCTAACTGCTTTAGTGCTTTGCGTGCGTTGTGTATGCTCTGATAGGGAGTTGCGTGTAGGGCTGCACCATTTGAAGACAAAATGTAATTGTGATTTATTTATTTATTTATTTTAATTAAAATTGCTATTTAGAGAATTAAAATGCAATGTATATAATGCATAAACGAGCTACAGATCTATCACAAAGTATGCTATACTTTTCTACTGTTTATTTAAAACCTCTTAAACATTGTTGCCATTTTTAAATAAAGCATGACTAGCTACATGCCAATCATAGATATTTACATTAGATGTCACCTACCCTGTTGTTGTCTATTGGAATGAATACGTCAATAGAGCTGAGAAATGAGTTACCGCTTCTTTGAAATGAATGCGGGAGCAAGGTGCAGTGGAGGACTGTGGCCATCCAGAGCCAGAGATATATACATATACACATACAGTGAGGGAAAAAATTATTTGAAGCCCACTAACAAAGAAATGACCAGTCTATAATTTCAATGGTAGGTTTATTTGAACGGTGAGAGACACAACAATAACAAAAAAATCCAGAAAAATATGTTTAAAAAAAGTTAGAAATTAATTTGCGTTTCTATGAATGAAATAAGTATTTGATCCCCTATCCGTCAGCAAGATCTCTGGCTCCCTGGTGGATCTTATACAGGTAACGAGCTGACATTGGCAGCCCTTTCAGCTCGTTACCTGTATAAAAGAGGCCTGTCCACAGAAAATGGGTCGTGTTTGGGTACTCCAGAATGACAATGATCCAAAACACACGGCCAAGGCAACAAAGGATTGGCTCAAGAAGAAGCATATTAAAGTCATGGAGTGGCCTAGTCAGTCTCCAGACCTTATCCCATAGAAAATCTGTAGAGGGAGCTTAAGGTTCGAGTTGCCAAACATCAGACACGAAACATTAATGACTTGGAGAGGATCTGCAAAGAGGAGTGAGCTAAAATCCCCCATGAGATGTGTGCAAACCTTGTGGCCAAGTACAACAAACGGCTGACCTCTGTGATTGCCAACAAAGGTTTTGCCACCAAGTACTAAAGTACGTTTTTCAAAGGGATCAAATACTTATTTCATTCATAGAAATGCAAATTAATTTCTAACTTTTTCAAAACACATTTTTCTGGATTTTTTTTGTTATTGTTGTGAATGAATGAATGATGAATGAATGAATGAGGCCAGATTAAGTATTTGTTGCTCTTACTAGAGCAACTACTGTCGATGTGGTTTTGCTATGCTGATGTGTATTTGATGATGGAACTTTGTGAAGTTTATTTATAAACTAATTTCGAGAGCATCACGTGCTGATGATTGCTTGCAGCTGGTCCCGCATTATTCAATTAAGGATTTACCAATCAGACGATTCCTAAGCTACTATAAATACCCTAAGTTCCGTATCACAGTCATCTTCATTTTGAAGAATCCCCCCTTCCACCCCTACTCCTCCTCCTTTCCTAGATGGGTGGCAGGGTGGCCCAGTGGTTAGCACTCTTGCCTCACAGCAAGAACGTCACTGATTCTAGTCCTTAGCAAGCCAGCGTTTCTGTTTACACATCCTCCCCGTGCTCATATGGGTTTCCCCCGGGTTCCCCCTGTTTCCTCCCACCGTCCAAAAATATGCAACTTAAGTTAATTGACTAATCCAAATTTGGCACCATAGACATGCTCCTAGTAAGTAGTTATCTCTTCATAGCAATCACTATCTGTTCATTAGCTACCCGCAGGGGAGTTCTCGAGATCTACCTGAGCTCAAACTCTCCTCTCGCCTTGCAAACGAGAGGGAGCCCCGGGCTCGAGGATCTTATGAGCTCAGGGCTCTCTCCCGGGACAGCATGCCAAACAAGCTTTATAATCAATCATCAGCTAAGTGTGAACTCTTGAAAATTCAAATGTAAATTGACTTCTATAAACCTTATAAATCCCCTTCCATGACCCAATTCTCTAAAGAATTTAGCATCTAAAAGGGAATCTCCTGCAAATGCATAATATGCAATAAGATCAGCCACCATATTAGCTTGGTCAATGCATTCTTATCACTAATGTTTCACTGCATATCTTCAGTAACAGTAGTAGACGCAGTGACTTTTTAAATGGTGAGTTTGTCTAACCCTGATATCTGCGAACATCTTCTGAATGACCTACAGCATCAGACAGGGAACGCCTCAGCGATGTACTGCAGATGAGCAAATGTTCTAAAAATCCAATTTTCCTGATAAAATCGACACATCGGTCAGAGATGTGGCCTGGCGTGCTGCGCATCTGCCTCGGATTGTTTCCCGATCCCATTCGCCATATCTGCCATGATTAACTTAAAGAGATAAAGTGTGTTCCCACTGTAATAAAACACAAGCGAAGTGCTGAGGAGCTCTCGCGAGCTAATGCTAAGGCTGGAGGCTGAATCACGCTCTGTCTGATCTCTTTGTTACAGCTTCTGCTTTCTGCTGTTGTGTAAAAATAGTCTCTGACACCACTGACAGTGTTCAAGGGGTCAGAAAGAAACTCTAGTATTATCCTTTGTGTTTTTTGTGCTTGTGCAAGTCTGTTTTATCCCATAAGAGCCGTGTGTAGGAGGCAAAACAAGTCTATTCTTATTATACTCCATGTGAAATCTTCAACTGATTTCACGGTTTAGTTATCAGCTTTATATTTTCATGTGCAAACCATGTTTCTATTGCATTTCCAACACAGGCTCATTGGAAATATGTGCTTCAGCCTACAATTGGACTGCAGTTTTTAGGTAAAAATCATATTTGAAGGGCCACGAAACCCCCCTGTGTCAACAGGGTGTTTCCACACCTCTAGTTTGGAAAAGCTCAGGAAAGTGGGTGTGTCCAGCTCGGTTTAGGTGGGAGTGTCGAGGGAGGGAAAGAGGGAGGGTTTTGCATAAAAATGTGAGTTTCCATTTGTGCACGCGCTGATTTTCACAGAGGCACAACAAACACAGACGCAGGGGAGAAAGACAGTGACTGTGTTTACATGGACGTCAGTCATCGAATTATTTGCCAAATTATTAATTGGTCGACTTTAACGGCACTTTCACTTTAATCCAGGAACTATTGCTGCATGCCCCCGTGACCACTGAGATGTGAGAAACTGCTAAGAGTGCAGTTTTAATGGAGCGTTTAATACCGCGCGGCGTATGAGAGAAATAAAAAACCCTCCGCATTTCTCTGTAACTTAGATGCTCTCGGTAGGTAGCGTCAGAAAGCTGTGTGTGTATACACTATCCTGTCACAAAATGCGGCGGTGTTTATATGTTTACACTCGGAGAGCAGCATCTACAGCGGATCTTTCAGTCTATAATACTGTAGTGATGTTAGCGTGCTGTAAACTCAGCATCAGTTCTAATCACTTTGACTAAGGTCTGTCTTCAAACACTGAAACAGTGCTGCTGACGAAACTAACTAACTTTCCCATCTGAATAAACAAGCAAAGAGCACAGATCGCGTACTTAACAAAGACAGGACAATCAACATGAACTGGAGCGGTGTATTTTTTTTAAAAGGAGACGAGCGGCAAATCCGGATTTCACCATTTCCAGATGCGAAAAACTCTCGGGTGAAAAATAAAAAGTTCCTTACAAACGCATTTCTGCAGCACGTGCGTGGGAGTCCAGCTGCGCTCTCATAGCAGGGAAATGAAAACAAAACCTGAGTTGCAGCACATAAACACAACACTGGCGACCTGTGTCTCCAAAAAATTCTTCTTCCACATGTTTTGGCTAGTCTCTCTGCCGTCTGAACACTGCAACAGGTACAAACAATCTTTCGAAGCTATCATGCACATATTAATGAAGTTGCACCACATACACAATAGAGCGCGCTGATTGGTTTGAAGTCTTTCTCATGACTTAATGCCGCACACTCAGAGACGTCACGATGCACTCGCAGGCACAGACGTCCACTCTCCACGCTGGAATGCACGCAAGGATCTCATCGGCGTGATGCAGCTTCAAAAATTTGTTTCAAACCGGAAAAGCGAATTTGCTCGCAATAACGCAAAAACAACCAATTTTCACTCTTTAGCGAAATATATGTGTCCTAATAGTGTTTATAGCAGCGTGGGACACGTATATGACTGTCAACAGCTCAAAAAATGTGTTTTGGTGTTTCGTGACCCTTTAAGGGGCAGTATAATGCCAAGAAGTTTTTCTTTTTTGCAGTACCAATATTTACAGGCTCATATTATTGCTGAATAAAGCATTCTTTGCACATTAAAAACTTCACCAATTGGCGAAAGTGAAGAATTAAAAAACCTTGAGAGAAAGCAGGCTCAGTTGGGCACGACCATTTCTCCTATGGCCAAACGTCTTGTGCAAAGCTGCAGTCTAGGCGCCGGAGGCTGGAGAACGCTGGACGTCCATCGCGGAGAAGCCGCAGGTGGGGTCACCGGCTGGTGAACAGGCTGGCCCTTCAAGAAACAATGCGAGGACTCGTCTGTCACTGAGGTCTTACAGGGATCGGTCTCATGCTCTCCACTCCTTCATGACCACCACAGCAGCTGCTCAGGATACGGCCTGGTCCAGGATTATGGAAACCTCAGGAATGATAAAAAACAGACTAACATAAGCGCAGATGACGTTCAAATTATATTGTCTTTTAAGAGGTGTTCCCGGCTCCGGTTGCCCTAAATAATGCAGACTAACAATCCTTTAGAGTATTTCAACAGCATGCTAATGCAAAGAGATGTGTCTTTAATCTAGTTTTAAACTGACAGAGTGTGTCTGCTTCCCGAACTGTGCTAGGAAGGCTGTTTAGGTGCCAGATAAGAGAAACATCTACCGCCTACAGTTGATTTTAATATTCTGGGAATAATCAATTGTCCAGAATTAATTGAGCGTAGAGGATGTGATGGGCTTTAATATACATAATCAAATAAATGCCACAAACAGGGTTCATACGGTCATGGAAAACCTGGAAAATCATGGAATTTTGACATGGCATGTTCCAGGCCTGAAAAGGTTTTGGAAAAACAGAAAAGCCCACAAAGTTTTGGAAAAGTCAGGGAAAACAGATATCTTTATATGTGAATATAGGTTATTTACTTCCTTTCTGTCCTTGGCCAATCACATACTCTTACACTATTAGTGTGGTGAAAGCATTATCTAAATAAAATTTGCATAGATATAAATATAAATTAAAACTAAATAGATTGTTAAGTGTTTTACAGTATGCTGTAGTAAAGTTGAACATGCATTGTTTTTCTTTTACTAAGCATATGTAGACATTGCATGAAACATTAGGTCATGAATATTTACTTAAAAGTCTTGTTAAGCTGCTTTGACACAATCTACATCATAAAAGCACTATAGAAATAAAGATGAACAAATTCAAAAGCAGAAGGGTTTATCTAAAATGTGAAAACAAACACACAAACACCCGTAGTGATGCATTTTAAATTCACAAAAGGGTGGACAGCGCCCTCTAGTGGATTTGTTATCTGAAATGTACAAAAAATGCATTTGGAACATTTCGCAAAAATGTAGAGGGAGGCACATATGAGTCTAGGTTTTGTGTTGCTTCTACAAAACCATTGTTCTTAAAAGCGTAATTGCTTTTTTTTTGCTTCTTTACTAAACTACCTCCGGTTTCTCTGGGTTTCAAAGGCAATTATTGATGAGTAAACATCTGGTAATTAATCACCTATTCACTAAAGGCCATTGGGAGTGATGAACCATGACAGATCAATGGGATTGTCATGCCTGCTGCTGTCCTTCTGTTTGCACTGTATGGATTGTGAATGGCTCCATGGGATGATACCATGGATACACTTTCAGACTAATCCTTTCTCTACTTTCTGGGAAAAAAAGGCTGCAGATAGCCTTGACAAGGTCAAAATGTGCTAACTGCCTCAGATTTGACCAGCTATAAGCTTACCTTCTAACACGTAAACTAAATTTTACTTGGGGTGTATTATCGACACATTGATCTTTTAAAAATGTAAAGGTTTTTGCCTTGGAATTTTGGAAAAGGCCTCATTATCTGTATTGGCTGATACTGTACATATCTATTTTTAAGGTTTAGATAGTGTTTATGTTGGATGCAAGACAAAAGGTGCAACCCAATTCACATACTTAAACACTATTTTATGCCAATAAGTAGATAGTGGATAAATATATTTCGTAAGTGTAGTGCATAGTTTAAAAAATCTAGATGTTATTTTTACAGTACTTGTGTTCTGCAGTCCAGGCTTTAAAATAAAATCATCTGTCCATTGTAATCAGGCTACAAATGTAGAGGTTTGGTTTATTTTGCCTAGTTTATTTTATTATGAGTGTTGTGCATGAGTATTTTTTGATTACTATATTATATTATGGTGCCACGGTGGCGTAGTGAGTAGCACGTTCACCCCACAGCAAGAAGGTCGCTGGTTCGAGCCCCGGCTGGGTCAGTTGCCATTTCTGTGTGGAGTTTGCATGTTCTCCCCATGGTTGCGTGGGTTTCCTCTGGGTGCTCCGGTTTCCCCCACAAGTCCAAAGAATATAGGTGAATTGAGTAGGCTAAATTGTCCATAGTTTATGAGTGTGAATGAGTGTGTTTGGATGTTTCCCAGAGATGGGTTGCGGCTGGAAGGGCATCCGCTGCGTAAAACATATGCTGGATAAGTTGGTGGTTCATTCCGCTGTGGCGACCCCGGATTAATAAAGGTACTAAGCCGACAAGAAAATGAATGAATGAATAAACAGCCCTGGGAATAAGTATTATTTATATATATTATTAGCTGCATAATCCATATCTGACATTTCCATATCGGTGTATTGTAAGTTTTGCATTTAGATAGCTGTCAAAATTACCGTTTACAAAACTCTGAAAAGAAATACTGTATTATGCATGCCTGGCCAGTAGATGGTGATGTCACTCTGTGGGCGACTGTGTATATATGGTCCTGTAGTGAGCCATAGTTGTTTTGGTTGTCGAATATTTGAGACTGGACATGCAAAACTGAACATGCATGTGCATGACGTCAGCATTTTCATTAAATTGCGTGAAGTAATCAGGATATTTATTTCAAATTATTTCAAATTTTATAATTATTTTAAAAACATGCACTTTCAAATCCGCTCTCAAAGATTTTAGTTTTTTTTTTACACCTAAAATACCAAAATCCATTAGTAGTTTTTAGTATTTTTTTGTTTGTTTGTCTGCTTGTGGGCAATGCAGTGGCGCAGTAGATAGTGCTGTCGCTTCACAGCAAGAAGGTCGCTGGTTCGAGCTTCGGCTGGTCCAGTTGGCGTTTCTGTGTGGAGTTTGCATGTTCTCCCTGTGTTCGCGTGGGTTTCCTCCGGGTGCTCCGTTTTCCCCCACAGTCCAAAGACATGCGGTACAGGTGAATTAGGTTGGCTAAATTGTCCGTAGTGTATGAGTGTATGAATGTTTCCCAGAGATGGGTTGCAGCTGGAAGGGCATCCGCTGCGTGAAACATGTGCTGGATAAGTTGGCGGTTAATTCCACTGTGGCGACCCCAGATTGATAGAGGGACTGAGCCGAAAAGAAAATGAATGAATGAATGTTTGTTTGTTTGTTTGAAAGCTGTAAAGTAATGGCCTCTTATTTTTACAGCAAGATACTCATCACAGATTTCTTCATGACAGTGGTTGAGTAATAGGAGAAAAATTACATCAGAAGAAAGTTTATATATAAATATCACTGAGAAACAACACAGTTAATTCGTTCAGACACATTTTGGAAAGCAAGATGAATGAAATCAAATTTGCATATCTAGAAGCATACTGTACTTGCACAATACTATCCAGCAGTGATCCTCAACCTTTTTATCACTACGGACCAGTCAACGGGGGACCGGGGAGGGGATTGGTATATGTAGATTACTAGGCGACCATCCACCGTTTTCTCTGAGGATGACAAGCTGACAAAACATTGCTGCAACTCTGATACAAGTTTTATTTATGGACATAAATAAAAAGCACTGCAGTGTTTGGGTGTTCTGTGTTTGTCTGAGGTAATTAGTCTAGCGAAATGTGTATATTCCATACAAATTATGAATCTGATTGGTCATGTGACTTTTGGTGCGCTCGCGACATGCTGAAAACGTGAGTTGTTTTCAACTGGGTGGAAGCTGCACGCCTCTATTTGAAATAACAAACGTACGCACGGAAAAGATGTGATATGTGAACAAGGCCGCCGTCATTTGCGATCTGCAACTTCTTGCGCAGACTAGCTGGATTTGCCTGATTTGTTGACACATGGGATGTGGATCCATTCCTTGGAAGTTCGTAGGTCCTTCACTGGGCTTTTTCCCTTCGCAAAGAAATGTCCAGAGATGTCTGTTTTTTTAATTATTATTTTGCTAGCTTGTGGGCTGCATTTTGGTGCTCAAGTGACTGAGATGTAAACAAGAGAATACAGTCATTTTTTCTAAATAAAAGATGTTCAGACTCAGATAATGAATAAAATATGAATAATTAATGATTTCTTGTGTGGCCATGTACCAGTTGATCCACGGACCGGTACTGGTCCACGGCTAGTGTATACTAAAGCCTTCAAATATGACAACACTGTTTACTTGTATTACTATGAGTGAGAGGAAAAGTCCTGTCTTTTAACCTGAAGTCAATTGGTAATAGCTGCAATGGAATTGTTGTGATATTTACATACTATTTAAGCATATGGCAGGGCTCGAAATGAACCTTTTTGCTTGGTAGCACTGGTGCTCCTAACTTTAAAAATGTAGGTGCACCAGACAGATTAGTCGCACCCACCAATTATGAGCACCGTTGCTAAGTTTTATATAAACCGATTTATTGCATTTGAAATCAACACTAATCAAAACTAACAAGCAAATAAAATATATATGCTTGCGTGAGGAAAATATGTCTCAACGAAATCCCTATATCACAAGAAAATACATTTTTATAACATGATTGAGTGACCAAAAGATACATGGACGGACCGCTCACCGGCCCTGCACGCACTACTTGACATGAATGAATCTGTTAACGTGCTGTGTTCTCACGGTTGATGTCTGATATTGCACATTTGCTTTTGATATATACCTTATTATTTGTATACGTCATTTTAATAGCAATACCGGTCTTTTCATGAGCTGCAATATTAGTTTAATCTTAGTCCATGCAAGCCCTTTAGCGATGGTGTACGTGGTGTTAACTTTTACTTCTAGCTGCACGGCTGACAGCATCTAACGATTAAATGAAGGATTAAACAGAACATCTCGTGCTTAAAATGTGTAGATGTGGCAGACAGTTACCTGAAAACTCCGTCCCACAGACTTTACAGTGAATGCTTTAGTTATTTTCATAGCGGACTTGAAGCCAATGGAAGTCTTTTATCCACTTTTCGACAAATGTAGATTGCGGATTAACGTTCACCACATTATCAGTAATTAGATGTGCCGTTATTTGTTGCTTTAGGTGTTTTCTAAAACAAAATCTGATGGTGTTGTTGTCGTTCTCATCTTCAGCGCTTTACATTTTCGCAGTTGTAGCTCTCCTGTCATCTGAAGGCAGAAGGCGTTGACTGAGTGATTGACAGATGAGTTTAACCAATCCATTCGCGATCAGTTCTAGCGCAGTGGGCCAATGAAAAGAGCGCGAAGGCGGGGCAAGCATTGCGGGCTTTGTTTACTGCAGCAAGTTGACATGACAACGGTTTTAAACCGTTCCTGAGCGCCGCCTTTCAAGTGCAAAGATGCGTTCTGCATGAATGTGTCCTAAATCCACGCATGCGATGAACATTTTGCAGTGAAAACCGGTCGCACGCAACAATTTTATGCACTAGCACAAATGCTCCCAAATATATTTTGAGGTCGCATAGATTCAATTTCAGGCGCATATGCGACCAAAACTATCGCATTTTTGAGCCCTGATGTGGGATGTTAAATCCACAAAAATAATTAAAAGTGCTGTATTGTGCATGCCAGGCCAGTAGTTGGCGATGTCATACAGTATCTTAAAAAGCACAAACACAGTCCTTTATTTTGTCCTTATTGTTATGGCTGAAAAGCGTGCGCACTTACAGTATATAGGCATTTATCCTCAGAAGAGCAGTGTGAAACGTGAAGCATGACATCAGGATTCAGTTCAGAATGAGCTAAAGTTTAAACTAGTTCAAGTGTGAAAAGCCCTAATGTGATCTTGATGGTCCGAATCAAATGGGAGGCATCCGTCTTATTACCAAATCACATTTAAGCCCCTTATATGGATATTACAAGTTGAACGTTTGGTCAAGGTGAGTGGCACGGACCAATTACACGTGCTAGGGTTATCGACGGGCCAATTACAGGAGGCTTGAAAGCGCTAGAGCGTCCCAATCTGACTGCATTGGAGGAAGTGTGAAAATCAATAGTCCTCCTTGTGCGCCCGTAAAGAAGCTCCCCCTTCTCTTTCACCAAACTGTAATTTCCTGGCATTCTGGCCTGCTATTTTCCAAATCACCTGCTGATTTGCTTAGAGGTTTGGAGTCTGCGCGGGCCAATTTCATGCCTGTTGAACTCCCAAGACCAAAAGCATTGATTATTGTTTGCTGCAGTGGTGTTTGATTGGTTTGTCCTTTGCTCTTTTCTCCAGTGTGTTGTTGGTGAAGTTGTGTGTGTGTTTGAGTGAGGTCATTATGTTTCTTCTACCACAGCATTAAATGACCCTCTCAAATGGCAATCAGTGTTTATCAGGCTGAGTGTTGCTCTCCACGGAAATGCTCCTTTAATAATTCTCTCTGTATTATTTGTTTTCTTTGCTTTTCTTCCCACTTTCGTGGCACCGCTCGACCTTTCCAATTGTCTTTAATGTTTAAATGTTCATTTATTCTCTGTGCCCTTATTATCTCATTTTGTCTGGATTTTCCACCTTGACACACACACACACACACACACACACACACAGAGAGAGATATAATAACAATAAATACTGCTTTATTGTAGATACATTTTCAGACAGCATAAACAAATGCATGAATAAAAATTTTCAAGTACAATATGTAACACTTTAAATGTTAGATAATTGGTTAATAAAATTGACAGCGAGAAAAGGCAGATTCTTTAGATACAATGTTAATAGTTCAAACATGAACATTTTCTCATGTTATGGCCTACTAGAGGCTGAAATATTGATTGAAAATTTGATGACTTTTCAAGGATATTGTTCATTGCAAAATGGCTCCCTAACTCACAATGAATACTACAAAAGCTTTTATTAATCTTACATTATGTGAATGTCTTGGGTAATGCCAAAAATTACACGTTTTTAAGCATTAACTTGGTAAATATCACGGTTAAGGATTTGAAAAAAGCTATTATAGTTTTAATTGTGAATTTAAGGAGCTTTATTGCAATGTAATTACTGAATACACGCATACACAAACGCACAAACTTAACTAAACTAAACTGAACCAAACCCAAACCTTACCAAACCAACCCAACCCCAAACCCAGACCTAACCAAACCAACCCAA
>CAIGQQ010011173.1:9370874-9381028 GCA_903798035.1 Danio albolineatus | reverse complement strand
AACCAAACCAACCCAAACCCAGACCTAACCAAACCAACCCAAACCCAAGCCCAGACCTAACCAAACCAAACCAAACCAACCCAACCCAACCCAAACACCAGATCAGACTAGACCAGACCAGACCAAACCAAACCAATCCAATCCAAACCAATCCAATCCAAACCAAACCAAACCAAACCAAACCAAACCAAACCAACCACAACCCCAATCCCAATCCCAAACCCAAATCTTTTCAAATCAAACCAAATCAAACCAAACCAAACCAACCCAACCCAACCGAACCCAAACCAACTACAATCCCAAACCAAACCCAAACCAACTACAATCCCAAACCAAACCCATACCAAACCCAAACCAACTACAATCCCAAACCAAACCAAATCAACCACAATCCCAAACCCAACACCAAACCCAACACCAAACCCAACCAATTCCAAACGAAAACCCTATCCAAATACAGCTCAAACCAATCAAATGAAACCAATCTCAAACCCAAACCCAAACCAAACCAACCACAATCCTAAACCAAACCAAATCAAACCAATCCCAAACCCCAACACCGACCAAATACAAACCAAACCAATCCTAAACCCAACACCAATTCAATTCAATTCAAATCAAATCAAATCAAACCAAACCAAACCAAACCAAACCAAACACAATCCCAAACCCATCACCAAACCAAACCTGCAATTTTAAAATATTTACAACTTTCAAATTACTTTATGCTGTGGGATTTATGAGCCATTTTCCTCATGAGGACTAAAAATGTCTCCAGAAGGTCAAAATTGTGTTGTAATACTATACTTTTGGGGACATTGAGACTTGTAGATTGGGCGTGGCGTTTGCATACTATGAGGTGGTAAATTCATTGACAAAATTTATATAAATATGAGGAATTAATGAAGTATTATGTTGGCTGAAGGATGAAAAGCTTGTTTTGAAAGAAAACTATGTTTAATTGTTTTTTTTAACTGTAAAAAAATAAGGGTGAACTTAAAATGTCTCTCTCTGTCTTTGTCAGCTGGTGGGTGGAGAGTTTGACCTGGAGATGAACTTCATCATCCAGGATGCGGAGAGCATCGCCTGCATGGTGGAGCTGCTGGAGCACTGTGACGTGACCTGCCAGGCAGAGATCTGGAGCATGTTCACCGCCATCCTGCGCAAGAGCGTCCGCAACCTGCAGACAAGCACCGAGGTGGGCCTCATCCAGCAGGTGCTGCAGAAGATGAGCGCTGTAGATGACATGATTGCAGGTAAGAGAGACGTTGCTGCTAGATACAGACATGACGTACTGTACACACACATCAACAATCAGAGGACGTTTAGAGAGACTGATAAATGAAGAGAATGCCTGCACAAGGCCCTCATTAGTGAGGGAAATCAGGAAACGAGAATAGTAGAAAGAGGTCTTTAATGTTATTTATATGTATACTGTTATTATACTGTTATTAATGCCATTTTATAACAATAATAAAAAATACAATAAATTTAATTTATAAATTAAGAATATTTATTTATTTGTTTATTTATTTATTCTAAATTGAACATTAGTATTTTGCAATTTAATGATGATGGCAACAGCAATTATTGTTATTTTTGTTATTAGAAAAATAATTGTTTTGTGGCAGTTATGGTGATTTTTGTTCTATACATATGAAAAAATATTAGTAGCATTAGTATAAGTAAATGATAAAATTATTTAAATATTATACATAAACTGTACATAAATACATATATACATATATACTGTATACAGTTGCAATCAGAATTATTAAATTCCATATGAATTCTTTTTCTTTCTCATTTTCACAAATGATGTTTAACAGAGCAAGGAAATGTTCACAGTATGTCTGCTAATATTTTTTCTTCTGGAGAAAGTCTAATTTGTTTTACTTCAGCAGAAATAAAAGCAGTTTTTAATTTTTTAAAGACAATTTTAAGGCCAAAATTATTAGCCCCCTTTAAGCTAATTTTTTTTGTAGTCTCCAGAACAAACCATTATTATAAAATAACTTGCCTAATTACCCTATGCAGCCTAGTTAACCTAATTAACCTAGTTAAGCATTTAAATGTCACTTTAAATGTCTAGTAAAATATTATTCACTGTCTGTGATTAGAGATGAGTTATTAAAACTATTATGTTTAGAAATGTGTTAAAAAATCTCTCTGTTAAACAGAACTTGGAGAAAAAAATAAAAACAAAGCAAAGCAAACAAATGCTGATGACTATGGTTTAATACAGCACTATAACATACAAAAAAAGAGAGAGATTGACTAAGAATGTCACTTAGCAGTTTTATAATGATTTGATCAGCTGTAGTTTGTTTAAAATACAAAAAGAAAAGTTTTTTTCTCCCCTAAGGACTTATGTGGTTATGTGGTCTTTTATGTGGTCAACCGTCAATTTCTTTGCTCTGCATACTGATGGCCGCCGGCATGCTGAATCTCCAAAATCATACACAGTATATATATTTAAAATAGGTACTATCTTTATAAATAAACTGCATAGTAGCTATGTAAATAACTAAATTCTTGCCTAAAAAAGGTTGTACTATAAGTAACTAAATTAATTTCTTTAAATTTTGCTTTGCTAATTTTAGATTTCGCTTTGGTCAACTAGTATTTAGTTTGTGTTTTATCAACTTTTACAAATGTACAGTTGTTCACATTTTCCGCAATTCTGATTTCTTACAGCATTCACGCCATGTCCATCACACATACCTTTTTATGATATATGCTGTGCCTGTTTTGATCTACATATCGCTATAAACAGTTTGCCCCTCAATTTAACTGAACTTTCAGATCAACTAATCTCATCAAATCCTTTTTACCGAAGAGAAAAGAAACAGTAATTTTCTGTGGTAATCTTTGTTGTATCACATGCCTGTCCATATGTTCCAATCCTCTCTGATTTGGCTCCTATTACGTTTCAGAAAAATAGGTTTCACTGTCTCGCTAAAGCACTTGTGCATTCTGTGTCCAATATTTCTGTGTAATTACGATCAGTGGACCATGGCTGTCGTTTATTGCCAGGCTAATGTGTAAAATTGGCTCTGTGAGCACGTTTTAGGAGAAACCGTCTCTCTTACCGTTCTTCAGACAGTTCGGCGTGCTAGCAAACGTCAGTACTAATCAGACCATTAGTTCTTATACGCTTCCAGCTTCTGTCCATTTTTGACCAAATTTGCAGCCTTTGAGTGAACGGCGTGTAACTGGGTTATTTTGCTAAATCAAATTACAACGATATTACGCCACGGCAAACATCACCACTAACGGGTTGTTATTTTTCTCCAAATTCGATTATTTTGTGTCTCGCGTAGCTTTAAAGAGCTGCTAAATTCATAACGCAGATGTTCTGTAAATTACATCGGCAGACAGTTTGACTTTACAGCCAATATGGGAATGAATAGACTTGTGTTTCCATCTCTGATGAGAGACTCAATCTGGTGACTCGAGGAGCCTCAGGAGAACATGCTGTAGATAATGATGCTGTAGATTGGAGATGTAACGATATAAAATTTCATATCCTGGTTATATTGACCAAAATGATCAGTTATTATCATTTTGTATCTGATGAATGAACAAACGCATACAATTAGCAGCTTTATGCAATTTTGTGGAAAACAACAACATTAAAAAAAAACCTGCATATCAGATTTGTTTACTTTTTTTTTTTTTTTTTTGCTTCAAGTACATTTGATTTTCTTATTCAAGATAAACCTCACAGTTATTTATGGTTATCTAGTTTTTCCCAAAATTGCATAAAGCTGCTTTATAAAATCCTAAAAGGGTTGTGGGATTTGATGCAAATATTTTACTGCGATTTTTATTTAATTATTTATTGTTTTTCTATCTGCCTTTTGATTGCAATTGAATTTTATGAGTTTAAGCTTAAGCCATTATTCTCAATAGTGTGCAACACTTTAAATGAAAGAAATACAACATACATTAACTATGTGTACAGTACTGTGCAAAAGTCCTAAGCACTATACCAGCTTTGTTGGCCTAGCCCTACATGGAATCTGCGTGCGCAGAATTCCGCAGATTTTTAGCCCATCATTGATTCTGTTTTGTCAATTATTCATTCATTCATTTCATTTTCGGCTTAGTCCCTTTATTAATCCACAGTGGAATGAACCGCCAACTTATCCAGCATTTGTTTTTGCTACCTACTGCGCCACTGTGTCACCCTGATTCTGTTTATTTATTTGTGTAAATTTATATTTATTCAGTTTTTAAATTAATTTCAGTAATAAAATTGACTAATATGAAAATATTCATATGATTTATTTACAATACAGTTTATAAAGTAGTATTTTCTGTCTTTTAGTAGATATTTTATATGAGAGGCTTGCTTTGTTTACCAAATAAAGTAGGTCTAATTGGATTTGCATTGTAAACATTAAATAAAAATAAAAAAGGCATTACTTTTAATTTCATATATTAAGGTTTTAGTTATGATACATTCCGCATAAATCTGCAGATTTTGAACAAAAAATCTGCGCAGAAATAGAAATATATATACGGAATTCACATATTCCGTCTAGCCCTACTATAACTTTTGCACACTATATAATCAATTAGTCTCTAATTAAAAAACAATTGTTTGAGCCCTTTCCAGAGTTCTTCTTTAGGTTTAGAGTGTTATATCTTTCTTTTTCTGTTCAGGTGATCTCATACGGTCTCTATAATATTCAGGTCGGGACTCTGTTGAGGCCATTTTATAACTGTTCACGTTTCATTAGCTGTTTTCTTACTCCAAATATGATTTCACTGCAATTAGTGGATCATTATCATGCTGAACATGAAAACTATAACAGCTGAAGTCCTCTCCAGAAGAAATGTCATAATAGGTTAAAACTTATCTGTACTTTTTAACATTCACAACTCCATCAATATTGCTAACAACGCTGCTAGAAATGCAGCTCAAACCAAGACAAACAGTCTCTCTCCAATATTGTCTTTCACAATTCAACCAAAATGATACCTAATCTAACTCCTAGAGTAACAAACCATACCTCGCCTGAAAGATCATTTATTCACCCTGCATAAATCTCAATTTTAAATCACAATCTGGTTTTGTAGTAAAAGGTCACATATATATATTATACCATCAGTAAAACAACAGATTTAATGTTGGCCTAAAACTTTTGCACAGTCCTGTGAATATATAAATACATATTTATAAACTGTATATATAAACATGGCTTTACATTGCAGCCTTTTTCTCATTAGCTAATCACGATGTTACAAGATTTACCATGACTTTTCAAAATCGTGATAATCAATCAAGGTTTTAATGGTAATGAAAAACTTAAACAGAAAATGTACCGTGTTTTACCTTGAAACTTGTAATCGTGACAACACTACTGTAGATAATAAATGCTTCAGCAGAAAGAAAAGCGTTGGCCTGCTGCCCTGAGTGACATCATCCTCATGAGTCTGCAAATCTGCGCAGTGATAATGCTGAGTCATGCTGTTTTCCTTTTTCTCAGATCTCCTAGTGGACATGCTGGGGGTTTTGGCCAGCTATAGCATCACAGTGAAGGAGCTGAAGCTGTTGTTCAGCATGCTGAGGGGTGACGCAGGCGTCTGGGTGAGTTTACCTGCAGCGCAAACTCTTGCAGAGGGAAAGTTAATGAGATACTGTAGTTTACCCAAAAAAGAAAATTACCTCACCATTTACTTTTTCTCATGTGACTTTAAACCTTTTTGAACTTCTGTGTACTGTTGAACACAATGTAAGTTACTTTGAAAAATGCTGGTTGGTTAAATTCAATTAATGTTTATTTCTATAGCGCTTGTACAATGTAGATTGTGTCAAAGCAGCGTAACATAGAAGTTCTAGTAAATTGAAACTGTGTCAGTTCAGTTTTAAGAGTTGAAGTTCAGTTTAGTTCAGTTCATTCATTCATTAATTTTCTTTTTGGCTTAGTCCCTTTTTTAATTAGGGGTTGCCGCAGCGGAATGAACCGCCAACTTATCCAGCAAATGTTTTACACAGTAGATGCTCTTCCAGCCGCAACCCAACACTGGGAATCACCCATACACTCTTTCATTCACACACATATATTACAGTCCATTTAGCTTATTCAATTTAGCCTTTAAACTGTGGGGCACCTGGAGGAAACCCATGCAAACAACCCATGCAAACTTACCCAGCTGGGGCTCGAACCAGCGCCCTTCTTGCTCTGAGGCGATTGTGCTACTCACTGCGCCATCGTGACGCGCTAGTTCAGTTCAGTGTGGTTTAAATTTCACTGCTGAACGTCCAAACGCTAAGGAACAAATCCATCGATATGCAGCTCAACAAGTCCCGAACCAAGCAAGCCAGTGGCGAGGAACAAACTTCACCAATTGACGAAAGTGAAGGAAAAAAAACCTTGAGAGAAACCAGGCTCAATTGGGCATAACCATTTTTCCTCTGGACAAGCTTCTTGTCTAGGTAACGGAGACTGGATAACGCTGGACGTCCATCGCTTGGTACCCATTAACTTCCGTCAAAGGGTCAATGTCAAAGGAAGTCAATGGGTGCCAGCTACCAGCGTTCTTCAGGGTACCTTGTTTTGTGTTCAACAGAAGAAAGAAACTCTAATAGGTTTTGAACAAGTGAAGGGGGAATAAATAATGGCAGGGTTTTCATTTTTGAGTGAACTATCCCTTTAAAAGGAGAAAAACGGTTTGTGTTTAAACACTCACTTCTTTTTGAAAACAGAAGACTACGTTTTGACAAATGTTAGTTACCAAATAGTTGATGGTAACCACCGACTTCCATAGCTGAAAATATACT
This sequence comes from Danio albolineatus, assembly GCA_903798035.1. Classification (NCBI taxonomy): domain Eukaryota; kingdom Metazoa; phylum Chordata; class Actinopteri; order Cypriniformes; family Danionidae; genus Danio; species Danio albolineatus. The sequence goes on along the minus strand of CAIGQQ010011173.1, from coordinate 9,374,235 downwards.
AGCAATGGGCACTTGTCAGTGATTAAATATCTTCTGTTTTGTAACAAGTACACTACGGTATTATGATTGTTAAAAGTACAACATGTGAGATTTTTGTAGCAAAATATCACAAAACCTCTACAAGATTGATCTTTATTTTGCTGACTTATGCACTGACATTATCCCAAATGTTTAGAAGAATGTTTGGATCCTGAGAAATAAGCAGTTTTTAATACTTTAACTCATCCATGAACATGATTTCTGCAGGAGTCCTGTAGGATGTAATAAAGACAACTCCCATGATTCCACACTCTTTCACAGCGCCATTAAAACACACTTTTGTTTGTTGTGAATATGCGCCCTGTAGTGGATTAATAATGAACCTTTTCTTTCTTTTTCTTTCTTTCTTTCTTTCTTTCTTTCGTTCTTTCTTTCGTTCTTTCTTTCTTTCTTTCTTTCTTTCTTTCTTTCTGTCCTTCTTTCCTTCTTTCCTTCTTTCTTTCTTCTTTCTTTCTTTCTTTCTTTCTTTCTTTCTTTTTATTTGACAAAAATAAGTGAATACACTTAATTCATCAAGGAATATTTAACATATTTGTTACGTGTTTAAGATGTTTAAGCGGGATTCTGTAACATTTAGGTGAGACAGATGTAATGAGTGCGACAGATCAAGGATGAGGCAGGAATCAAATCTCTATTTAAGCTCTTTACTTCATGGAATAAACAATAAGTAACAATAATAAATGGAGAAAGAGAAATAAATATTTACAATATTATCTTTAAACGAAAAGAATGAGTGTAAGCCAAATCAAAGAAATTAACAAAACAAAACAATCCTTAAATCTAATGTCTAAACTAGGCGACAAAATAAATAATGAAAAATAAACCCGATATCTTCAGTGTATGCGACACTCGATCTAAACTAATTAACTACAAAAATACACAGGTGGCAAAACACTCCAACTAATCTAACAAAACGTAATCTAAACTAAACAAACATACCACGAAGGTCACAGATTCAGTTTAGAATCACACAACAACCATCAAGTCATTTTGCTTAAAGCTCACGAAGTTTAACAAGTAAACTGTTTAGAATCACACAACAACCATCAAGTCATTTTACTTAAGCTCAAAGTTTAACAAGTTAACTGTTTAGGATCACACAACAACCATCAAGTCATTCTACTTAAAGCTAAAAACGTTTAACAAGTAAACTCAAATTACCACAGTAAGACTGAGACAAATCACTACAAAAGCCGAAGCATAAACTCAAGATTGCGTGGAGCACAAAGGTACGCCGAGGCAAAGCGCACACCACACACTGGTCTGTCGGAGCTTTAAATCACACGGCGCGTCCAGGGATTGGTGGAACTGGCACCGTCATAATGATGATTGACAGAAAAAGCGGGACCAATAAGAACCTGAAGGTGGAGTAAGAAACAGAGTATGAGAATAATAAATACACACACAAAACTAACGTCGAACATAACAATATTATTTAATAAGTTAACTTATTTTCATTATTTAACTTATTCTCCATCACTCTGTTCCGTTTTCATTATAGAGCACAAACGTTGAGTTCTGGAAGTAAAACTATTATAAATACTTTTTCCACAGGGAGATATTTAACAATAAATGATCAACCTATCATACCTACAATCCCAATTGGAAAAACTTCCATCCAGAAATCAAAAAACAAAACAAACAAACAAAAAAAAAAAAACATCCAGAATCTTCAGTGATGGAAAAAGTAGACAGAAAAGAAAATGGCTTGATTAAAGACTGTGGCCTAAATATTTTCAGACTACCACTGAATCAAGCTACTTTGAATGTAAATCTATTTTCTTGAAGCTCATAAAAATCTAGTACCCGCTAATCATTATCCAGTTCTCTTAAGAGAGCAAAGCCAGTCAATGATCTCCTGTCCTCCAGTCCTCTCCACGGACACATCTGTTTGGGGTTGCCCGTCTATCGATTAAACAGTGCTGCCGTGGTTAAAGCTGATGGACAGGCCATTGATTGGCTGAAGGGCTGGTTCTTCTGTTGGGTGATTTTCCATTGACGGTTACGGTTCATTCATTTACGTTTGGCTCTCATGCGCATATTTGTTTGTTTCTTAGTTTAAACTCTTAAACTTTTATTTTCTGTTCGAATTGTTACAGAGTGGACATTTGTATTTAAAACTGGTGTCATAAATACATCTACAGTGGGGAAAATAGATATTGAGCACGTCATGGAATAATATTTCTAAAGGTGCTGTTGACATGGAATTGAACCAGATTTTGGTAAAAAACCCAAAAATACAAACATAAAATAAAACTTGAAACATAAATACATCTGAAATAAGTTATGTGTAATAACAATGAAATGACACAAGGAGAAAGCGCTAAACTACTGAAGCGTATTTAATACTTTATATAAAAGGCTCTTTTGGTGATGGCAGCTTGAAGACGCCTCTCATATGGAGAATGAAGTCACATGCATTGCTCAGGTGTACGTTTTTTACAGACTTCAACAGAGTCTTATAATCTTGATGGTTCTGTGGGTCTCGTCTATCAAATCTGATCTTTAATTTGTATTTTCTATTGGGTTCAAGTCAGGTGATTGGCTGGGCCATTCTACAGCTTGATTTTCTTTCTCTGAAAGCATTTGATAGTTTCCTTGGCTGTAATTTGAGTCACTGTCTTGCTGAAATGTCCACCCTGGTTTCATCTTCATCATCCTGCTAATGTAGATGTTGGACTGAAGCAGCTGATATTCATTTACAGTGATGATAGACAGATTTTAGCTGCTGTCTGGGCTTTCACTGCCTTTCTACACCTCCCTTTCTTCATGTGTTCAATACATTCATTTTATTACACATAACTTACTATGTAAACAAATTAGGTTTGTTTTATTTGCATATATGGTTTTTTTTTGTTTTTAACCAACATCCAGGAAAAATTTCAAGTCAACAGCACCTTTAGAAATATGTTTTTCAGAGAAAAATGGTGACGTGTTCAATACTTTTTTTCTCCGCTGTATCTATACAAACAGTTAAAACACAACGTAATAACAACACATAAGACAATTACACGAGTTTGAATAAAATTTTACTAACCTAGCCCCTTACATTCCTTATGTACTCCAGATGATTTAAAATGAAACGTTCCCATTCACATTAAACGACAATCTGATTTAAAACAACAACTGTTCTGTCCTAACTCTTCCTTGTCTTCATGTATTCTGTTTTTAAAGCCAAGACACGCTATTAAGCTGCTGTCAGTGCTGAATCAGATGCCTCAGCGTCACGGTCCTGACACCTTCTTCAACTTCCCAGGACGCAGTGCGGCGGTGAGACACACACACACACACACACACACACACACACACACACACACACACA
>CAIGQQ010011173.1:9344450-9359548 GCA_903798035.1 Danio albolineatus | reverse complement strand
ATATATATTAGACAGTTTTTGGTTTTTGGTCAGGCTCTTCTTTAGTCTGCTTAGGCCACCTCTTTCAAACATTCAAAACATTTAATCTGTTCAAAGCTGCACATTTCATATAAATAATGCTCCTTTCATGCCCCTTTATCATAACTAAAACATTTCTTCTGCTTAACACAGTTGAAGCATTCAGTCCACTTAAACCTAGACCTAATTTAAAAAAAATTACTTAAAGCCCACCCCTTTCCAAAATACTAACTCAGCTGAAATTTCACCCTGCTTTTTAAAATTAATCGATTAATTTACACAAGCAGGTTTTAAAACATTTTAAGCCTGACTAAAAATGTGTGGGATTACAGGGAGCAATAAAGATAGTAAGGCCACATCTGATTGGTCAAATTTAATATTGTGTGTATACAATATATTGTGCAGCCCTAGTGGAAGCCCTTCTTACTTGTTAGCTTGTGCACAAAAGAAATAAAGGAAATTCAAGAGGGATTATTAACACCCGTTCCCTCTAAATCTGTTTATCGCTCTCTTTCTTCTTCTGCCTCTCTGTTTTTTTTTCTCACTCAGAGTAGGCTGATACAGCAACATCTGGTTTTTGATAACTTGGCACGTCTTACTGTCCCAGTGGGACGGTTCGGGCTCAGTTGCATGCGCTGTTAAACGACAAATGAAAATCAGTTTGGCAAGGGATGTCTGAATATGATATCTCACCCTGTCTGCTCACAGAGGACGACAACACGGGAGGGTTGTGTTTGTGTGCCAATTAGAAATCAAGCTAAACCGTTTCGCCTATACAAACACATGCTATAAGAGAAAATGTGAACTCTGTTTAACGAAGAACTAGTTCAATTAGTCAACCCTTTGCTCTGCCATTGAAACAGTGAAACAAAGTCACTTTTGGATATACTGTGGATTTTATCAAATTTTTCCCAAAAGATGTTGAACAAAGCAAGGAATTTTTTTACAGTATTTCCTATAATGTTTTTTCATCTGCTGAAAGTCTTATTTGTTTAATTTCAGCTACAATAAAATCAGTTTTAAATTTTTTAAACCATTTTAAGGTCAATATTATTAGCCCCCTAAAGCAATATGTTTTTTCGATGGTCTACAAAACAAACCTTTGTTATACAATGATTTGCCTAATTACAGTACCCTAGTTAAGCCTTCAAATTGTACTTTAAGCTCAATACTAGTATACTGTGAAATATTATGTTCTGTCATCATGGCCTAGATAAAAATAAATCAGTTATTAAAAAATGCAATATTTAGAAATGTATTTGATAAAACCTTCTTTCCATTAAACAGAAATTGGGGGAAAATATCTATTAAATGGGCGACACAGTGGCGCAGTAGGTAGCGCTGTCCCCTCACAGCAAGAAGGTCGTTGCTTCGAGCCTCGGCTGGGTCAGTTGGTATTTCTGTGTGGGGTTTGCATGTTCTCCCTGTGTTTGCGTGGGTTTCCTCCGGGTGCTCCGGTTTCCCCCACAAGTTCAAAGATCACATCAGTAAAGCGCATCCTCAGTTATCTCATTATCTCCCTAAATTACTGTTAGGTGAAACAGATATTTATAATTGCTGTCATATTAGATGTAAAAATGGTCATGGATGTTTTAATCATTTTACAATGTGCTGGTTTGTTCTGTTCGACAGGATCAGTGTTAATATTTTATTAACAGTTCGGTTTTGTTTATGGTAACAACCTTTCCTTACCCTAACCACTGTTTACAGTGTTTGTCGTTTTTACTTTGTAATATTTCTATAATTCTATACATTTTGTTAAATGTCAGCAATTAAATATTGTTTATTTGTAAGTCTTGCTGATTTTCTCATGAGTTTTCTTTCACGACTTGTGTATGTTGACAAATAAATACAAATTAATTATAATTCCTAAAATTATATTACAGTTCCTAAAAATTTGGGTCGCGGCTTGATGACCATGTAAAAATGTGGGTCCCGTGGCCAAACCAGTTGAGAACCACTGGTGTAAAGGGTAGAAGATTTTAATCACTCGCGAATGTTTGTTTATATTGTGCTTATACAAATGTAAATGAATCCTAATTATAGAAAAAAGTTACTATAGTTGGGCGGCTGTAAATATACCTGTTTATTTTTTCCCCAATTTCTGTTTAACGGAGAGAACACATTTCTAAACATAATAGTTTTAATAACTCATTTCTAATCACTGATTTCTTTTATCTTTGCCATGATGACAGTAAATAATATTTTACTAGATATTTTTCAAGACACTTCCATACAGCTTAAAGCAGGGGTGTCCAAACTCGGTCCTGGAGGACCGGTGTCCTGCTGAGTTTAGCTCCAACTTGCTTTAACACACCTGCCCGGAGGTTTCTTGTATATCCAGTAAGAGCTTGATTAGTTGGTTCAGGTGTGTTTGATTGGGGTTAGAGCTAAAACCTCCAGGACACCGGCCCCCGGGACTGAGTGTGGACACCCCTGGCTTAAAGTGACATCTAAAGGCTTTATTAGGTTGACTAGGCAGGTTAGGGTAATTAGGCAAGTTATTGTATAAAGATGGTTTGTATAATAATGGTTTGTTCTGTCGACTATCGTAAAGATATAGCTTAAAGGGGCTAATCATTTTGACCTTAAAATGGTCTTTAAAAAATTAAAAACTGCTTTTATTCTAGCCAAAATAAAACAAATACTTTCTCCAGAAGAAAAAATATTATCAGACATACTGTGAAAATTTCCTTGCTCTGTTAAACATCATTTGGAAAATATTTAAAAAAGAAACAAATTCAAAAGAGGGCTAATAATTCTGACTTCAGCTGTATATATGTATGCTAATAATTCAACAGTATGTTTACAATAAAGAAAGATTCTAACTGGAAAATATAACATTGTGTGTATAATTACACCCTTTGCTCAATAGAAAAGTTCGAGAAATGGCAACATTTGTAGGGCTGTTTCTGAAACGGCGCTTTTGTAAAATCCAAAACCTTGTCTAGACAAATTTGGCCCTCTCTTGCATTCATGTCAAATCTTAAGTGGCATTAAAAGCTATGAAATCTCGGTTTTGGGATGGATTTTCAGTCTGCTAGACTTTGGCTTATCCTTTTTTCTCCCTGTCACCCCAGCTAATATCGCCTTACGTTGTAATGATGCTAGGAAGGTGGAGAAGATATTTGGGAAATTGGGTATTTTGCGCAAGTTTGCACCATCTAAATCTCCCAATTTGTGACAGGCCACTTTAATTTCCAGAGCTCATCCATATGAACGCCACCCAGAGAGAGCTCAGCTATTTGTTTGAATCATGGTGATCTGATCCGCATTTCTCACTGGAGTGCTTTCAAACGACAGGACTCTGATCTTTAATTTATACGCCAAAACAGCTTTTAGCATTGCTGCCATCAAACAGAATGAGTCTGTTTCAGTAAATTCAGCTCTCGGTTTAGAAGCATGTAATGAGATGTTGTATGTGCTCGATCTGAGAATTGAACCGTTTTCATTTTGGGGGCCAGGTCATTTCGTCAATGCACATACTTGTCAACATTGGGATGTGAAAATAAGGGATACGCCACCGTAATAAGGAATAAAATAGTTTAGCTTATTAAAATGAGCTATTATAAAGAAATAGAATCAAGTTATCAAATCTCATGAATCTTTTTCTCACTGTATAACTCACACATTCTGAATAACGAGCAGCGAATGAATCATTTATTTTGATTTTTAGTTTGATTACATTAAATAACAGAGGTGTCACTTTAAAAATGTACACAGCTAACGTTATAATGAAAGCATTTGATTGCTTTCCTAATGTTTTATGCTCATTTAGGACAAAAGTAGTTGTGTTTGAAAAAAAAAAACATCAAGATCGACGTCTTTAGATGTTATTATTATTAATTATGTGTATGTGTCTGTTCAAACACACACCCAAAACCCAATATCCACTTTCGCTACGCTTCAAATCGCATGTACAGAATCTGTTTGGGAAACAGCGCCTATTAATCACTATGGAGCGCGTTAGCTGACAGTCACGCACCGACGGCGACGGCACCTGTAATGAAAAGGAAAGGAAATCCCGCCTTTTTATATTTATTTCAAAGTGTGTCATGCCTAAATAAAATGAAAGCACAGAACAGACTCACATTTAAGAGCAAGGGCGGCCCCTGGTGGTTCGGCGGTATGGGTTGAAAATATGGGAGAAATACGGGAAAAAAACCTTTACGGGATGATAGCGGGAGAGAACTGTAAAATACAGGAGAATCCTGGGAAAAACAGGAGGGTTGACAGGTATGAATGCAGTGTATGAGAGTGAGGTGATGAATTACAGAGTGTTTCAAAGCAGAAATGCATAGTTTTAGTTAATTTGCTTGTTTTAGAAAATAATTAGATTTAGTCTTTTTGTTTTATTATTGATTTAAGATTGCAAAAACAATGTTGAAATAACTTAAGTGCATTCAAGTCAAATTCACAGTTTATTAGTCACAAACACAGTGCAGTGATATGCTGGTAGACTGTTTCAATGTGGCAATGTCATTGGTCCATGAGCACTTCCTGTATGTTGTTAAACTATTTCATAACCGCAATAAGAGACAATTCAATCATATCTTAACATAATAATAATAATAATAATAATAATAATAATAATAATAATAATAATAATTATTATTATTATTATTATTATTGAGCTGTCACTGGGGTGGTACCTTTTCAAAAGGCACACATTTGTACTTAAAGGGTCCATATCAGTACTTCAAAAGGTATTAATATGGACCCTTTAGGGACAAATGTGTACTTTTTGAAAAGGTACCACCCCAGTGACAGCTCATGTACCTTTATTTCTGAGAGTGTAAGAATGTAGTGCAAGTAGAGTAAAAGTTGTGATCTGTTGTAAACATTACTCAAACTATGAGTAAAAAAGTAGACCTTTCAAAAGTACTCGAGTACTAAGTTGTGAGTATTACGCTGTAAAAAGCTGATGCATTTGCATGTACAGTAATTTGTGCATGTGTGTAAACGTAACATTCTGTAGTGCATTTAGTTTGCCCAGCAGGCACACAATTTCATAAGACGTTAATATTAGATTAGATTTAGATTGTGATGTCAGGTGACCAAAATTCAATGTCTAGCCAGACTATAGCCAGACTACAGACTATGCTATTTCGATGTCCAATAATGACGTCAAATGATGTTGATATTTGTTTAAGTTTAGGTGCGTTAGAAAGTGTCCAAAATCCACTGTTGAGCCAACATCTTAAACCCACCATATTGACGTCAAAAACTGATATTTATTTATTTATTATGGCAACTAAAATCCAACATCTGATGAATGTCATAGTGGTGCAATTACACAACATCAAGCTGTAACACCATTAAATGTTTAAATTTGGTTGGTTTTAGGTTGGACAGTGGACATTGACATTAAGTTCTGACGTCAACCTGATCTTATGTCAACCTGACCTTATTTCCAAACAAAATGCAGCATCCCCATGACATTAGAATACAACGTCAATCTGATGTCATGTGCCTGCTGGGTGTTTAAGGCCATTTTGGTCATCATACAGTAAACAATCGTCATCTTCTCATCAGTGAAATGCATCTAAACAGTCTTTGGGTCATTGCGTGTAAAGATTTTGGACAGCTTCTCGGACACTTTTAATGCTTTTTAAACAGTTTGCTGCATTGATAAAGCGCCCATGTCATGAGGTAGTTCATTATGAGGTGTTTTACCTTCTATGTCTATATTTGATTGGACAGGAATCACAGGACTTTTCTAATCCCTGTAGACAAGAAAAAATACACTAGTGCCTGTAGGTTGAAGTAGTGGAGTGAACATACTGATATAGCACTAAAAATGTACTCAAGGGAAAGTAAAAGTACACATTTTTAAAACTACTCAGTAAATTACAATTCCTGAGAAAAAACTACTCAATTACAGTAATTTGAATATTTGTAATTAGTTACTTTACACCACTGCAGACAATAAACAAAAAAAATACTTGACAGTTAACATGAATCACACAGACAAACAAACTATTCAAAACATCTACAAGCCTGTGTTTTAATTTCTAAATCATTTATGCTCTATTAAAAAGCATTTAATGAAATCAATTATTTCAAACAGGGATCACCAAACTTCCTGGAGGTCTAGTGTCATGCAGAGTTTAGCTCCAACCCTAATCAAACACACCTGAACAAGCTAATCAAGCTCTTACTAGGTATACTTGAAACTTCCAGGCAGGTGTGTTGTAGCAAGTTGGAGCTAAACTCTGCAGGAACACCGGCCCTCCAGGACCAGGATTGGTGACCCTTGCTTCAAGCTGCAACTTGGTTTGTAGATTATTCCATGCAAAAGGTGCTGCGTATTTAAATGCCTTTTTTCTCATCTCACTCCGCACTTTAGGAACAGACAGTAAATAAATATCCTGTGACAGAAGGCCATTGCTAAGGACAGGTTTTTTACAAATGTAATTCTGTAGATATGATGGGAGTAAACCCAATAAACCCTTCGCCTAATTAACTTGCCTAGCTAAGCCTTTAAATGTCACTTAAAGCTGAATGCTAGGATCTTTAAAAATATCTAGTCAAATATGTACCGTCATCATGGCAAAGATAAAAGAAATCAGTGATTAGTAATGAGTTATTAACACTATTATGTTTAGAAATGTGTTAAAGTCTTCTCTCCACAGAACTTGGGGATGAAAATATATACAGGAGGGCTAATAATTCTGACTTATATCCACCTGTTCTCTCCTACAGTGGTACATGATCAGCATCGTTCACATCTACAACCGTTGGAGGAATAGCGAGATCCGATGCTACGTCAACGGCCAGCTGGTTTCGTATGGAGACATGGCCTGGCACGTCAACACCAATGATGTAAGTGTTAGCTTCGCTAGCAAACCTTTCCCAGTCTCTCCATCTCAGTCTGCCAAAAATCGTGAACTTCCAATCAACTTTATTTCCCTCAGCTTACGAAATATTGCACCTGTAGGGTCTGAACGATATGCGATTAGATAAACACTTGTCTCTGTGGATGAAAGCGATATAGATTAGCCGTAGCTCTTCGCTCCCTTTGGCAAACCTTTGAAGTGCATTGTGTGTAGACTATAGCTAAAGTAAATCAGAACAAGATGACCGGGAGATAGCGAGTAAACTGCTCCAGAGGGTCTTTAAAGAAAACTCTCAATCTGTTCGACTGATAGAAAGCTTCACTTTTTTTATCTTTTTTTTATCTTTATGGTCTCTCTTTCTCTCTTCCTGCAGAGTTATGATAAATGTTTCCTGGGCTCTTCAGAGACTGCGGATGCTAACCGTGTGTTTTGTGGGCAACTTGGAGCTGTGTATGTTTTCAGCGAGGCACTGAACCCCGCACAGATCTTTGCCATTCATCAACTCGGACCGGGATATAAGGTAGAGACCCTGAAGCATTGTTTCCAGAACTCTTTATAATGTGTTTTGAGTGAAACAATCAACAGTGATCAGCCTGGACACATTACTATTTCAACCCGGGAGGTCAAATGCATCTTTTGTGAGCACTTGTGTTTGGATTTTGGTGAAACAATTATTTTTAATTTATTAACACTTTTGTGGGAAAGAAATTTAAATGAAAACAATTGATGCCTAGTTATACTCCATTAAACTGCAAAACAGAAATATAAAGTAATTAATGCAACTAATAAAATGTAAAAAAAAAAAAAAAAACAACAACAAATCATAAAAAATAATAAAAAATCTTTAAAGTTTTTATATTATATTATATTTTATACAAATTTTATATTACAGTTTTATATTAAATTTAAAAAAAAATTTTTTTAACCAATTAAAAAAAAGTCTTAAGAGACTAATAGCATCGACCTTAGCAATAATAATTTAAAAAGTAGTTTTTATTCCAGCAAATAACAACAGGTATATAAAAAATAAAATAAAAATTATAAATTTGGGCTAATATATATATATTGTGCATTTCCTGACCAAAAAAAATTGTTGCCAATTCCAGTTGTAAAAGCAACAAATAATAACTTGACTTAGTTTTAGATAGATTTTTCCGATGAATCATCTGTTGAACTGCATCCCATATTGAACTGCATCACAAATACTGCAGAAGACCTACTGGAACCCGCATGGACCCAAGATTCTCAGAAATCAGTCAAGTTTGGTAAAGAAAAAATTATGGTTTGGGGTTACATTCAGCATGGTTTGAGAGATCTGCAGAGTGGATGGCAACATCGACAACCTGAGTTATGAAGACATTTGTGCTGCCCATTACATTACAAACCACAGTAGAGGGCAAATTCTTCAGCAGGATAGCGCTCCTTCTCATACTTCAGCCTCCACATCAAAGTTCCTGAAACCAAAGAAGGTCAAGATGCTCCAGGATTGGCCAGCCCAGTCACCAAAGATGAACGTTATTGAGCATGTCTGGGGTAAGCTGAAGGAGGAGGCATTGAAGATGAATTTAACGAATCTTGATGAACTCTGGGAGTCCTGCAAGAACGCTTTCTTTGCCATTCCAGATGACTTTATAAATAAGTTATTTGAGTCCCTGCAGAGATGTATGGATGCTGTCCTCCAAGCTCATGGGAGTCATACACAATATTAATTCTTTTTCCACTGCATCATGGCTTTATATTCTATACTGTACATTATTTCTGTTAAGTGACAAGACTTTTGTCTCAGCAAAGTCAGACCTTACTGTCCTAATTAAATAATTATTTAATTAGTTTCGGGAGGAAACAAAATCGTCAATAAAACAAATATTTTCTCCAGAACAATGATATTATATATACAGTCAAACCCAAAATTATTAATGCCTTGCCATGTTTATTCATGCATATAAAGTTCAATGAAAATTAAATTATTAGTCCATCGTTCATTTGTTTTCTTTTCGGCTTAGTCCCTTTATTAATCTGGGGTCGCCACAGCGGAATGAACCGCCAACTTATCCGGCATTTGTTTTACGCAGCGGATGCCCTTCCAGCCACAACCCATCTCTGGGAAACACATCCATACATTCTCATTCACACTCATACACTATGGACAATTTAGCTTACCCAATTTACCTGTACCGCATGTTTTTGGACTGTGGGGGAAACCGGAGCACCCGGAGGAAACCCACGCAACCACGGGGAGAACATGCAAACTCCACACAGAAATGCCAAATGGCCCAGCTGGGGATCGAACCAGCGACCTTCTTGCTGTGAGGCGAACATGCTACCCACTAGGCCACCGTGGCGCCCTTATTAGTCCATGTGTATGTAATTTATTTATTTTTATTACATTTTTTATCTAGCTCTAAGTTGCTCACAATTAATATGTTTATTTAGCCAGCACTGGGAAGCACCTATACATTCTTGCATTCACACCCACACATACACTAGGGCCAATTTAGCTTACCCAATTCACCTATAGCGCATGTCTTTGGACTGTGGATGAAACCAGAGCACCCGGAGGAAACCCACAAGAACACGGAGAGAACATGCAAACTCCACACAGAAATGCCAACTGACCCAGCCGAGGCTCAAAACAATGACCTTCTTGCTGTGAGGGAACAGTGCTACCCACTGCACCACTGTGCCGCCCCAGACAAAGAGTTAGTTATTAAAATCATTATGCTAAAAATGTGTTGGGAAAAAATAGTTTCTCCATTAAACAGCACTTAGGTATTATTTGAAATATATATAATCATAATCCTGTGTGCTCTTAGGGGTGCACCAATGAATTAGAGCGCTAACATGAGGTTTTTCTCTCCAGGTGAAAATGTGTCTTGACTTTTGTCTTGCATTCACGCAGTCTCTTCCTAATTTTTGTCTCAGTGAACAGACATTTGCACGGCCCGTCTCTGTCTGAGGCTGAAACATGCTGAAGTACTTTCTCATTCCAGCGGCTCTGCATTTCCCTGACAGAGCCGTTAATAATATCTGATGTTCCCCTGTCTTCTCTCTCTCTCGTTCATTAACCGGACCCTCACCTCTGTCTTGCGGCTCTACATGCACGCTGGAGCTGATTACTGCTTCAGCTTGATGGCCCGAAGTGTTTGTGTCAAAGCAGCGCTTGACTTAGATGAACCCTTAAAAAATCCCTGCTCACTACAGAAAGGAAGAGGATGGATGAGTGGTGTTAATCGCTGCCTTTCTTTCTGGTTGACTAATTAAACGGATAGTTCACTCAAAAATGAAAAATTACTTTTCATTTACTCAACCTCAGGCGATTCAAGATATGCCGTTCACTAGAATTTTATTTGCACCAGAGCCTATTGAGGACAAGTCTGAAACAATTAGCACAACGGCTAATGCTAACACAGCTATTTTCTATTGGATTTATATCAGGTGATTGGCTGGGCCATTCTACAACTTGATTTTCTTTCTCAGAAACCATTTGAGAGTTCTTGGCTGTGTTTTGGGTGATTGTCTTGTTGAAATGTCCACCCTGCTTTCATCTTCATCGTCCTGATAATGTACAGTAGATGTTGGACTGAAGCAACTTAATTTACACCATAGACTGTAAAAGATATGGACGTAGCGTCTGTGACGTCACCCATAGGTTTCTGAAGAGCGCAAAAGAAGCCTCAAGTGGGCGTGGCCAACCGGCGCCATTTTGTTCGCGCATTACTGCTCCAGCTTGAGGTATCCAAAAAAGGGCAAAGAGGCAGAGCATGAGCGAAGCTACAGACCCCTGCTAGCATAATGCTTAGCATAATACTTCCTTACCTGCGACTCGTTTGTGTTCTGACCACATGTGCTTGGCTGTATACCACTTTATATTAATAAAGTGTTTAGTCTTTTAAAAACACTGTTGTAATACATTGAGCCACTAAACATTGTTCTTATGACGTTTTTCTACAATGCAAGTTACTTCCAAACACTTCAGATATAGTCTGTGTTAGGAAATGCAAGGCTATTGATGAAATCCAGGCATAAAACTGTACGACTACGCTTCAGATAACCCAATGCTAATCAATATCAGATCAATATGCTAATCAGATTCTGGAGTGCATTACAGGTCTAAAGAACATTATAAATGATAAATTATCTTAAAGCAAATACATTTATAGAGATGGTATACAATTATAATTACACTCACCTGGGAAATGGAGACCACGTGAATGGTTTGCGAGCACAATTAAGTGCACACTGCATGCATATATCATCTGATAATTGTAGGAAATAATTCCAAAAGGCAACTGACTGTGTGAAGCCACACAAAAATATGATGAATATGCCGAGATCAGCAGCTAATCAGCCGGAATCAGCTGAGGTGACGTGACGGCGACCAGCAAGACCTAGCTGTCGCTCAAGTGGCCACGCCCTTAATTATGCAGACTTAATATAACTTAATATAAAGGAAACAGAGGAGTTCACCCCCCCACAGTTTTCATGAAGGGTAATATTAGCTATATGAAAATGGCTCTTTGTACCAAGCTGTAAACACCTTTTTTTTCTGCTGTGAAGTTGGCCATTTTAACAGTGGGCTCATTAGAAAATTGCTCTATTATGGAGCCAGGACTAGTGGAATTTCGATGATTTGCAGTTTCATCCGTATTAGTTACTTCCTTATTAGCTTCCCGAGGGAGAGCGGGAGGCTGCCGCTTGAATTACACTGAGGAAGAGGGTTGCTGAAGAACTACTGAGAGATTTCAGCTGCTGTCTGGGCTTTCACTACCTTTCTACACCTCCCTTTTTTCATGTGTTCAGAACCCTGCATCATTTCATTTTATTACACATAACTTCATTTGTAAACTAATTAGTTTTGTTTTCTTTGCATATATTGATTTCTTTGGTTGTTACCGACATCCGGGAAAATACTTATTTACCCCACTGTATGTACTAGTATGCAATATGTATTTTAAATTGCTATAATGAACAGTGTGAGGACCGAGCAACATCTCTAGGTTCTCCTTTTAGATCGGACCAAAATAATATTTATCCATCAAAATAGCACCGCTGTCAATGTAGTTCTACTGAACAAAAAAAAAAGTCACCTACATCTTGGATGGCCTGAGGTTTAATTTATTAATAGAAATCTCATCTTTGGGTGAACTTTCCATTTAAAAAGTCTCTGCTTTTGAAAGAGGGAGAGAGAGAGGAGCATCGAGGGGAAATCCATGCAGTCAAGTTCGATTTTTCTCACTTAACCAAAAAATCTGCCTGCGAATGTTTTTCTCTAGTCAAGCGCGAAGCTCCCTAATTTAAACAAAGCTCTCCGGAAGCGTGAGGACGGGGCTTGTTTACCCGGGTCAGATGATCTGATGATTATGAGCAGCTTTTGTTTACTCCAGCCAGATGATGTGTTCGTACATTAAACCTAAATGGACAGATGATTAACAGCATCTCCCAGTGCTCATCACTCTGCTGTTTTATACATCAGACTGAGCTCAGCTGGTTCACGCTGCTGATTAGTTCTTTTTTAAAGTTTTCTCAAAGCCATGATAGATGGATAGATGGATGATGGATGGATATATACATTGATTGAACGATAAATAGAACGATAGAAAGAATGATAGAGAGATAGAAGGATAGATTTGATGATGGTTTTTTTTATCTAGATGCTAGTTTTTTTCTTTTTTTTATTTGACAGTGATTTTTAACATATTAAATACCGAAACTTTGACCTAAAACCATGTAAAGTCTGTATTGTAAATCTGTCTAGTTTTCTGTTGTATCTATCGTATAGAATCTGTTCTGTCGTATAGTATTGTAGCTATCATATCGTATAGTATTATATTTATCATATCGTATAGTATTGTATCATATCAGATAGTATTGTATCTATCGTATCATATAATATTGTATCTATCATATCGTATAGTATTGTATCATATCAGATAGTATTGTATCTATCATATCGTATAGTATTGTATCTATCATATCGTATAGTATCGATTGTAACTTATAGTATCTATCTCAGTGGTTCTCAAACTTTTTTCACCAGGTACCACCTCGGAAAAAAATTGTCTCTCCAAGTACCACCATAATGACCGGTAATGAAATACAGTAGCGTAGTAGGCCTAATTAAGCAGCTACAGCACTGTACAGTTCAAAAACGAGGCAGATTGTTTAAAAATACATATTTACATATTAAAAATATGTATTATTGTCAGCCACTTTAAACATTATAAATAGTTTGAACATTAACTGTGCTTGCAGACAAAAAAAAAATTTACAGTTTAAATTAAAATGTGCTTTTAGAAGTTAGTTAAAAAAGGCACTGTTATTAAAGTAAAAAAAGAAAACTGCTGCAGGAGCCTATTGATCTAAACCTAGAAATGTTGCTTGGACCAGATGAATAATAGCTGTCACATAAATATATATACACATTTTTAATACATTTTGAGATATATATTGTATGTACATATGACATATTTGTATCTCTTTGATATCTAAACATTAACTTGTATTTTGATATGATTTGGAATTACATATTTAAATTAGAAATTAGATCTGCTTACTGCTCGTCATTTACAGTAGGCCTGTGTGTGTCAGAAAAGCGAGTGATTAAATGCATATATACAGTGCTTGACCAATTCATACGTGCAGTATTTCCGTGATTTGGTGCGAATGAGATCACATGAGATTCGCGTTAACCGCACACTGACCACTGTTTTCAAGCAGACTCGGGTACAGTTCGCAGTCCCTCCGTCTTTGTACGCAGAGAGTAACTTAAATTATATTCTAGCCTACCTCTAAGCTTCAAGCATGGAAAAGTTACTTGAGGCTGTTCTGTGTCTCGCACGATTTGAATCACATCCAAATTAATTTGCTTAAATCTGAGGTAACAAACTAAACCGAAAGCCACGCTGCTTTACAAACAAATAACATTATATATCGAAAGCACGCATTATTTTACACAAACTACGAACACTCATTTAAACACGTTCGTAATAATTATTTTACCAATGATGCAGCATGGGGAACTTCCTGAATTTAGCAGGACTAGTCGCAGAAGGGCTTCTCTGGCGCGTGTGTGTCTGCTCCGCCTCTTCCTCATCCTCAGCGCCAAGCAGATTTTTTTAACATCTGATGACGCGATGCACTAAAGTAAACATTTTGGCACAACGGTGTAATCATACGCTTCAGGAAACAGCCAATGCTTTCTGATGTGCGTGTTATATACGCGTCAAAGGGTTAAAAAAAAGTTCATTTTAATATTTTATTATTCAGCGATTCTTCCGCGTACCACTAGAGGAAAGCCTGCGTACCACAGTTTGAGAACCACTGATCTATCTTATAGTATCGTATCTACTGTATCGTAAAGTATCTATTATGTCGTTATAGTAAGTATCATATTGTATTGTATCTATCGGATAGTATCTATTGTATCATACAGTATCTATCGTATAATATCGTATTCAATCTATCATATCGTATAGTATCTATTGTATCGTGTAGTATCTATCGTGTAATATCGGATCTATCGTGTAAAGTATCTTGTGTATTGTATAGTATCTATTATATAGTATTGTATCTATCGTATAGTATCTATTGTACAGTATGTAGCGTATGGTATCGTGTTGTATCTAGCGTATTGTAAAGTTATATTGTACCGCATAGTATCTATTGTATATTATCTATTGTACCATATAATATTTATCGTATAGTATCGTATGTAGCGTATCATATAATATCTTTTGTATCATATTGTGTCTATCGTATAGTATCTATTGTATCATAGTATTTTTCGTATCTTATCTTATTGAATTGTATCATATCTATCTGTCGTTTTGTTGATCCTATCTATCTATCTATCTATCTATCTATCTATCTATCTATCTATCTATCTATCTATCTATCTATCTATCTATCTATCTATCTATCGTTCTATCTATCGTTCTATCTATCGTTCTATCTATCTATCTATCTATCTATCTATCTATCTATCTATCTATCTATCTATCTATCTATCTTTCTATCTATCTATCTATCTATCTATCTATCTATCTATCTATCTATCTATCTATCTATCTATCTATCTATCTATCTATCTATCTATCTATCGTTCTATCGTTCTATCTATCTATCTGTCTGTCTGTCTGTCTGTCTGTCTGTCTGTCTATCTATCTATCTATCTATCTATCTATCTATCTAATCGTTCTATCTAATCGTTCTATCTATCTATCTATCTATCTATCTATCTAT
>CAIGQQ010011173.1:9324563-9334563 GCA_903798035.1 Danio albolineatus | reverse complement strand
ATAAGTTGGCGGTTCATTCCGCTGTGGCGACCCCAGACAATAGTAATAAAGGGATTAAGCTGACAAGAAAATGAATGAATGAATTATGGGGTGGAGCTTGACTTTGTACATTGGGATTTGATTTAGCCACTGCCATAAGAGAAGAAAAAACTAAATGTGAGGATGTTACTAGGAATTATTATTATTATTATTATTTTATCATTTATTTATTTTTATTATTATTATTATTAGTAGTAATAATAGTATGGACAACATCTTATTGTTTGCAAAATACTGGTAAAAATTCACCCCATGTTTCGAATTTTTATCCTCCCACAATCATGTCAATAAAGCCTTCAAACTGGAAGTGGATTTGTCTGGACTGTATAGTATTCACTTTACAGTATATTACAGTATATTTGTGACAAGATGTGGTACCCAGCAAGCACCTTGATGTCAAAACGACATTTCCAGAGTGAATGAACCAGATGCTACAGTAAATAAAATGTTTAATTATTAAAGTAAAGATAGTAATTCAATCTTAAGATAAAGGAATTTATTTTCTCTCAGTAGGTAAATATGAATTGACATCATTAATTTGTTATATAGTGTATGTTGAATAATATATGTATATATACAGTATGTTGAATAAAGGCATACCATATATATAGAAGTCCATATTATCCACTATAAAAACATGTTGCTGAAGGTGAAGGGTTAGTTCACCCAAAAATTTTATTTACTCAACATTTACTCACCCTCAAGTGGTTCCAAAAGAAGATATTTTGAAGAATGCTAAAAACCTGTAACCATTGACTTCCATATAGTGGGAAAAACAAATACATAAATGTTTGAAACAAATAAAGAGTGAGTAAATTATAAATTTTGGGTGAACTGTCCCTTTAAATTTTTAAGTTGAGTCAAATTAACTTTGCAAGTCACTTCAACTTGCTCAAATTAAACTTTAAGCATTAAGTTAAAATTTGCATAACTTAATAAACGGATCACAATAGGTTAAAGTAACACAAAAACATATGCTGTCATGAATTTTTACAGTGGTTTACTCATTTCTCAATCTTGTGTTTGTTTTTCTGTCTTCTCAGAGCACGTTTAAGTTCAAGTCGGAAAGCGACATCCACCTGGCTGAGCACCACAAGCAGGTTCTGTACGACGGCAAGTTGGCCAGCAGCATCTCCTTCACCTACAACGCTAAAGCCACCGACGCGCAACTCTGTCTGGAGTCCTCGCCTAGAGAAAACCCCTCCATATTTGTGCACTCGCCACACGCCCTCATGCTGCAGGTCAGATCTTTTCCCCTCTGTGCCCATCATTTGTAAAGGGACATTGCTTTTGTTAACAATACCAAGGACAATAGTAGGCCTTAGCTACAACTACAGTTGTTAGTCATTTATAAACTAATAATAAGTACATTTTAAATGAATGAAGTATAACATATAAAAGTATTGTTTTATTAACTTTAAGTTTTAGTGTGTTAATAAACAATAGTACTTTCATATGTTATATATATTTTAGGGCTGTCAATTGATTAAAAAAATTAACTAATTAATCACACTTTTGTCTGTGATTAATCATGATTAATCAGGAAAAGCCGTATTTATTACAGAAATAAAAACACAGGCATGTAAGTGCCATTTGAATTTTAAAACAATCAATGCCAATAACAAACAAAAATTATTTCCATGTTGGATTCTAAGTGAACTACAAAAAAATCCAAAATACAGGCATTGCAAATATGGAAATTGGATAAAATAATAATAATAATAAAGTATTGAATACAAGCAATTGTATTCATTGTAAAGTTGTTTTGCGAGTTGAGAACATTAATTATAAAGTAGAAACAATTTTGCTTAGTCCTCCTTAACATTTTGGTAGTTGCTAAGACAGCCCAGTCTGTTGACATGTGACCTAAGAGTGAGAAAAGTCTCTCAGTAGCAGAATCACAGATTTTGGTGCTTAATTTCTGTGTCACTGGTGCTGTGACAAGGACGCAAGAAGCACCAAGGGTACATCAAAGTCACTTACTAAAGACTATAGGCTAGACTTCTTACATGGACTTTGGTCACGGCATCTCTAAACATTAAATTCTAAACTGCTTTGAGCGACTGTCTGCGATGTTAGACGTTTAATATTGTTGTTTGGATATCCACACATACACAAACACTCTCTCTTACACACAGACACACACACACACACACACACACACACACACACACACACAGACAACGCGGGCAGTACAGCGAGCTCACAGGGTATAAGGGACTCCCTTCAGAGTCATCAACGCGCACGGTCGCGTTCATCATCGCGCCGTCCTCAACCCGAAAGTGAAAAAGAAAGTGACCGGTTCGGGGAAGAACGTGCGGACCGGGATGGATGGAGTAGGTTTCGCCTGGCGCCGCATCGCGCGCCTCCGCTGAGTGCTCGCGCACCTCGAGGCTATACTCGCCGAGGGAGGGGGGGTTCGCTCACTATTCTGTCGGCTGCCTAGGTCGCCTCTGTGGACGCGCAGGCCCTGAACACACGTCAGCCACAACAGGAAATATGAAAAAAACTACCACTACGTTAAATGCGTTAATTTTTTTAACGCGTTCAATATTTCAAATTAATCGGCGTGCGTTAACGCGCTAATTTTGACAGCCCTAATATATTTATAAGTACATATATCAGTGACGTGTGGTGAAGTTTGTGGCTGGTGAGGCACTGACTTACAAATATATGCACCCAATATATTTGCCAACTACTGATTGTGTTTCATATCTCATATCAGCATTCTTTCTGTACACATAGCAGGTACATAGGCCTATTGGGCCAACAAGAATGTAAACCATATAGGGTTTCATCATTCATTCATTCATTTTCTTATCGGCTTAGTCCCTTTATTAATCTGGGGTCGCCACAGCGGAATGAACCGCCAACTTATCCAGCATATTTTTTTACGCAACCCATTTCTGGGAAACATCCAAACACACACATTCACACTCATACACTATGGACAATTAAGCCTACCCAATTCACCTATACCGCATGTCTTTGGACTTGTGGGGGAAACCGGAGCACCTGGAGGAAACCCACGCAACCACAGGGAGAACATGCAAACTCCACACAGAAATGCCAACTGAACCAGCCGAGGCTCGAACCAGCGACCTTCTTGCTGAGGCGAACGAGCTACTCACTGCGCCACCGTGGCGCCCATATAGGGTTTCAGTATGAGTGAAATTCTAGCAACCACAGTTCAAACCATACATGATTTGTTGAGTCATTGCAAATTTGAACCATAAATTGCTCAATGTGTTTATCATCTGCATGTGTTTTTAAGGCATGTGACTGTGTGAGGGTCTCAGGCCACTTTAAATAATTTAGGCACAAAAAAATTGTGTGTAACTTTAAGAAAGATTAGTTTTATTTATGTGCATGTACGATTGAGATACATTATTGCTCTGTTATTTTACATTTGATTATTCAAATTGTGCCTTAATCCTGCTAGACCCCTAGATAACCATAAATTAGGGTTGGTTTCATTCAGGGTTCATACGGTCATGAAAAACCTGAAAAGTCATGGAATTTTGACATGGTATTTTCCAGGCCTGGAAAAGTTTTGGAAAAACTGAAAAACCCTCAAAGTTTTGGAAAAGTCATGGAAATTCATTTAAGAAATATCTGTATACTTAAAATATAGGTTAGATGTCTTAACTTCTTTTCTGTCCATGGTCGAACACACACTCTTACATTATTAGTGCTGTGTGAACATTATCTAAATACATTTTACATATATATAAAGATTAATTTAAACTAAATGTTGCATGTTTACACCATATATGCTGTAATAACTTTGAACATGCATTGTTTTTCTTATTATTTACCATATACAGTAAACGTAGACATTACATGAAACAATAGCTGCGTCCCAAATCGCATACTTATGCACTATTCTATGCCATTTTGAAGTATAAATACTGTAAGTAGTGTGTTCACACTGAAAACTTTACAAATAATAAGTGCACTTTACCCGATGATGCACTTATTCCACCGGTAAACAGAAGTATGTAATGGACACTTAACACAATCAACGACTGCAGCTTTGCGCACGTAACGGAAGGGGCAGAGCTATTGGGCGCACATGTTGGATAAATTTATGCATTTGGACTGTGAAAGCAGAGAGTGATTATAGCGCTATAGTGAATGCGGTTATACTCATGCCAGGTATTATTTGGTATTTTGGTCATTTATTTCATTTATTTGGCAACCGTCAAATGTCATAAGGGAAAAAGGTTTGAACTTCCGCTTAGTAAAAAAGCCATTAGTGTTCCATTTGGGACAACACTACATACATATACTGTGCTGTTGAGTGTGTAAGTGCATAAGTACATAGTGCATAAGTGCATAGTGTATAGTGTATAGTGTCATTTGGGACGCAGCTAATATGTCATAAAAATTTACTTGAAAGTCCTTGAAAAGTCTTGGAATTTTAGTAGTAAAAATGTGTAGGAACCCTGTTCATTTGAATATTTGCTTTGTTGTGGTTATCAATGCTTGTGATTAGTTTATTGTATTTAATGCAGATGCACTCTCCAACAAATCCATTTCATTTAATCAAATGCAATCAATTCTTTTCAAATAGAGCTAGTCATTTCATCTGGTGAAATTATGCTCAATATCCCAATATATATCACAGAAAAAAGTGCTGTATGTAAGTTTTTGACTCTTCTAAAGCGTAAAAATACCATAATATGTTTACAGATATTTAAGAAACATGCTAAGTGAACATTCTTGTTTATCTGAAAAACAATGCTGGAGTCAGATGTTCTGCTTTGAAAATGTGTTTCCTGTGCTGGAACGCTGTCTTTGTTTTGGTCATTTTAACCTGCTCGATGCCAGTTTAACCAATTATATTTCAGCACTCCGGGTTGCATTGGTGTATAACTGCGTATTTGATTGATTAATTCATTCAGAAAGGCTCTAAAAGCATGCGTCTGTGACCGAAATGCGACCTCTGGTGGACAGTAGCAGACTCCAAAATGAGCAGATTCAGTTCCGCATGAGGTTATTAATTAGCAAATTATGTAAATATTATGAACATAAACGTTAGGTGAGCAAGTTACATTGTAACCGCGTGTCCTAACAACACGCTTTCTTGACGAGATACGCTGTGATAAGTAATTTGGCTGTTTGCACCTGATGAAACGCTACAGATAATAGCAAAATACAGCCATTCAGAAGCACAGAGTATGCACTCACTCATGAAATGGTGTATGATACATATTAACCCTCTTTAACATTATTGAATGTACATGCTCAATCACTGGTATGTGTTTAGTTCTTAAGTTCAATTTCAAATGGTTTATTTTATTTTCAAGATCTGAGGTGCTTTCTGCTGCTGCTTTCAATATATGGCAATAAACGTCGTGTAAAATGCCATGTAAACTCACATTGTTAGCATTTAACACTGAATAAAGCACATGAGGTTTACCTGAGGTGATCATCATCTTAGTTCTCTGTTGTTCAGCAGTGAGAAATAGAAGCCATTTCTAAAATATCAATTCGAGGTGTTGGTTAGGACAAAAACTCCTTTTAATATGGAAATAATACTTCTATCGGGTGCCTTTGATTTGATTTAAAACTGTTTAAATCACTCTCTCCTGTACTCAATCTGGCAACCTGCTCTTACGTTTGTGTTAACCCAGGAATGCAATACCTAGTTCAACCACTGGGTGTCAAACTTAAAAACTGCACTTTTAAAAATCGCAATGTCAGTTTTTTCCATATTGTCAGGTCTAAATGGTGTTTTTAAGGGCAACATTTATCTGATTTTGATCAACAACTGATTATAATAGACAGTATATTGTATATCTAATGCATTGTGACAGTGTGATTGAAGGTTTTCCTCAAAACTATTCATACTAGTTTTCTAATTAGCTGTTTTATGTGTTTGTGTGTCTGTGCAGGATGTCAAGGCCATCGTCACTCACTCCATCCACAGCGCCATCCACTCTATTGGAGGAATCCAAGTCCTCTTCCCGCTCTTCTCACAGCTGGACTACAGGCAACCCAACGACAGCCCTGTGGAGACGACCGTATGGTGAGCATCAACCATGCAGACGCACATCCACTCAGCTAAATTTAGAACCGCAACACTCAGGGTTCATTCCAGCTTTACTTTTATAACCAATCATTTCCATGGATGTCTTAAAAATAATGTTCTGGCTTTCCTACTGCACTGGACTTCACCTTTTAGGCTTATATACAGTGAATATACTAAAGTTTACAGTACTTGCTATTAATAGGTTCCATCTGACGTCACACAGTGCGCGGCTGCCATTTTTGTGGCTGAACTGTACTACGCTGTCAATCTGCTGTGGTGCTGAAATAGCTGAATTATGTTATGTTGCTTTTGTAGCGCCAGCAAATATAATTACGTTTCATTACGTAAATGTGTCCTGATGTAGTTGATAATTAATGTGCTTGAGGGGAGAGCGGAGACGAAAGTAACATTTTTCTTAAAAAGCTAATTTTAAAAGATAATGCTTTTAGCAGAAATATATATTTGCTGTAGTTATTAACGCACGAGTAGTCTATCAAAGTCAGGTGTTATTTTGTTTCAATGTTGAACAACTCCAATATCACTTTACTTTAAACAAAAGTTGGACATTACAGTAACACTTTACAATAACTACACACAATGCAAAAAAATGCAAGCATGCGTAGTTCAGTGCTGGATTGTCATCTGGTTAACTGACTGCTCAGGATACGGCGTGGTCCAGGATTATGGAAACCTTGGGAATAATAAAAAAACAGAATAACATAAGCGCAGATGCTGTTCAAATTATAATGTCTTTTGGGGAGTGTTCCCGGCTCCGGTTGCCCTAACTAATGCAGACCAACAATCCTTTAGAGTATTTGGATTTCAACAGCATTTGTGTTTTATGTGTATGCTAATGCAAAGAGATGTGTCTTCTAGTAATCTAGTTTTAAACTGACTGAGTGTGTCTGCTTCCCGAACTGTGCTAGGAAGGCTGTTCCAGATATGAGAAAGATCTACCGCCTCCAGTTGATTTTGATATTCTGGGAATAATCAGTTTTCCAGAATTAATTGAGCGTAGAGGACGTGATGAGCTATAATACACCAGGAGCTCCCTCAAATACTGGGGAGCTAAGCCGTTCAGGGCTTTGTAGATAGTCAGTTAAATTAAAACATTTATATGATATTTAATAGGGAGCCAATGCAATGCAGAAAGAACTGGAGTAATATGATCATATTTCTTTTTTCTAGAAAGCACTCTAGCAGCTGCATTTTGAACTAGCTGAAGTTTGTTAATTAGGCCAACAGGGCAGCCGCCTAGTAACGCATTACAATAATCTAATCGATAGGTCATGAAAGCATGAATGCGCTTTTCCGCATCAGACATTGATAGCATATGACGGAATTTGGCAACATAGATGAAAAAATGCAGTTTTACAGATGCTTGAAATCTTAACAACAACAGAGGAAACATGGATGAGGAAAATGGTGAGTGGTCGACAGCAGAAGTGACCTGCCTTCTTGCCCTTTGGGGAGATGAGTCAGTGGAGGACACCATATATAAACCATAGGCGCAAGCTGCGATGACGGCCCTTTCCCTCCGCCTCAAAATCATTTTAAAGTTGGGCGAACTTCGAATATTTCACAGAGCTAAAAGCAAGACGATTTCTTCCATCGTGGCTAGTGTGCGCAGATGCTAGAACCCACCTTTACGCATGCATGACATATAAATGGGCAGGCAAATAAATCAAATGTGGGCAACAATTTGGAACTGGGCATCAAGACCTGACAGTGTTAAAGGGACATAAGAAACACACGAGCGCCATGTGCGATCTGCCATGTTGATGACACAAATAAATAATGTGGATGTCATGAGTTAATTCCTGAGATGTACATCACTTTCTGTGATCAGGTACACTTCATCTCCAAATACATTTTGAATGACATCCTCCCGATGTGTAATAGGGATAGTCTTTACTGTAAATGCCCTGAGAGCTTGGCTGCTGTTTGGAGAGGATTGTGAACAAATTAGATATATTTTTTTACCAGTGTTGGAGGTTATTATTAGACTTTATGGTTTAGCAGCAAACCTGTTTATCAAACCTGTTATTGGAAAACCTGTTTGGAAACAGTCCATTTGCCCGCCCTCTTCAAGTTTTTCTGTCATAATGTAGACTAAAACACAAGTCAGTCACCGTCACCGGCGTCTGCCATGAATTATAAATGGAATCTGTCATTCTCGGATGGAAATAGAGCGTGACTGAGAGTACGTAGGATTTCGAGAGAGTCATGACATTCGTGTTGGAGCGGATGGAGGGATGATTGGAGGCTGGTTTGGCCGTAGCCTCGTTTCTCAGGTCACCGTGGTGCTGCTTGGAGCTTGCAGGCACGGCGAGTAGATTAGAGATGAGCAGTGAGCTGGCAGGCATAATCAGCGGAGCAGAGAGATCTGTGGGGTATCGATCAGCGGTAATGCTGCCCACTGGGGTTTAGTGTCTGAGGGGAGATGAGTGAGGTCACGGCCCATCCGTCCACTTGTGGCAGTTCAGACGCCGAGAAAAACACTCTAAGCTTTTCATCTGCAACATCATTTAAGAAGTCCAAGACAGAATTCAGGCTTGCTGACAATAATGAAACTGCATCTAGAGAGAGAAGCCATCTTTGTGTGTGTACATTGTTATCTTATTTATCCTTTTTTTTGTCCTTTAACAATTGGTATCTGAATTTCCTATGGACCCTTTTCACACGGCTGTTAGGATGCTGTTAGGATCCTTGAAAGTTTTTAATATTTTGATTTATTGAAATATAAATGTTTGGTATCTGAAGCTCCTGTTGGCAGCTCCCATTCAAATACTCTATGTGGGCTGTTTTTGTATTTCTGTAGTAATTGATTGTATCCCAATCCTATTATTTCACAAGTGAAGGTCTTTTAAGTATTGTTAATTAATTTCTTTCTGCTTTTTGCTTGCAGTGCAACTCTCCTTGCTTTCCTAGTGGAGTTGTTGAAGAGTTCAGTAGCCATGCAGGAGCAGATGTTGGGCGGGAAAGGCTTCCTGGTCATTGGTTATTTGCTGGAAAAGGCAAGTCATCCACTCATTTTTACTTTTAGTTGGTAAAAGTTGTTATCAATGTTGTTATAAATTAGAATATCTCTTTGGCCAGAACTGTCAGATTAAAACTGCTCTTGTTCTACTACTAGACAAATTTGTCAACAATTACCGTTTCCATTCACTTATTTGAATGCACATTTTAGGAAGAAAAAATATAAAATTAAATATAAACTAAAGCCAAAAGTCCAGGATGCAGTTGGACTGAAAAAAAAAAATACATTTTGAAAATATTTTTTTTAATATATATATATATATATATATATATATATATATATATATATATATATATATATATATATATATAAAATTAGACACATATATTTATTAAAATATTTAAGTCATCTAAGTCATCAGGCAAATCATTGAAAAAATACATTACAGATAACAAAATTTGACCAAACTTCATATATTTTTTGTTTCTCTTAAAAAAATTTTTTTAAAGGAAAGACGATTTTTTTCAACACATTTCTAAACATAATAGTTTTAATAACTCTTTTCTAATCGCTGATTTACTTTATCTATGCCTAGATGACAGTACATCATATTTTACTATATATTTTTCAAGACAGTTCTATACAGCTTAAAGTGACATTTAAAGGCTTAACTAGGTTAATTAGGTTAACTAGGCAGGTTAGGGTAATTACGCAAGTTATTGTATAATGATGGTTTGTTCTAAAGACTATTGAAAACAAAAATAGCTTAAAGGGGATAATAATTTTGACCTTAAAATGGTTTTTAAAAATGTAAAAACTGCTTTTATTATAGCTGAAATAAAACAATTAAGATTTTTTCCAGAAGAAAAAATATTATCAGACATACTGTGAAAATTTCCTTGCTCTGTTAAACATCATTTGGGAAATATTTAAAAAATATTTAA